>OZ012655.1:4814561-5146561 GCA_963942575.1 Priocnemis perturbator | reverse complement strand
GGTATTCCTTAAATAAGTTTTTTCAACCAGCAAGCATATTTTACATAATGCATTGAAGGAAAATGCAACCCTCTTCTTGTTTAATATTAATTAATGTTAGTTTAAGGGCTGCAGTGCTTTCCGGGCTGGGGCTTTCAGTACATGCAGCTAAGCATACATTGCAGGTGTTTCCGTCGTTGAGCTTCTTTAAAATAAACCCGGCAATGTCTTCTACGACATGCGTGACAAAGACACTTGAGCTCAATGCGCAATACTCGTGGTCTGGGATTTCATGAATTTGTTCGAAAACTGGAGGATTATCACATATATTGTTTTCAATATGTGTTTGCCCACCTGCACTATTGAGGATGGGTATATCCGCAATAATAACATTGCCGCTTTCGGACGCTGAGATTTCAAAGATGGACAAGGAGTCACTTGTATGACGTTTCAAATTGGAACGCATTAGGTTGTTGTTGAACCCTCCACAGCCACGTATGGCACCAAAAAAACCCTCTATGTGATCTTGACTGATTTTAAATGTCAGTAAATACCCTTGCCCGATTAAATTGACAGCCGTTTATAAACGAAGCGAGTTATTCAAACTAATAATAAAACGTAAAAATTCAGTTTTCCGGTTAGAATTTAACACCGGAATATTATTAGAAATACGCAGATTTGAAACATAGGTTTCAAAGCGTTTTATAAAATTTTCAAAAAAGTTATAAGTAGAGGCATTTATGAACGTATTATACGGAATTTTTGAAAAATTTTTCCTACTGTTTAAAATGTTAAATGCATGATTGAACATTATAAAAAACTCGGCAGTATGCTCAGCATTTTTGAATTTTTCATTTTGTGTTCTTTGCAGGTACGTTAGAGCTGAGCTGAAGCTGGTACTGAGCACTTGCGCAGCTATTTTGACATTCATTTTGTTGTCCCCGAAATGAATATGTCGCTTCATTAGCTTTGTACCTACTCGTAACCCTTCATCCGTTTCATATTCGTATAAGTTTTTAATAAACTCCCAGCTTACATCATTGTTGCCATGAAAAATTGGGCCTTTCTTACCTAAAGCATTACGCAACAATTTAAGTATGTGCGAGGGATCAATAAATATAAATACATTTTCTGTTGTTACTGGACGACGTATCCAGGGCTGAAGATTAGACATGTGTAAATCTGCTCCTAACTCTTCGCACTTTCTCAGATTCACACTGGCTCCATCGAAGGTAACAGACATTACTGTGGCACCGGCATCGTGTAATACTTCCATGGCAATCATTAATAAATTAGCCCGTTCAGAAGCACTGAGGGACTGTATCAAAAAAATATGCTATGGGGACTTTCCACTTGTCATTGACACCAACGGCCACGAACACTAAAGCACTACATGCTTTAACAATAGTGTCACCTTCAGGCTCCATTTCTGTTCCTGAATTTATGCACCCGTACAATTTTGTATTTTTGTATATCAGTTGCTCCCTGATAGATAGTTAGTCTCTGACGATATTGCATATAAAGGGACCTGATCGTTGCTTCGCTCGCGAAGAAATAGCAAGAAAGGCTTCGTGCGTAAATCCGGGGCTTCCGTCAACTACTGTGTACCATCTGCGTAAAGTACTTGGATGTGGAAGCAAATTTTGGATTGTCTTCCGGACATATTCATAAGCACGTGCAGAGTAAAATTGCAATGTTAAGGCAATTATGTATTGGCTTCATTTACGATGCTACCATCTTCTAAAACCGTAGCCTCACAACTCTCCATTTTATAACTCCCACACTCTGCAAATACCCAATAATACAGTTTCTCAGATATCACATAACATTAATGTAGGAATATCAAGGTGTTGGGGATCGGACAACTCAGGTTACAACACTCACTAATGATAAAAACTCTTTATTACTCTCTCACGTCACGCTTATAACTTTGCTCCAAATGCCACTCTTATATCTCTGCTCCAAAAATCACACTGTCGCGCCTTGCCGGCAATTCTTCCGCATGCCGCTTGCTTGTTGCGAACCAACGACGATGCATTGCCGCAACGTCTTCGCTACGCGGCCGGACGGATTGGCGACTACGCATACACACACACGTACATACACTCAACATTCATTCTCTCTCATACGGCGGTATACGTACTAAACAGAACAGCAAAAAGTAATGTACCAGAGAAAACACCGTTTGGACTATGGCACGGAAGAGATTTCAGGATCGAGAATTTACAAATATTTGGAAGTGAAGTTTACACACACATTCCAAAGGAGAAACGCTGAAAATGGGATGCCAAAGGGGAAAAAGGAATCTTCGTTGGGTATGGAGAAACAACGAAAGGCTATAGGATATATTTCCCAGAAAAAGGAAACATTAAGCACAAACGAGACGTAATATTTGTTAAAACTGTAAAGGACAAACCAATACATGAACCAAGCCATATGGAAGTAATACAAATCCGCAATGAAGCTGAAGAATTAGAGCAGGAAAACACAACTACAACTCTTGAGGAAAACACAGATACGACTCTGGAGGAAAACACAGGTACGACTCTTGAGGATACCACTGACGCGACCATTGAAGAAAATCACTCTAACGAGGATGAGACGTATGAAAGCACCAATGAGGAGGAGAACATGCAGGAAGAACTATCTAGAACGAAAAGAAACACAAGAAAGGTGGAGGGATTATGAGGTCGGACTCTTAAGTCACCTCGAGGATGAACCAGCCAATTACAAAGACGACAATCGAGCATCGAAGATGTAGCGGTGAAGCGGAGAGGTGTGCGTGACGCGGTACCCATTCTCCGATCTCAGAGCAGTGGCCATAGAGAGGGGGCTCTTCTCCTCGGCCGGCACCGCGGGGCGGTACGGTGCTAGGGGGGAAGATGTGCCACGAGTATCACAAGTTCGGCAGGCCTGATGTAGCGTTAAGCATGGCAACTAGCGAAGCGTCCTGGCTGAAGGACTACTATTAGAATTAAATATTAAGCTGAAACATACTACTCTCTTTGAGGACACCCGGTCTGCCATGAAAATAGCGCACAATCCGGCGAATAGACCTGTAAAACGCTTAGACATTAAGCATTATTTTATAAAAGAAAAACTGGATCAAGGAGTTATAGATATTAAGTACATAATGTAGTGGGTGGGCTTTGAAGGTAGAGCGGAATAAGTAACTCAATCTAATTTAATATCACACACACACACAAATAGAATTATATTTTGAACGATTAAGCTATATACATTTATTAGGAACTATATTATGAAAACGACTAATTGTGAAACTAACGGGATAACAAAAATACGTAATGTCGCTCCGCGCGTGACGAAGCGTGGACGACAACTGCCTCGCGCTCGCGGCGTCGCTCGTCTTCCGCGGAACCAGTTTTACCGTCAATTATCTCGATTGTTCTAGAACATTCGGCAACGATGTACTATCCGTGTCGAATATCGGAAACTACCATAATAAGTACAACAGAACAATTAAGCGACCTATTTACGAAAGCACTGGGAGAAAACCTATTTGAAAAATTCGTTAAACAAATATTTAACGAAGACGAAAAATAAATAATTCATTGAGGGGGAGTGTTCTAAGACAATGAAGTTTTTAGTTGATTATTATAATGACAGATGTCGTGCGACACCCGTAGATAAGCGCCATAATTCTTATAGTTCGCTCTCTTTATGTTAAAAAACTAACGGCGTCACAGGCTTCAGTGACATGTGCCTATTGTTCAGTATCCATTCGTATACCATTAATAAAGCAGTATTATTGCACAATCGTGCTTAAATCGTATCTATTATTATACGCAACCTAAACCCACGGCAACAGAAATCTATAAGAATCACCTAACAGATATTACGAAGCAAAATACGTGTTGGACAGTGTAATCACCGGAAATTATTTACAGTCAACTACTTTCAATAACACAAGTGGTTTATGATCCATTTATAGTTACATACCACATGTAGTCGCTTCCATCATGTTTAGCTCACAATTACTTTCCATTTTGGGTCTCTTTAATATTATCCGGAAAAGACATTATAAATGTATTGTATAGTAAAACAAAATAATGTTTTAACAGGCATGGGTAACCCATTGGCTTATATGCAAGCTCATATGTACCATTCCTTCCTAACACACTGTACTGAAGGTATTATATTCTTGTGCAATCTGCGAGCACCAGCACCATAAAGTGTAGAGTCTGTACCCAAGAAATGTTTGCAACACAGCCTATATGTGCGTAAAATTTGTTGTGCTTGCAATCCACAGAAGCTTGCCCACTGTTGCCTTAACTCTCCTTCTTTTGGGAATCTCACAAATATACTCATAATTTATAATTGCACTTAAGTAAGTCTGTTTGGGATTGGCGCCTGCGTTCGGATCGTGCGCACGACACGTCAGGCGGCGGTTTAGACGTTCTGCGTCTTGAGGTGACCGCGTGAGGAACACGAGCCTCACGCGCCTCTTCTCCTCACCCAAACAATGCCTCTAATTGGCTTAATTAGCGGACGCGGGTGGGGAGGAGAGGACGGTGTTGTCCTTCTTCCCCGAGATTCAAAAACCTAACGAGTCAGTCGTTTATCGAACCGCCACAGAGCAATTCAGAGCAAGTAGAGCAAATTTAGAGCAACATTTTCGCCAACCGTGCATTGTAGTCCAGTTTCCGGGTATCATCTTCTACCGGTGTGTCCGCAACGGAAAACCTTCCTTCACACGATTGCGGCAACGTATCCCCGCGTGTGCCCTTTTGCAATCGACTCTTCCTTCCGGAATCCGCACAGTAAGGGAGTTGTAGCGCCGCTACGCCCTTGCCTCCATCTTCTCCTGGGCTTCTTGCCCTATACCTCCCTACCCTTCTCTGTCTATCGCACGTTTAGGTTGGTTTTTATTTTACTTTCTTCCCGTTTCGTACCTTTTAAGTTCTATATAATAACGCGGTGTACAGTGTCGGGTGTGTGTGTGTGTCCTCTACGCCTAGTCTAGTTTTAGAACTTAGCCCTAGTGTATAAATAAGCGCGTGTATATAGAACCGTTTCGACCTAAGTGTACATGAGTGCTTAATTAAACAGTGAATGTAGAGTCCCAAAAGGTAAATCTCATTGCCGATATCATCTATTGCTCCACTCGCGCGCCTTATCCTATCAATTCCTTCCCCGGTATACCCCCAGAATATTCCAGCGCCTCGCGCTTACGCCATAGTCGCGTACAAAGTCAATGGAAGAACAATAAACTAAACTATGTAAACTTTATAATTGTATTTTATTTTACTTACAAGAAATAAGTAACCTTCTCTTTTACTACTCCGCACAATACACATCGTACAACCATTTTTACAATTTGCTTTACAAATTTTAACCACACACAGTCAAAATCTGCATCTGAAACTGATCTGAATTTGACGCCATAAGGTGACAAACGCGGGGCATGCGCAGAAGAGCAATCGGGAGTTCAGAGGGAGAAGGACAGACGATATCTTGTGTTCTTTGGTTTCTGACCGGGTACCGTGCATTGCCGGTATAGGGAATGAGCAGTCCATGTTCCATATATATATAAGGTCTATGCTTAAACTATATATACACACATTCATACTATGTACACACATTCATGCTCTATACACACATTCATACTATGTTGCTCGCTCGTGTTTCGGATATGGATAACTATAGTATATGTACATTGGGTGGGACGACTATCATTCCACGGTGAGGGAACTCCGCTACACGTTACTACTCGACAGTAGCACATATACGGAGGGCATATGCCATAATACAAGTATGGCCGCATCCGGAGGCTGGAATAAGGGAAATAAGAAAGATGATTAATTAAGAAAATATACTAATAGAAAGGAAAAATCAAAAAGTTACGATGGGACGTAACACCATGATTCATGCTCCCTTCTTTGAAGGTATGACCATTGCGATATTTTGTGCTCAAAGTCTGACAGTGTATGTGCGTATCTCATACATTGTACCGAGTGGTGGCCTCTAAGCCGAATACCTTCTTATCTCTTTTCGGGTTGATGATACGATACAGTGTTCTTGAACTATGCGTAATGCGAAAAAAGGTCACCAAAATCAATTTCTTAACAGATTGAAATGCGAAAGAGCAATTGAGTATCTCTATTTCACGTGGAACAAAGAACGCGATGCGCGATCTGCGTGAAAAGAATAAAGAACATGGTTGTACGTTATTAAAACAAACAAAATAGAAATACACATATTACAGAGAAAAAATAGATTTTAATGAAAAAAAGGAAAAAACCTCCGGTTACGGACTTGAACACTCGATTAAACCCACTCCTCACAGTCGGGCACCATATCCATTTAGCTACTACGCTTCGATAGAAACCATGTATGTTCTAAGGTACTTGTTGCGTCGTGTAGCATATATATATATATATATAGTGCGACCCGAATGAACACATTCGAGGCGTTGTCGCATCCACATGCGCTTCTACAAAATACAATAGGTCAAGACCCGAACCGACTCCAGGCGTCGTCGCGATTCAGGTATAAACATATACCCTAGGCGTTATCGCGACTCATGTCGGTTCTGAGGTGACGTCTTGAACAGCGTGTTGCGACGCGATCATTATGTCATTGTATTGGAGCATTTACGCATCATACCACGGAAAAAACAGAACGCTGTTGCCAGGCGTCTGTTGGGGTCAATGGCATCACCAGTGCAGTACCTCCAAGAGTCATATGCTCTATGGGAAAACAATAACCTGCTCCAAATGCACGTACTAGGAATGCGTCTGTTTCATCCGCACGTTCGTCTTCACCTCACGCTCCGATACACTCGCACCTACACCCATACACATTCACACGGTCCCGATTTCGACCAATAACCTTTCGTCGCATCACACCGAGATCGGTGCATCAGCGATCGATGCCTCATCGAACATTATAGAATTCATTCTCTGTGTAGCAGCCATAGCGTGAGCAGTGAAATTAAAATTGTGTCAATAAAGTAGTGAGTAAAGACGTATTATAAAACTTATTCATCAAATGCGAAGCCACGGAGTTAAGACAGAACAGTACTTCAACTTATGCTAAATTTTTTAAACAATGTTTTTTGCAAAATTAAAAAATACGTATCGCTTAATTTTTTATTCCGAATGTCATTATAATATTTCAACTCGATCTGTGAAATTTGTTAGGTGCTGCTTTATGGCCGTATAGGCGTTCTTCGTACTGTTATATTGTAGACATCACTAGATTTAAGCATTTCTCTGTTAGGTCTAAGCCACCAATATTTTTATAGCTATCCGTTAGGGCATGCCTAAGGGACGCTAAGGGGTTTTCCTCCACTAGACAGTACCTAGAAAACGCCTAAATATGGGCCCGACACTCTAAGAAAGATCATCGAGCAAGCAACATCGTAACGCTGCTCGATACTGCACTCAAACACTTAGTTCATTTTGCAAACTGTACGCTATTCTTAATAAACCTTAAGTTGTGCTTGTGAGAAGAGTGAATACCAAGCCTATCATCCCACACCTTCCCAACGCGGCATAACAGTACGACTCTTCAAAGCTTCGCGATGCGAAAGAGCATTTCGATATTGCTAACGCACGTTCGACGTGCAACAAAGTACGCGACGAGCGACATTGGTGGAAAGGAGACGGCACACGGTTCCGTCTGTCGTCTTCACGGCACGTTGGAGGAAAGGGGACAGAACCTGCACAGTCCTTCTTTTTCACGGCACGTTGGTGGAACAAAGACGAAACATATGGTTCCGTCCTTCTCTTTGCTCGGTCGTGTAAACGGCGCGCGCAGCTTTCACGCCACCTTGGTGGAGAGGGGGCATAATGTCTCGCTCCATCCTTTTCGTCACGCAGTACGGCCAAGCGGCGCGCGCAGGACTCACAGAAACGCACGCACGCATGGCACGGTTTGCCCACCACCGCCGACTCCAATGGTGCTCGAAGCCGGATCCAGTGTCAGCATATCGAGCTCTGATTGTGAGCATCATTGGCGTTGGCAGGGTGAGGGAAACAGCTCTCAGTGTGCGTGCGCGTCTGTGTGCGATGCGCGCGCAGCTTAGGCGCACCTCGTGACGAAAAGGACGGAGCCTTAGACATTTCCTTTTCGCCCGTGAGGGCTTAAATCTGCGGCACCCGAGCTTTCGCTCATATCCGCAGTCCCCCCCGAAGGAGAGAACGGATCTTGATACGCACGATCAACGCATAGTGCACCAAAGTGCGACTGCTACCAGTCTAGAGGGCTGCCGGCCCATCATCTTACTGGTGGAAGCGGGGTCTTTCTAAACCTCTCCCATAATTCTGCCACCATGGTAAGGCGAGCTGATTAAGTGCAGCTCCCACACCCGGATTTCACTCCCTCGCCAGCGTAATTTTGACTATCACCACTGCCACGACGATTGCAACCCCTAAGGGTGCCGTCCCAAATGTTGGGGACCAATGGCAGCTAAGAACGGCGTGGGTGGGACGTTCCCACACGCCGCCCTACCGCTACCACTGGTGGGCCCCCAACCCCGTCTACCGATTATCCTCCGGTGGAGTGGCTGCACGGTCCAAGCAACCGATTCTGCAGCCGGTACCAGCGTATGTCGGGTCCGTGGGTACACTGAGCCCAAAAGGTCCCCACCACCAAGGGCGGGACCCTGCGGGGACGCAGCCTTAGACAGCGCCTCGGTTAACTAAGAACTACACAATTTGCTGGTTTCACACCATTCTCAAGATACAGTGAGACAGATACAAGATACTTTCCGCTCTCCCTAATATTCTCTGGTTTACACCACGAGCACGAGCAAGCTGCGCATGCAGCATTTACGCTACTTTGGTTCCAGCGCACCCTGGCATTTTAGTACGGTACTAACCCCCCCCCCCCCCAACCCCTCCCGGCGGAGCGATTATACCGCGAAATTGATATATATAATTGCATATTGAGGCCCGTATTCACAGTCACGATCGAAGTCGTGCACAAGAATTTGCTAAGCATACGCTTAAGTCGCTGTTATGCATACCCAAAAGCGACTTAGCAAATTCTTGTGCACGACTTCGATCGTGAGTGTGAATACGGGCCAGGGTGTATTACTACTGGGAAGAACAATATAATTAAAAATCAGTTGTTAAGTGTAAAAATGTAATTTATATTCTAAAAATGTTAAAAAGTATAAAACAATATATACAAACTACTCAACATTGGTTACTTAAATTTATATATTTATTTTTCTTTTTAAAGTAATCTAAAATTATGCTAAAGGTAGTATGTATGTATGTATTGTTTTATTGATTCCCTTGCGGGTTACAAATCGTCCTTTGGGGTACATTGCCTCTGTCCTTCCTTATTCTACTCCTATCTTACTACCTTACACTACTTACACTACTTATTTCTACATATTTCTACTTATCCTGCTTCTCGCTCTCTCTCGCTCGCTCGCCTTCGCTTTCTCTTGCTCGCTCACTCGCTCTATCACCACTTCTCATCTTCCCCTCCCCGCTCTCTTTCGCTCGCACCCCTCTCTCCTTCTCTCTCTTTCCTTCGCCTTCCTTAACTTAATCTCTCGCTTTCTTACGCTTCTCACTCTCCTCTTTCTCCACCTCTCTCTGTCTTATCCTCCACCCCTTCCTCTCCCCTCTCTTCCCACCCTCTCCCCTGCGGACTTCCGTTTCCTTCCCCATTCTTCTCCTCCGCTCTCATACATTCATTCCTTCTCATTCACTCCCTCAATCTTGCTTTTCCCTTTTTTCTTTATTACCCTTCCCTTTCCCTTCCCTCCTCCCCCCTCTCTTCTTCTCTCTCCTATTTCTCCCTTCTTGCTCTCTCTATTTCCTTCATCCATCCCTCTCCACTTCCCTCCCCGTCCAACACTTCTTATATTTTCCTCTCGTACTTTTCCTCTCTCTCCTCTCTCTTTCCCCATCCTCCACATTTCTCCCATACGTGCTCCGACGTTTCTTCCTCCTCCCCGCACAGCCTACACCTCCTCTCCTCCTCCCCCTCCCAGTATCTCCCTCCTCTCATCTCGTTCCCCAGTCTAAATCTTGCCACCCTCCTTACCCTTTCTTCGCTCCATCCCTTCTTCAGATACTCCTTCCCTCCTTCCCCTGATACCTCTTTATACCATCTATTTGACTTTGACCCTTCCATCTTCTTTCTTCTCTCTCTTCTTTGATCCTCCAGGTCCCTCTTTTCTAACTCTTCAAACTCAATTTCGTCCTCCTCTCCCTCCTCCACCCCGCTTTCCCTGAAAAACTCCCTTCTCTCCTCCTCCCATTTTTCCACTATTTTGCCCCTCCTCCATCTCTCCTTCATTTCCCTCCAGCAACTCCTTGCAACCACTCCTCCTTTCCCTTCCTCCAATTTCCTCTCATAACCCATTGCTCTTTTCCTGCCCTTATCCTCATCTTCCCTCTATCCGTCTCCTCTCTTACCATGTACCCCGCTGTCCTCCAATCCGCTCCCATTATTCATCTCAAATATCTCTCCTGCATTGCCTTCACATCCTTCCTCTCCTTCCACCCCCACACCTCAACCCCATACTCCGCTACCGTCCATACCAACACTATATATCCATCAAATAACCATACCCTCCTTTCCCAATCCTTGTTCCACAATCTCTTTCCCATTCCCCAAACCTCCCTCATCGCCGCCGCCGCCCTTCTTCCTCTCTCCCTCACATTTTTTTCCCTCCCCCCTCCCTGTTCCACCCAATACCCCAAATACTTCACCTCTTTCAGTCTCTTTTCCCCCCACCTCCAGTCTATTTCCCTTTTCCTCCCACCCCGCACCCGCCCTCCTGAATCTCAATATCTTTGTTTTCTCGGTATTCACCTCCAGTCCTTTCCTTTCCAAATATATTTCTAACCTTGCCATCATTGCCATCATTTCACTCTCCTCCTTTGCCATCACTACTACGTTGTCCGCGTACGACAACGTGTTCTCTCCTCCCACTTTTATCCCTCCCCATCCGCCTTTCCTCAGTTCCTCCTCCATGTCTGCCACCAGCACGTTAAACAATATTGGGCTGAGCGGACACCCCTGTCTCAGCCCTCTCCCTGTCCAAAATTCATCCCCTATGTCCTCCCCCGCTCTCACTCTGCTTCTCGTCTCCCTCATAACCTCCTCCACTCTCCTCACTAATTCCTCTCTCACCCCCCTCTCCCTCATCGCCTCGATCACCTTCCTCTTACCCACCGCATCAAGTGCTGCTTTCAGGTCTCGAAACATTGCCACCATCATCCCCCCTTTCCTCGCTATCTCCCTATTTACCATGTAATTAAGGGGTTACACCGCCTTGAGGTTTTAAAAAAAACTTTACATTACTTGTACTTTCAAGAAGAATTTGCGATGTTAAGCATGTTAATATTCCAAAAATTACCAGAGTTATAGCAACTTGAAGTGAGCACGGCAGAGAGTCGTACAGAGCATCTGTTCGCTCAGATAGGCATATCCGTTTGTAACCGTTATTGAAGGTCTGTTATCATGAAGCCAAATGATTTCGGAATGGATCTTTACGCGTCTATAGAAGGACTAGGAATGTATGGACCAGGAATCGCAGATGAAAGGTAACATACTGTCACCGTACCGCTTTTTACAGGGGTACGTATCTTAAATACACGGCCGCGAGTAGTGACGGGTTCGCGGTCCGGCAGTCTGCCGCATGAATTTGTCAAGTGTTCGGCAGATGGGTTCGTTTTATTATTCTCGCGATTTCTCTACTTTACGGGAATCGCGGGATTGAGGACGGTGCGGTCATAGAGCATGTAAATATTCAAATTATAATATATTGTCCATAAAAATAATAATAATGATACAATGTTTCTCCTATTCTTATTTTATAATTTCGCCGATTTATGTAATTCGCCTAGAGCACTTCGCTGCCAGTACAGGTAATTCTTTTGGAAGTATGAGTTGTCTAAGTTTGGTTTGTCGTGATTGTTTTGTGCGTTAGTTCGTCGTGAATCAATTAATCGCAGCTAAGGCCGGTACCAAGAGCGGAGGTAGCGTACGTCAACGATTCGATCTGTTGTTAACGAATTGCACGCAGCCAAGTCCGGTTCCAAGAGCGGGGGTGGCGTACGGCAACCGTTTGTCTGTTTCTGTATGGTGACTCCACTTACAAATCGCAGCCGTGACCGGTGCCAAGAGCGGTGGTAGCTTACGGTAAGGGAGTCGTCAGTCTATGATGCTGTATGAGTGATCATTTACAAAACGCAGCCGTGACCGGTGCCAAGAGCGGTGGTAGCTTACGGTAAAGATCAATTTATGATAGCATGAGATGGATCACCATTTGCAAACGCAGTCGTGTCCGGTGCCGAGAGCGGGGGCGACGTACGGCAAAGGTTAATTGTGTGAATGATTGTGATATTTGGATATTTTGGTGGCGAAGGTCTTTGTTTTATCTTTTATAGATCTACTGTGATCGTCTGAATCACGCGAGTGTCTTTGCACTAATTCGCGAGCCCTGAAGGGGCGCTCGTAGGACTTATACGCGGCCTAAGGTTCGTTTTCTCCGAAGTCTTCCTAGGTCGTCCGTATGGGACTACGCCGTTCAGACATTTTAGTTACAGCGTATGATCTATTGGTTTCGATAGCCAGAGGATCTCAGTAGGATCGCGTCTATGGCTGTAAGCTCGAAATAAATCTCGCCTCGAGTGGAGCATTCCCGCGCCTTATATACCCGAATGGGTTAAGGGGAAGGTTCCACTCGAGTGATTTTGGTCGGCGGCCGGGAGTCGCTTCTCCTTCGGCGGCCGAAATAGTACCGTTATAATTACTTAGTTGTGTGTGTATGACGGTGATACAATATGTGTGAGTAATGTTTGATTGTATTGTGCGGACAGTTCAGTGGTGTTGGTGTGTATGTGTTCGGCATGTCGGTGAGTGATGTCTGTTTGTGTCGTACGGACAGTTCAGTGGTGTTGGTGTGTATGTGTTCGGCATGTCGGTGAGTGATGTTTGTTTGTGTCGTACGGAGAGTTCAGTGGTGTTGGTTTGTATGTGTTCGGCGATACGCACGGCGAAGGCGTCTTTATATACTGGCCAGTAGGTGATGTGGCCTGGCCTATTGGTCTGTACGGTTACAATACAAAAATTCTGGATCTTAACATGCTGACACGGTACTTTTTCTTCTTTTGCGTTTTACTCGGAACGAGTTTTCTCAAATTGGTGGACACGATATCTCGAAAACTACTGAACCGATTTTATTCAAATTTACACCATATCTTCTCTACGCTAATATCTATCAAGTAGCATAAACGTTTTTTGATCCGATGCCTCATACATTTGTTTTTCGTGTTTTAGGGTCCAATTTTAACGAAAAAAATCCATATTATATTACAAACGGCGGTCAATTCCACAAAAATGTTAAAAACATGTTTTCCCTATGCTACTTCTTAGCTATTACGTTTATTTACATGAAAATTGCTGACTTTTTTTTTTAGACGAATTTTGACCATGCTACATGTTCCACCGTCGGCGAGCATCACAGCGAAGGCGTTTTGCGGGTCACCTTATACCTCCACTATTTCTAAATATTTTTTAGTCATTTTTATATGATACATTGACTGATGTATATTGTAAATAGTGATAATAAAATCAAGTTCGTATAGTTAATAGTTGCGTCAAAAAAATTGTCTCATTTTGTGCCAGTTTTTCCAAGTGGCAAGGTGGTGTAACCCTTTAAGCGCGTAGATCTGATCCGTCGTTCCCATTCCTCCCCTGAACCCTGCCTGGGTCTCTCCCAATATTCCCTTCTTTTCCACCTCCTCTCTTAGCCTGTCCGCTAATACGTTCGCATATATTTTGTATAGCGAAGGCATTAGCGTCACTCCCCTATACTCTTCCACCTTATTGTCCCTCCCCCTTCTTTACTATGGGCACTATTTCCCCCACGCACCAATCCTCTGACCATCCCTTCCCGTTCCACACACTCCTGCACACCTTCTCTCCCCATTCCCTGACCTCTTCCCCTCCATACTTCCAAACTTCATTCGGTATCTCGTCCCCCCCAATCGCCTTTTCCTCCCTTAGTCCATCCATCCCTCTGCCTATCTCTTCCATGCTCAGTTTCTCCTCTTCGTCCCTTTCCCTCCCCCTACCCCAACAGCCCCATAAAATGCTCCTTCCATTCCTCACTCATTATCCCTTCACACAGCCCCTTTCTTCTTCTCCTATTCGTTCTCACCACCCACCATACCTCCTCCTCCGTTCGCGCCTCGCCCGCCTCCCCCACAATTCTCTCTTTCTTCCTCTTTCTTTCTTTCACACAACTCTCTATACCCCCTTCTCTTTACTCTGTATTTCTCCCCCTTCCCTCCCCCTCCCTTCTTCCATTTCCTTAATTCCCTCCTTAACTTTTTTGCCTCCCTGCATCCATTATCCCACGACCCCTTCTTCCTGCTCCCCCCACCCTATCCCTTTCCTCGCCCTTTCCCCCTCTTCCAGTGCTTTTTTTATCTTTTCCCCCATTTCCCGTAGATCTTCCCCTATCCCTCTCCCTTTTTCCTTCCCTCCTTCCCGTTTCCTGATACTTTCCCTAAACTTCTCTCTCCCCTCTTGGTCCTATTTTCCCCTACTCCTCTCTATCCCTCCCCCTTTCTTCCCCTTCCGTCTTTCCATCCCTCTCCTCATCCGTATCACTATCCATTGGTGGTCCGAGTCTATTCTCTCCCCTACTATCCTCTCGATCTTCCCCCTCGCGTTCTCACCCCCCAACACATAATATATTACCGTGTTGCCCCTACTCCCTATGTACGTGAATTCCCCCTCCCCATCCCCTTCCGTGCAGCCGTTCATAATCGCTAATCAACTTTCCTCCGCACACTCCACCAGTAATCTCCCTTCTCTATTAATCTTTTCGTCCTTTGACCTCCTTCCTCCTTGCTCCCCCTCTTCCCCCACCCACCCACCCACCTTCCTTACCCGTCCTTGCATTGATCTCCTCTACTATCATTGTCGTCCACCCCTCCTCCTCTACCTCGATCCTTCCCTTTATTCCCTCTAGCTTCCTCTCTATATCCCCCTCACGTATACTCCTATCACCCTCCATCTATCCCCCCCTACTCTCATGCCCCATTCCCACTTCCCCTCTTCCTCCCCTCCCCTCCTCCTCTATCACTATCCCTCTCGTCGTCCCTCTTATCATTCCCCCGCATGCTCTTCCTTTTCTATTCCATCTCTTTGCAAACCTCACTTCCCAATCGTACCCTTTCGGCAGCCTTTCTTTTGTCCTTTCCCATCCTTTCTCCTCTATCCACGTCTCCACCCATAATACAACATCCCACTCCTTCATCCCCTCCCAGAACTCCCTATCTTTATTCCCTATCCCCGCCACGTTCCAGAAAGCTAGCTTCCACCCCTCCCCTTCTCCTCTCCTCCCATCCGTCTGTTCCTCCCCCCCCTTTCCTCTCCCTTTTCCTACTCTCCCTCCCTTCCCCCACCCCACAGCCCTTCCCCCTCCGCCACTCCTCTCCCCGCCACCAGTCTCTCCTCCACCTCGTCCCATTTCCACCATTTCCCTTCAATCCTCACCTTCCCATATCCCACCCACACCGCCTTTCCCTTGCTTCTTTCCTCCCTTGCTGTCTCCTCCACCTTCCACCTCATCCTCCTCTCCCTCCATGTTAGGTCATCATCTATCTTTATCTTCCTCTCTCTTATCTTCCTCCTTCCCATCATAACTTCATATCCACTATCACCGTCCCTCTCTCTCCTTCCCTCCCTCCTCTCCCCATCTCCTCCATTTCCTCCACCTTCATGACCACCCCCATCTCCTTCAATATTCCTTCTATTTCATCCTTTCTCTCTGCCCCCTTTTTTTCCAGTCCTCTTATGACTATGTTGTTCCTCCTTCTCTTTCTCTCTCTTTCTTTCTTCCTTCAATTCCACCTCCTGAAGGGGGTAGGTCTGGGTGTCGTTGTTTTTTAAAACCTCCATGTGGTTGTTGGGGAAATGTGTGGGAAAGTGAGTGGGAGGGAAAATTTAGGAACGGAGAGGGGAAGGGTGCGGAAATGAATAGATCATCTGGTGGTGAGGTTAGAAAAGACACGTGTGTTCGGGGAATCGCCGGCTCGAAATGAGCGCGGTAGATCCCGCCTTGTACAAACGGAACCGTAGCACGGGAAGCGCGGAAAAGGAGAGATCGCAAGAACGAAAAGGAGTCGGTTTTATAATAAATAAGTAATGCTAATGTATACTACGGCAAAATATGTACAAAAGAAAGAACGGCACGGAACTAAAAAGCGCGTTAATGCGAAGCGAACAAAAACGTAAAGCTATACTATTGACTAGAAGCGATATTAACTACTAACAAAGGTTAATTAATGAACTAAATGTAAAGAATCTAGAACTTAGGAAACTAAAGACGCATAAAGAGGAGAAAAGTAAATGTGCAACTCAGGTAAAGCAAAGGTATTAAATTAAATGAAATAATAAAGAGTATAAGGCAAATAATAAGGCGGATAAAACCGAAAAGAAATAAAGTAAAGGAAAGGAAACGAAAATCGAGTTCGCAACACGTGGTTGTCCGACGTCCGGTCACGGTCAGCAAAAAGCGTTGGAGAATGTTTATGTCACCTGTACTCGTAGGATGTCCAAAACGGAAGGAAGAGTCGGACCGTCGGACACCGGCGCCTTACCTCACCCGTGCTCCCCCGTCCCGCCTAGAACCGATCGCCGAACTACTCGGTCCATCCGGAGTCGGCCGAGGAGCGACGGAGGGAGCCGAAGACGAGGAAGGCGCTCGTGCTGCGCTCTCGTTGCGCGGCTATTTTAAATTCGCGTGTTGCGTTGGCTAGTTCAGATTTATTGTAGGTAAACCAGTGCAGCTCGTCAATGTATAAATGTCTGTTTTGTGTTGATTCGGACACAATTGCCTTAATTAATGCCCCCCGGTCTATAGTGTAATTGCGCGGTCGTGGATGCACGTGGTAAAAGTACGGCCACGTGCAGTGCCTGATAAGAAATGTGGTGATGTACCTTAAATAGTGACGCTACGGTGGTCGGCGTATCGCTTGCTATACACGGCAGCGTTTGTCGTGTTGGTCGGTCGAAATAGATTATAGATGAGAAGCTGGGATGCAGTGAAAACTGATATATTCTTTGATCGCATAGCGCCGCCCGCGTTTCGCGCATTCCACGCATTTCCGCTTCTCACCGGTACGCGAACCGGCGCTCGCGAATCGAGATCGGGAGGTGCTGCCGCCAGGTGGTCGTCGGCGACAGGATGCGCTGTCGACGGAGCGGATTTCCCAAACAGTGGTGTAACCCCTTAATCTTCCTTTCCATTTCCTCCATTTTACCTCTTGCCTCTATCCCCCATCCTGCTTTCTTCCCCCCTTCCATCTCCTCCTTCTTCGCTATCTCCAGCTCCTCTATCCTCTTTTCTATCTCCCTTTTTTCTTTCCTCCAGTTCTCTTCCCCTTCCTTTAGCTGCTTCCTTAGCCCCTCTATCTCCCCCCTCACCGTCTCCTTCACCTCCTTCATTTCCTCATTCAACCCTCCCCCCTGCTTTACCATTTCCATCATTACCCTTATTCCCTCCTGCATTTCCTCTCTCATCTCTCTTATCTCCTTCCTCCATTCCATCCCCTCTTCCTTTCCTGAAAAGGCTCCAAAGGTCACTCCCCCGGTGACCTTTGCAGCCTTTTCATCGGCTTGAAAATGCCCACTTCCTTATTCCCTAATATCCTCCCCTTCTCCCAGTTTTCCCTCTTCCTCTTTACTGCCTCTTCCCATTCCTCTCTCCCCTGCCTCCTTCCGTTACCCTCTGCCATCTTCCCTGCCTGCCCTCTTACTTACCTCTCTTCCTCTGTTCCTTTGATATGTTTTAATTTTACTAGCACGTTGTGTTCGTCCGCTTCGCAATTTGTAATTTTTGATATCTTAGCCAAATGCGTAATGAGTTGATACCGCATGGCATGTTGAAATTGTAGCGCTGATGGATATAATGAACTTCCATGCGCTTGACGAATGGCCGCAAAAAGATTTTCAAGCGGGTCTTGGTTTAGTCTTCTTGTATGCAGAGCATGTATATTGTAATTTGCTTGTAAATCCTCAGCTAATTGCAATTCTGAAATAATCGTTAATGCGAGGCCTTTCATACAGGGGGGATTAATGCCTTCAAAGTGTGCCGCTTGTAAATTTTGACGCATATGTTTTAAAAATGTAATATGTTCCAAATCGTTTGTGATCGCATATTGCAGTTTTCCCGACTCCGGTTTTCGCTATAAACTTGAATTTAAAGTATCGAACAGTTGATCCATGTCACGTACTAATTGTAATGTTTGGTCACGTTCTGCATTGAATTCATCCGGAAAATATGTGTTATATATTAAATACGCCGTGTATATGGACTCAGAAAAAACGTGGGCCGCTAAAAACACCTTCATCTTATTGAAATTATTTTGTGTGTCAAAATGCTGTTCTTTAATTTTCGGAATTAAATTTAAATAATATTCTTTACTTAGTTTAAAAACTTTTTTCAGCTCTTCCAAAGAAGCTTGTCCGCCCCGGTAATGTAGTAGCTTCGTGAAAAATTATTCCGGAATGATTTCAACAAATGAGACGGGTCGAAGACCATAAATATTTTGTGACCGCATCTCGTAAAATACGGCTTATCCGTTGATATGCCCAGTTTTCGGCAGATTCCGACATCACGTGGTCCTTGGTCGCAAATTAATGCTTTCACAACCAACCCAGTTTTTTCAAAAATGGCGTCAATTACCGAAATAATTATTTCCTGGGTTTTGTCGGAGTTTCCCGTTTTTCCAAGGAACCAATATCCAATAAGTTGTTTACCCTTTTTATTAATCCAGATAAGGAGGGGCTACCAACGCCGAATGAGCCTCAACTGGAAGGCGGGTTGATCCATCGTCTGCCAAACCTACAAATATGTCACGGTTTGCATCGTAGTGGACCTCAGGAACCAAATGTATTTCACCGAACAGAATTGACACAACTCTGTTCTCTGCAGGTTCTTTCTCGAATTCTATGTTTAATTCTGATAAAATAAGTTCGTTCAGCCCAACATTCATTGGAACCTGACTCTGATAGGTGCGAAGAGTTCTCGGCGACGGAAGGCTAACGCATATTTTCCTGAAAAATGCATAATTTTTGGGTGAAAGGTAATACATAGAGAGGCACAAATCTTTCAACTCGTTACAGTATCTGCGGCCGCTTTTTGTACATTTTGACGGTTGCAATTGCATTTCAAACAAAACTTTTGCTTCTGGAGAGATAACTGATGTACATTCTTCCAAATGCTCTTTCATGCTATGTTTTTTAATACACTTATTAGTGAATTTAATGTTCTGTTTGCGCTTCATTCGATTTATGCGGCTTCGTAAAACACCTATGGTTCTTTTGTATGTATTCGATCGAACCGTCTCACGCCGTGTGTCATATATCTGTGTTTTTTGTGTGTTAGATGTAACGTGAAATTGTATGACCTGGCCCTCCATAGAATAAGTATGATAACTCCCCCACATAAATCAGGTATAAAGTTGCTACAAAGTGACGGGTTACGCCAGTGTGGTCCACGGGTGGGGCCCCTCACGCGGCTGCTTCCACCTCCACTAGCTGGACGCAACACCGACCCCCCTCCCCTCCACCCATATACCCTACCGGCGCAGCGCAAGCGATCATGTGACGCACTCAGCGTCGTCCGTCACCATAACAACGGGTAGTCGGGTGGGGACTCCAAATCGCACGTAGGTGTGGTTCTTGGACCAAACTGGGTTACGCTGTCTGCTACAGGAAGAACCTTCCAAAGAGGGACTTGTTTGTGTTTCAATGTGCAACGTGGAAATACCTTGCACATTGAATTCTCCAGACACGTCTGCTTCTTTCGTGGAATGCTGTTCTTTGTCTGTAATAAAAGCACACATATTTGTAGAATATTGTATTTTATTTGTACAATACCAAAAGCCACTATAATTAAAGATAAAAATGCATATAATGATAAAAGTAATTAAAAGCCTTCAAATATTTGAAGCAAATGAAAATTTTCAACTTTATTATTGTAACAAATATTTGCAGAGTTTCATCCCTTGGCGCACATATCTTTCCACTACACCGAAACACTGGGAATACGCGCATATCCGTTTGCGACTGTCAATGAGTGCTCCCGGGTAACGCACGGCATTGGACTCCGACCGCGGAAAGGATGACACTATGGGCCGTATTCACGTACTCTACACAGGCCTAAGCCAAGTACGTGAATACGGCCCTTATATATTCTGTACATATATGACAGAAGCTAGGAAGCGTGGAATAAAGGATAAAAGTAATAAGGGAAATAGTATAATTTTCAGGAAATTTTGCAAATATTGAATTGTGTATTTATGATAGAGTACAATACGTACATATAAGTATAAAATTCATAATTTCATACACTGTCAAACTATATATAGGGTGATCCACGCAATTTGCACACCTGATAACTTGTAAAGTATGCATCGTATGGAAAAATGGTGTACATTAAATTTGTACGAGTTTACAGGATGCGTTATGTAATGTATAATTTTTGTTTATTGATGGAGACGTTTCGGAGATTTCAACTTTACAAGTTATACAGGTGTGCAAGTTGCGTGGATCATCTTTGTATATGTTTGGCGTGCTGAAAGGAAACCGAAAAGTGTAATGCCAGCTTTAATTCCAACCGGCACTAGTAACACTGACAATGAGCCGGTATCCGTCGCTCTACAGTTTCGGCAACATTTACTTTTGTAGCGAGTTACATTGTCGGCATACCCACGTAGAAAGGGTTGCCATTCGTCAGGGTCGAATCAACTTTACCCAGTCTGGTGGTCCAAGAGTTAATTTGTATAATTTACAACACTTATATTACGCCACTTTCCACATATCTGTACAATTAAACGAGTGGTTATAAGTAATTATGATGCTAAATGATCCAAAAATTACTAGTCTATAAAATTATTTATAGGAACAAATAACTTTGTCATATGATGAATATAAATCCATACTTAATATTACTTTGTAGTACTTTTTGTGCTAATTACTGATCCATATACACGGTCAAAACATAATCACCTAAATTAGATTAGAAAATATCTTCATCATTCTTACCACGTGTCATAAGTCTTTTATCATTCTCCAATTCTATTCCTCTTTGCAACGTGCTGCTTAATACATCTTCCTTGTCACACAGTCTTCGTTTTTGAGCTTGTTGCTTCTCGTTGTCAGTAACTAAAATTAATAAATTTTTTAAGGGACTGCTTTTTCATACTGCAACTTTTACTCTTAATCGATACTTTATAAATTTAATTTCAAATTATCTAAAAAACAAATTTGATAAATATCAGAGAGAATACCATGATTCAATCTAAAATTAATTTATCTCTACTTCGTTTCTGTTTCCACTGTTACTTACGATTTACTGCTTGGATAGTTGGAATAGCATTTTTGTACAATAATGGCCTTGGATATCGCTTTTTAATGCATGTTTGTTAGTGAGGTGCTCGCGTAGATGTTATGCGAGAGGATAGTGGAACGGTGAGTGTCGAAGTAAGCTCAGGCGGTTAAAGTTATAAATAACACAACAGTCTATATATTTTACACACTAAATAACATTTGACTATACACTGAGTGAACCCGTGTTGAGTTGCACCGTACTAGTAAGAATAATGATAGAAAAGAGTTGAAGTGAAACCGTCCAGAGTGAAAAACGTTAGATATTGCACAAAGAGTAATGAGAGATCCGCGCTATACTATGGTTGCGAGGTGAGTGAGAAAAGGCGGGCCGGGAGCGCACCGGCTCGTCATGTGAGGTCTTGAACGCAATTGATTAGATCTAGGGTGATCGATGATAGGTGGACAAGTTATCGATTCGAGATCTCGCATAATTTATGGGCCGTATTCACGAACTGCGCTTAGGCCTCCGCGGACGCTTAGGCCAGACTTAAGCCGAGCTCCCGCATTGTTGTGATTGACTTAAGTCTGGCCCAAGCGTCCGCGGAGGCTTAAGCGCAGTACGTGAATGCGGGCCAATGAGTGTGAAGCGAGGTGATGTTTGTCGGTAACATAGATTTCTCTGACAATGCGAGATTCATCAAAGTGATGAATACAAATCCGAAAACCTGGAACCACATCCTCTTTTAGACCCGCAAATTGTAACCATTTTTTTCGACTACAAAATATAAATGTTCAGTTGAAGTACAACAAAAATACGATATTTCATTATCAAAGCATTCAGCACTCAAAGAGTTAATAATTATGGAGAAAAAATGAACCCGGTGGTCACCCTACCTAGTGCTAAAAGTTCTAACAAAAATACCTTTGTTTAAATGACTTAAATTTTGCTGTTTGGATGTTCGCGTTTAACTTCCGAACGCGTGGGCGAATATAGATGGCTCCCATGTTATTTCATGGGGTTTGTCGTCCCCTTGGTCCCATTCTAGTGGCGAAACAATCCGATTTAAAAAAAAAATCCGTTTTAACAGACTTTTTTATTCAACCGTTCGTTACTTTCCGATTGTATTTCTTCTGCACGCCGTTTTCTCATACGAGCTGTGCTTTATTTGCTCTACCCATTTCCTAATGTTATATACTAATATATACCACCCTATTTCTGGGGTGGAACATTGCAATGAGAAATACCTGTGCATGGAAAGTACAACGATGACGGTATTACGATCGGAATGAATGCCTATCGGTACGAGTAGTTGTAAGTTCTAAACTTCACAAATTTGATTAATCAAGAAAATTTTTTTCTATTTCCATTATGGCACCGACATCAGAAAATAATTATTTAGAATATTCGTTATTCATAGGGCCGTATTCGCAATTACGACTTGGATCGAAGTGCTCCTCAAGCATCTGCTAAGCATTTCCTGAGTCAGCGTGCGTATTCGCAGTCACGACTTAAGCAGGACCGAGCCAAGCATCTCCTTTGCAAAGTCGTCTCCAATTAAGTGAGACTTATTGTGACGTCAAAACGTGCACATAAGTCTCACTTTGCCAAGTGGTGTAAAATGACCACTTAAGTCGCTCTTATCCCCTCTCCGACGGGCTAATATGTCAGTTCTCGCTGCATTTCCCGCGCAAAGCACATAACCGTGTTAAGGGGTTATCCTATTGTGACCAACCTCAAAACAGGCTAAATTTCGAGATTTATAATTCCGAAAAAACTATTAATGCGATATTTTTAATTTTTCAATATGTATTTGTACACACACCTTAGGGAGCATGAATAACAAATTTTACAACAAAATGTTTATATTTGAACGGGATATGTGACTTCGTGTTCAATGGTGCTCTTCGTGCACGGTTCGACGGTCTACATTGTGTATGAGGAAAGACTGCAAGAATGAATCAATTACCAATTGGACAATTTCACAAGTAATATTACCTTCATTTTAACCATGTTTATATTTGCTTGCGTCATTGTGATTGAACATTACAGATCTTTTACTGTCCTTGTGCGGTTTTCGTTTGGACACAGAGAGTACTTCTTGAAAAGGAGGTACGCAATAATTACAAGGTACAATTCTTTTCTGTCCTTTTAATTACTCATTTTCACACACTTGCAAAATGTTATCCTTTTTGAAACAAAATGATAATAATTATAACACGATCCTACAGTTTTAATTGGCACACTACACACTCATTTCATTGTATCTTGTTTAGTGTAGCTCGATGTTACTATTCAGATTTTTTTCATAATCACATTTCTATTTTGTCTTTTTGTTTCTGTAAACATAAATTATAGTCATAAAAAGGTATAATATGTAATATTATTCTTGTGTAACTAACATTCGTCTTGTTTGATGTTTTGCAAGTGTTACAATTCTAATTTTGCTTTGTGTTATCATGAAATTCTGATAGTAAGGGTCATGATGTTGGTCATATGCTGTAAACTCTTAACAATTCTATAGTCGTAGTTGTCAGCCATGTTATACTTTATTGCGGTGGAGAGTATAAGATTTTTCTTCAAATATCAAATTTCTTTAGATAGTAAAGATATCGTGTACATTGTTACGTCCTACGTCCTCCACCCGCCACAATTTTTCGCTTTTCTAAATTATTCAAGAATAACTAATCGATCATTTTCGCTGCAGTCTCCCGTTCGCTCGATAGTTCTAAGATTTGCTCTAATCTAACTTTAGGAATGCAGCACGGTTCTCACGGACCCTTATTTAAGATAAGACACGTACGATTAAGTCCTGGGAAAGGCACCTGTCGCGCCGTTCCCAGGGTATAACGCTGATGCAGTGTCAGCATGCGAATGCCGCTCAGCGGAGCACGGCGTCTATATAGGGCAGTACGAGACCCTCTCCGGACACTCTTGGTCGCTACGACACTCTTGGTCACGAGAAGCACCTGTACGCGCTCTTTTGATTACAACAAGTGTTAATACCCGCGCTCTTGCCTACGACAGTCACTTGGGAATTATTTTACTTCAATTCAATTCATTGCGTGAAGTGCTCCGAATAGCACCTTTGCTCGCATTCAAGAATTCAAGCGCGGGTGCGAAGCGCAACACCCGACTCAGCGTTCACCTCCAGTATCTTTCAAGTGTAAAGAATAGAATCAAGTTAAGTCACGTCGAGTGAATCGAATCAAGTTAACTCCAAGCGAATAATCAATACGATAAAATCAATGCCATTGTTCCTGCAACTCGCCAGGCAACACCAGGTTTGTGTAACCAACTAAACTTTGTAATCTGGACCGCTCTAGGCCACCAGCGTGGTGAAGCCTCCGAAATTCAGCTAATTATAAGTAACCTGCGTGATCGAGACACTGCGTCTAGTCTCGATCTCCGATTCTCCGATCGCGATAACGAAGTACAGCCGTTCTACTCCAAATTGTAGGGTTCGATCAATTAATAAACACCATGCACACAATCTCGTGAGTCACCTATTGCACACCCATCCTCGCAACACTACACGCACACCCGCGTAAAACTTGGTTATCGGAGTGTTCTCTGAGTGTAATTAGACAGGGGATCTCACCCCTTTTCTTCCCGCGATACCGAAACCGCCGTGCGCCTAAATCGAGTGGTCCTTGCTGCCGCCTTCGAGCCTGTGCCTGAATCGTCTCACGGGAAATTCCGTGGGCACTGTCGAACCTCTGAGTTCCGGTAACCCCTCAGCAACTCTTTTGCTGCGAATTCAGCTCACAGGTTTCGTCGGCCCGCGGCCGGGCCCCCTCGCTACCACCGTGGCTCCTCAACCACTTTCGGCGCACCACAGTTCGGGCCCAAGCCCAGTGGTCACACCCACGGATCGCAACTATTCTCTCACTCAAACCCATAACCAGAGAGCACCCCGGCGACCCCTGCCGCGTAAGGATTATACAGGACATCGACGGGCCGGAGTAAAGGTCAGGGCACGTCGCGCCGCTGCTCGCTTGTATCGGTCGCAGCTACCTCGACAAACAGCGAGCGAATCCGCGAATTCCCTTCCGCCTACCTACCCGCACCCCGGACAGCACGCGCCACCGGCCTGGACCTCTCCAGAACAGCCTTGTCCGTTCGAACTACCCCCAGGGCAAGATCAGTTCACTGTATACTTCGAGCCTCTAGGACCGGAAATCGTACCGTCTACCATCGTGGTAACCGAGATCTGCGAAGATTCGGATGTCGAAATCATAGACTAAGTAACCCGCACGAACGCGAGTAAATTCTCAGGTTGGTGTAATCCCGAGTCACCAGCGACGCTCACATTGCCAGTGCCGTAACCATTCGGACGCGAGTAGATTCTCGGGTTGGTGTAATTCCGAGTCACCAGCTACGCCCACATTGCCTGTGCCGTAACCATTCGGACGCGAGTAGATTCTCAGGTTGGTGTAATCCCGAGTCACCAGCGACGCTCACATTGCCTGTGCCGTAACCATTCGGACGCGAGTAGATTCTCAGGTTGGTGTAATCCGGAGTCACCTGCGACGCTCACATTGCCTGTGCCGTAACCATTCGGACGCGAGTAGATTCTCGGTTTGGTGTAATTCCGAGTCACCAGCTACGCCCACATTGCCTGTGCCGTAACCATTCGGACGCGAGTAGATTCTCAGGTTGGTGTAATCCCGAGTCACCAGCGACGCTCACATTGCCTGTGCCGTAACCATTCGGACGTGAATAGATTCTCGGGTTGGTGTAATTCCGAGTCGCCAGCTACGCCCATACTTTCCGCGCCGTAACCAGTCGGACGCGAGGATACACGTAGGTTTAGTGTCGAATCAGGACACCGAGTATATTTAGGCGCGTGCGGCGTCTCAGCGAGCCGCTCCGCTGACGCGTCAAATCTCTTATCAGGCCGGTCACTTCGTCTGTCTTCCGATCCCCGGTATACCCGGTGTACGCAGGGTGCCGAAAAACGGAGGACGTAACAACATATTGAAAATTGCATGTTGTTTCTAAAGACCCTGTGTTTTCACTGTAGCAATGATTGCTTCCAATATTCTCTGTATGAAAAAAAAAAGGAATGTAGCTGCGATCTAACTTTTTGTGTATAGTTTTATTTGAATTGTAAAACAAAATAAAATGTTCTGTGGACATTTCAATGATCCGATTTATGTAATCTTTCAAAAAACTAAGCTGTAAAATAAAAAAATGTAGCCACCTTGCATATGTTATCTTCTAATAATAATTTCATTAACAGATGCCAAAACAAAGATAATTGCAAACATGGGAGCAGCATTTTTGCAGGTACATTTAAATTTTTCTAAACTTATTGAAATTTGATGATTAATAGTGAACCTAACGTCCTTTATATTTTATAGAATTATCTGAAACGGAGGCGCGTACAGAATGCACCTGTTGTGGTAAATATGTTTTATTTTACTCTTTGTGTATTTAATGCAAAAATCTCTAAAGAGATTTGTGCGAAGAATTGAATAATAAATATGTTACGTCCGGGCGAGGCTTTTTCACGACTTTGTTCTGTCAAGACGGTCGATGAGAATCCGCGAGCGGCCTGCCGTGCGACCGGGCGTAACGCTTGAATATTTTTGTTATCTAGGTACAATAGATAACGGTAATCTAACTGAAGATTAACACTGCAAAGATTCTAATCCCTTCCTGGAAGAGTGGGACCTTCTAGGTTATTCGTATAAGCTAAACGGAGAAGTTAAATTAGAAGTTAATATCGCGTTTAGTTATATGCAGGACTAAATAGAATTCGTGTGCCTCCATAAGACCCGTACAGGTCCCCAATTGTTCGCGTGAGGTTATGATTTCGGCTGGTGTAATACTACGGTAGATGAGGTGTGACGTCACAACACAGACGAACTCAAAGAAAATAGTATAAGGGGAAAACAAAAGTAGATATATTCAGTCGAAAATAGTAATATAAAGAAAAATAGAAAAGCTATATTGTGAATCTGATAAACAACGAAAGAATTACTGTAGTGGTTATTATTTCAGTGTCGAGAATGTTCGGTTACTAGTGCGCAACAATTATGCGCCTGAATTCGAGCGCTCTTTACAAAGTCCACGAATGCGCTCTCGGTAATTAACAGTTATACGCCTTTACAATCGAAAGTTTAACAGAAAGGTGCGTGCACGGTCAAATGACCGTGCCCGTGGGATCCCGCCGTGGCCTAAGCTCGGGCATGGTCATACAATGTGATGATATAATATTTTGTCGTATATCGCGACTAGAGGTTCCTACCGTGTCGCTGGTCTTTGGCTATGTACGGATAGTTCCACTCTGCGCACGCGCTCTTTCTCCTCCTTCACGCTCTATCGCTCTCTCTCTCTCTCTCCTTCGCTCGCTCGCTTTATCTCTCTCTCTCTCTCTCTCTCTCTGGCGTATGTCGGTTGGAATTCATAGGTTTTCGGTGGTAAAACGATGATAGTACCTTCGAATCGAAATATAATTTTAGTACTTTGTTCCTCCTAGATTTGCCTATGCTCTGCTGTAATTGAGCCGGGATCTAGCCCGTTACAAGGGTCGACAAATCAGGAAGTTAATGCTTCTTTTCGTTAAGTACGTTAAGAGTTTACCGACTTTACTGGCCACGCGAGCGAGGAACAACCTTTCGCGTCCTGTTCAAGTTTTATATAAATATAGAAAGGAATAATGTGAATGAAATCAGAGAAAAGGAAACTTAAAATTAACGCGTCCGACATGATTTGCCGGGCACGTGCAGAACGAACGCGCACACCTTCGCACTTTTCACTTAACCGTTTGACTGCTACGCGGCGCAAAAGCGCTGCGTTCATTTGTCTCGAAAACTGCGACGCAGCGCAAAAGCGCTGCGATTTCAGTGTGTAAAAATATGTCCCGCAGTTTTCGTGCGTTCTTGCAAGAATTGCTTAGCAGTCAATCGGTTAAACAAAAGAAAAACTGAGTCTGTTATAAGTAGAATTTATAAACTAAGGCTTTACGAAGATAATTGAGTCCTTGGTAACACACTACAAGAAGAATATGCACAATTAGGCTCAGAAATCAATGATGTCTAAGATACCCTCGGACAGCGACCACGTACCTCACGACTTTACAGCCAACTGCCCAGAGAAATCCGCCGCGAGACGGCTCCTGGGCTCGCTCTAGGCCAGTTTTTCATACCCTATCCATGGAAACGGTCGATCAGCGGTCGATCCGGTGTACAAATATTGTGTTACGATGCTCGCTCGATGCTCCGTGAGATACTTTCGCTTACTCCTTTAACCTTTTCTAATTATTAAGTTTTATTTCAAATAAGATATAATTGCATTGACTCAGTCATCTAAGATTTTAGTAGCGCACGCTCCTGATTTCGTATGCTTGAACAGAACTAGGTTGATATTCGAGCAATGCCTTGTTGCCGAGAAAATAATAATTTACCTTTGAGAGACAGAAAAACTAAAAATTTATCACGCGGAACCTCATCGCGATTTCTTAGCCTATGCACGCACACACTCACACCCGCTCGCTTCCTTACACTATACTTACATCTACCTTAAAGCTACTTATATATATACGATGGGACGAATATGATTCCACGGTGAGGAAATTCCACTACAATGTTACTGCTCGACAGCACCACGTATGCGATGGACCTAAGTCATGATACGAATATTTCGCATACGCGGCCTGGAGGAAAAATGAAATAATAATGATTTTACAACTAATACTCTAACAGCGCACCGGATGCGATGAGCCTAAGCCATGATACGAATATTTCGTATCTGGAGGCCGGAATAAGGAAAACAAAAAGGAATTTAATTAAGAAATTACGCTAAAAAGAAATGAAAAATCCAAAAGTTACGCAGGGACGTAACAATATAAAGATTTGGTTTTTGTTGTCCAGAGAAATGTGCGTCGGCTACTTTGCACCTTTGCGGTTCAGACAAAAAGTTGAAAAAAAGTTAGATTGGTTGATCCATTACGTTCAAAATTGAACTGGCGGAGTTGTAAACGATATTTTTCCAGAACAATATATTTTGCCCGATTTCCCGATAAACAACCGTCGCAATTTCCAGGAATTTGAGAATACATTTCTGGAAGAAGGCGTCCGGCAACAATTTGTACGTATTACATGTACAAATTATAAAGCATGTCATTTATAATCATACAGAACAAATTGAACTAATATTGCACTTAAATTTTACGTACGTTTCATGCCATTTCATGTACGTTTGTTACAGATTGGAGTAATATCGAAACTGGGGGGCCCAAATGTAAGCAAAACTGTCAGGAACATTTTAAATTATACAATGTCCAACGAAGTGGCCATAGAATACAGTTGGACGGGGCAAAATCAAAACTTGCCGTTTAAAGACACTCGAGTCTCTGCCGCAGTGATAGGTATTTATTTTATTAACATCCTACAGCTTTACGTATATTTAAATGCTTACTATTCTTATGTTTGCAGATACTGTTTTGAAGCAGTGGATGGAAAGCACCAAAAACGAAATGGAAAGTGTTATTAAGGAATGGTTGAGGCGGACCAGTGATACGAAAAGGCAATTTGTTCGAAAATAAAAATATTTGACAAAACACCTTTATTTTATATATTATCCACTCCGTCTGATGATTACATTTGACATTTTTCAAAAACTTGACCGGTTTAATTGTAGTATTCTTTACTTGTATCCACATATATATGTAAGAACAATGTCAAACAATTAAAGAATAATACAATTAAATCGATAAAGTTTTTGAGGAATGTTAATATTACAATAAAAATTGAGTATAATATATACATGTCTAAAAATAGACTTACAGCCAGACGACGGAATGTCGACTCAACGGTAACTAACGTAAGTTGACGTAAAGACATGACAAAACAAGACTATTTTTGGGACAACTGACTTCTATAATTCGTCTGTAAGTTAACTTACAGACTTTTTCCAGACGTCTCCGCAGTCGTCTTTGGACTTATCCAGTCATCTAACAGTCAACCTAAAAGTCAACTTGGTGCTATGTGGGTTATTGCAAAGAATAACATTAGTAACAAACTATACGTATGCTTATACTTATACTACACTTCATTACAAAAAATCTAAATGCTTGAAGTTGATAATATCTTCATAAAAAAGATTTTTTAGTACATCTTTTTCTATGTAGAGTACGCATTAAGCTTTTCTTCTGAAAGGGTTACTATGCGTAAATAATTTTTTACCAGTTTTAACACGGAAAATGAGCGGTGTCCTTCGGCATTGCTTATTGGCAATGTTAAAAATAATCTCAAAATAATAGCGTGACCGACGCAACGTAGAGGAGCGGCGCTAAATTGTAAAAACTGCTCTTTTATATGTCAATCCCGTGCCGCCAAAATATCCACAAAAGATAGCTGAAATATGACGTCAGCAAACTGGCGCGTTTACACGGAGTGCAACGGAATAATTGACCGAATCCTTCTGCCATTGGTTGTTCTAACAGAATTATTTCGAAGAATGCCGAATCCCAATAAGCATTCACTCCAGTTCGGCCTTTGCAAAGTCTGACTTACGCTGATGCTGAGCATTTGCTTGATCAGAGCAACTGCTTGAGTCATGACTGTGAATACAGGAAACACTTGAGTCGGACTTAATGGACTAAGGGCCGGTTCCACCAACCTCGGTTAAATCGGCGGTTAGCCAATCATGATTAATTTTTAACCGAGGCTTTAATCATGATTAAGTGCTCTTCCGTTCCATCAAAAATATTTCAGCTCTGGTTAGTAAACCGTATACCCTCTTCGCGATAACTCTCAGCGAGTCTGAATTCCGTTGTAACTGCGACTCTGATTGGTTCAATTCTCAGTGTCATTTAATCCGCAGGCGGCAAAGCATGGCAACACGCGGTTGATCGTCATTAACGTATTGTATTTTGTGAGGTTTGTAAAGAGGAGAAAAGTGTAGGGCAGTAGGAAGAATCATTAGAGGTTAATAAATACTACAAATTTTATAAAAATATTATATATTTGCGTTAAGGCTTTCATGTCTCGGATGAATTAGGCTTGCAGCATATTCAGAGGTGTGATGCAAATGGGTTAACAACCGAAATTACTATTATAAGGTTTAATTAAAAATAAACATGAATTTTATGTAAAAATATATATTTTTATTCGTCTTAATGTACAATTATATTCATATATTATGGCATAATGCCATAGTAAAATAGTTATGATTGGATTTTGTTAATTATACGCGGACATAGGAATATTGCAACAACATTCCTGCAATACTCCGGCAATATCAGTTGCAAGGTGTAAGTAATAATCTTCCTACAATATTCCTGCAATATTCCCTGCTATCCGGGCATAATTACCAAAATTAAGTTATACAACTTTGCTGTCGCATGTTCTAAACTTGGCTCAATGTCGTGTAGCAACGCCTCAATAGTATTTTTTGTAAGATGAAATCTTGTAAAAAGGTCGATATCGTCTAACGTTTCGAAATAATTAATTCGGTCTTTGATAATTCTTCTTCTTCTAGCCCTAATAGGTTCATAACCTTCTTCTTCTTCTGAGGATAATACATCGTCGTATAGCACGTCCATGACTATAGTAATGACTTCAATTTTATTTTTACGATGTTACCAGATGTTACCAAATGCTCACCACTGATTAAATACGGTAACCGGCCAAAATTGGCCGGTTAAGTTTAACCGGCGTTTTCTTAACTTAATCGGGGTTCAAAGTTTGGTGGAACGCAAAGTATCGATTAACAAACGTTAACCGCCGATTAAGGATTTAACCGAGGTTGGTGGAACCGGCCCTAAGTGAGACTTCGTAAAGCGTGACTTAAGCGTGACTTAAGCGTTCACTTGAGTCGTGACTGCGAATACGGCCCTTAGACTAAATATGTATGGACTGCTAGTTGCTGTATTCACGTTAGTTGGAAGACCTCCAGCGCCGCTATGAACCAAGAACTACAGAATCGCAATATATTTCGCTTACTGTGGCTCTGACTAACTTCACACGAGTCAATCAAGCGCATGCGTACATCAATATATATAGATATATAACGTACGTAAGATATATAGATATATATCGATGTACAACATGCCCTCGATTGACTCGTGTGAAGTCATTCAGAGCCACAGTAAGGTCGGGCTGTTCCACCTCTCGGTAAACTATCAGGTAGCGATTTTACCAGATAAAACTAGACAAAAGTAAAAGTTGCGTTTTCCACCCTTCGGTAAAATTTATCCTCCTGGTAAATGAAGCTGCCTGACGGATAAATTACACAGTGCCGAATCCACCGTGTAAACCACTACCTAACAGATAAATATGTGGTGGGGTTAGAAAGTGCACGCAGTGTGAGGGGTGGGAGGTAGTGTATGAAGTATATAGTTTGCTTTCGTTGGGTCAGATCGTTTTTGCAAAGTACGCATAAAAAATATTAGAGTTTCAAAAATGGAAATGAATCTCCAAGATGACCGGGTGTTGTATGGCGACGACGATGATGAGGAATGCATACAAGAAATTATATTGGTTATTCAGAAACCATATACCGTTCGTCCGCGTCGAAAGTTTTTTAAACTATATAATGACTCCGAGTACGCAAGGCGTTTTCGGTTCCGCAAACAAACTACGTTGAACATTTTGGCACTTGTGGAAAATAATATAAGGAGCAGAACGGACAGGTAAATATTGACTGTATCTTTCTTTTATAAGGTTATTTTACAAAGTGCATGCCGAAATTAACAATTGTGTACTGTATTAGCTGACAATCTACATTTTAAAGCCTTGTAACCGTATTTTTTTGCTGGCCCCAGAATGAGTGCCAATTCGCGTATGAATCTTTCTCCCTGTATTAGGAGGTTGGTGGATGACTGCGCTCTCACCCCGACGTGAGTGTCGTGGTAAAAGTTCACGTATTCCGCAGCGATGCCAACGGGATACGAATCAAAAATTCTCTACACGATTCAAACGCAGCAAAATGATTTCTACAGGAAAGCAGCGGTTACATTAATTTTCTACTTCCCTGGAGTCGACACAGAAGGTGTCGGTAGGTTCGTGCACGGGACGAGTGATGAGACAACAGCGATTAATATTGCACACAAAATTAAATATATATTCTTATTTGAAAATATGTACAGAAAATATGCAGTCGTACGTCGGTGTACGTGAAGGCAAAGATTTCGCAATTCTTATGTACGCTTTCTAGATGCTGCCAGGACAGAACGACCTAGACCTGTTATCTTTACGAACGCTTTTGCAATGTCAAGTTTTCCTAGACCAGGGAACACCTGGGCGAAGACTAGGATCGTCAGGCGGGGTACACCGTAGTGCTTGGGCAGTGCGTCTGATCCGTCTGCCAGAGGTTATCCCATGTCCTGTTCTATGGTTTCGTTCGGACTCAGGTGTAAAACAAAGCTATGTGAATCTACTGCAAGTGTTTTCAATACGTCTACAGGAACTCTGCAGTTATGAAATCGACTTAGGGCGGCAGCGCGAAGCTGGCCGTGCCATGGGTCTATCGCACCACAGATATCCTGTATTACTTTAACTAATTATGCAAAATGCCTGCAAGAGAGGCTAGGAGTATCCTTGGGGGGGCAGTTGCCAGCCGTAGGATACGTCCGCCTGCTTACAGGGTTACTCAAAGAGGTGAGAAGAACGGTACACGATACTGTTCTGCGGGAGCGCTAGGCTGGCCGGGAGTCAATCTAGCCACTTCTACCTCTCTGGAGCTAAGCCTGATATTTTACTCTAAATCTCCTTTTTTATGTCCTTTTTTATTCTATTGGAACGATCCTGGTCAGATACGCGGCTCTCTTACTACACGCGGTAGCACAAGTGTATATTGGAATGCAGTATGCGAAAATGAACGTACGCGAGAAGATACGGAATGTCGGCGATGCTTTTATATAGAAATTGACTGAACACGCGTTTACAGCGGCAATTAGTTTGACGGGGCAGTGACTAACGCAAGCTTCGGCGTCGTGAGTAATTTTGATAAAAGGAGAGCGCTCCGTCGTAAATTCATGTGCGAATTATGCGTTCTGTGTGTCGTCTTAGTACTGTCTTAGTCCCGAATATAGTGTGTCCGGCGGTATGGCGTAATGCGTGTGATGGTAAAGGTAGCGGCAATAATGCGTGCCTTTATAATTTAACTCAGGATACGAACGATTCTGCAGTACGGCCGGCCACGATATATTCAGGTGAGCGCCGAAACCCTATGGCGAGAAAAGGAGGCATCTACCGCCCGGGGTCGGTAACTATGATTAGTCATACGCGAGCAGGCGACGCCTCACACGCCTAGCGTGTGCACACACACATTGGTGGGTCGGGCGTGCTGCGTGGAGCGCTTGCGGGAAAGTAAGCGCACGATGTAACGCTCCAAAATTGGACGGTTACAGCCTATTAAAAGATTGTGCAAATATCCGATATTACGATAAAAATCGGATTATGAGATTTGCTAATTAAGGTCACGATATCTATATAAGCAAAGATAATCGTGATTAATAAATGTATATATTTTTCTTTCAGAAATCATGCTGTGTCGCCATTGCTGAAATTGTTCTTGACATTGCGTTTTTATACCTCCGGAACGTTCCAGATGGTAATTAGTGATTTTGGCGACATCCACAATTCGACAATGTGCCGCATAATCAAGCAAGTTACCAAAGCATTAGCTGCATTACGGCCCCAATTCATTAAGCTACCGGTTACAAATGACGACTTAATGCTAATACAAGTGTTACGTCCTCGTTTTTGACACGCTGCGTTCACCGGGTATACCTGGGATCGAGGACGGACGGAAGGAGTAATCGCACCGAAAGGGGTTTGATCCGTCAGTGGAGTGGCTCATTGACGTATCGCGGAGTGTAAGAAGGAGGGGTCAGAATGGCTACGGCTCTGGATGTGTGGGAGTGTGTGTGGTTGTGGATTGCCGATCCCGAAGGTTTTCCCATAACCGGGAGTCGACCACGGTGGATGCCTGGGAGGGCGTCCACGCTTGTAGGTCGCTCGACGATCACCGGGAGTTCTACCACGGTGGATGCCGGGGAGGGCGTCCACGCTTGTAGGTAGCTCGCTGGGGTCCCTGGGTTAGAGGTAGAGGTGGTGGTGCTTGGAGTTCACGTGCAGGAAGGACACGGTCGTGGAATTAAATAATGTTCAGATGGTGGAAGTGGACTGGATGTTTTATCTCGAAGTACACTTAGCTGGTTTACAGTTGCCGTAGAGACAAGGAAGGAGCTATACTTCTCGTCTTCTTTCTCTTGCTACCAATGTAGAGTGCAATGACGTCACAAGCTGCGCGCGCACCGTCGAGGACAAGGAAGGCGTTATGCTTCTCGTCTTCTTTCTACGAATGTAGAATAAAATGACGTCAGAAGCTGCGCGCGCACCCAATAGAAAGAGACACAGAATTATGCTCCGTCTTCTTTCCACCACGATCGCACGCACGTGCTTCGTTCGGCATGCGACAGCGGTACCGAATTTACCTTTCGGCTGAGCGTTGAGCCGGCTGAAATTGTCAAAAATACACTTGTACCAAATTTATCTGGCAAGGCGTCATTCGATAGGGGATCAAAAGAAAACGCTCTATGACAAGTTTCAACCCTCTATCTCCATCAGAAGGGTAGTTATAGGGGAAATAAAAAAATCAGTTTTTAACCCATTTTCCGTATTTAGCGGTGCGGAAAAATTCTGAAAAAATGGAGAATATTCAGAACATGTGAATTTATGGTTGGGAATTTTTGCAGATTTTTGTCTAGCAAATCCTAAGCATAAAAAAATCAAAAACCCCCCAATAACACAAAAATTCCAATTACGTGTTGCAGTTTCCGACCCACAGAATTTGTATACATGCTGCAGTGAAGTATTGGCATAAGTAGTACCACCAATTTTTTTTAGATTTTTTGGTAGTGTGCGTCGTAGTTCAAATAAATAAAAACCGATATTTACGACATATTTCGTGTAATAACTTATTGAATACTTAAAATAATTGCGTTTTCTTGATATTGCTAGTCAGTTATACGATGCTCTATGTTTTTGCATGCGAGAGAGCAATGTACAAATAAAGGGAATTAAGTTATTTCGAGTTTATTGAAAGTCTGTGTGCACTGTACTTTGAAAAATATTGAACGATAAGATAAGCCAACAGTACGAGTAGCTCCTTGGTTAACAATAAGCTACACCCATCTGCGACATCGTTGGACACTTTTGTCGGAGGTTCGCGCCCAGGAAGGCTCATCTATTTTTTCTTTCTAACAACTACACGACGGTAAGCGGTATTCACTTATAAATATTTTAAACATACTTCTATAATAATTAACTGTATTGTGTATGAAATATGTATGCACGCATTGCGTTATTTATGTGACCTCTACTTATATTTTATCACCCAATGAAGCTTCCAATGCGTGTAATGCATTCGAACATAGGAACATTCTACGAATCTGCTAGTATAAGTATTTTATTCTCCAAATATACATTTTCACGTGGTCTTCCACGCCACCCATGAGGTGCCACGACTAGCGCGTTCGGTTTTTTTTATTGTGGACCTTCGCCAGTAGCCCTATTGTACCACATTTTTAATTTATTAAATTACAGTGCTGATGGGATATGTGTAAAGAAAAGCATATTTTCAACACATGACAGCAATCACCACACGACAGATTTCTTTAACGTAAAGACATGCGGTCTGACACAAGTGAGGCCAGACCATTTTTTTTTGCTGTTCCTCTCCTGTTCGGAGAGGTACGGTCTGACACAAGTGGGGCCAGACCAATTTTTTTGTTGTTTAGACTAGGATTTACCATAAAATAAACTATTCTATGGTACACACTAGTCTTATGAGACGAGCAGGGAGTAGCAATGTCTGCTGCATGTACTGTGACTATTTTACGGGAACATGCAGGATATAAAGTTTTACTTGACATGAGACACAAATGTCTCTCAGTGACATCTAAGTTCTTAGCAGTTTCCCTTCTCGCCTTTTGAGCAGAAATGAGAAAGCGCGGAGAAACTAAAGAAGCCTATTGCGCGGCGAAAATAAAAGGAAAAGTCCGAGTGATCTGTGTTGCGCAGAGACAGTAATTCATTACTTGTACATGTACAAATAGTCGTTCGAGATTGTTCGGTGATAAAACACGAGAAGATAGAATTGCTTTTAGACACTGTTATTGCTTTGCGACACATGGGACGAAAGAAGGGCGAGCAGCTCGACGCCGCTGCTTTTATCACCTTCGACCTCTGGAGGATTCAAATCATCGGCGAATAACGCCTGTTTCGACCAATAATAGCGAAGTAGAAACCTCCAGAAGTCGAAGGGCCCTCATTTTTGCGCCGGTAGCGGGGCAAGGCGCCCGGTTGACGAAGTGCGCGTGCGCATGTTGCGCTCGAAGCGTGCGGCCGGCCATGTGCTCACGGCCACGCACTTCGCAGCCGCGACACTCGCTCCGATTGCCACAGGCCCGGGCGTTTCGAATCGCTTTTCGGAACACCTTTAATGCCGACTTTACAACACAAGTGGCATTTACATTAGCGGACGACAGTTTGTTTCTATTTTTTGTTTTTAAATCTGTCAAGAGGGAAAAGATTCTTTCCGAATCAGCATTTGAATTCGGGAGGGACCTTACAGCATTTACAAGACACTGCAAATTGGGATATTGACGAAGGCGGAAAATTTCTTCCCACATTTTGTCAAAACTAAATTTTAAGAAGTAATCTTGTTCTGTTTCTTCAAAATGTTCATACAGAGCGAACCATTCCGATCTTAGACCATTGTTTTCAAAGCCTCTCAAAGATTCGGCGACAAAAGAAACATCATTAAATGATATTTCTCTGTTCATATCGCGCAAAGTTGTTTGGAGTTCAAAAACTTTCATCTTTGATAAAAATGCGTCTTTTATCGGTAACCTAGTGCGAATGTCCTGAGCGGCACTCATATAAAATTGCAAACATTTCTGTCGAATGTTTGTAACTATAGCTGTGTGCCCTTCTGGTGACAATTAGTTTAGGTACTCTTCACATTCTATTCCTAATGTAATATCTGCTAAGGGTTTAATATTTTCAAGATTTGAATAATCCACATTACTGCTAAAATCTTTCAAAAGCTCTGGTTTCAGAAACTGCTGACAAACTGTATGCAATAATTGCAATGATTTGGTTTGCAGTAACTGAATTCTGGTTTCCACAGCTTGGTAAAAGATTGTAAATGTGTTGAAATAATGTAAAATATAATTTAGGAATAGAAGGTACGCTTTCAAATCAGGATCTTGTATAGCTAACAGTAACTGCTTTGAGGGTTTCGTTTTATCATTAGTATTGACAGTTAGCAAAAAGTATTCGATATTTTCCCAAGTTTCTAAAAGTCTTGAGATACATGAGTGCCGTGAAAGCCATCGTGTTTCGGATAATTTCAGAATCTTACGGTTCGATTCCTGACAATCCGCAAAAATAGCAGATCGCTTTGGACTACAGTTAACAAAGTTCGTTATTTGCTTTACAAAGTCTCTCACATTTACCTGGAATCATCTTGCATGCAGTATTGGCGACTACCGCTACGGAATGGCATGGGCATGGCAATGTTTTAACATGTCCAGACTTTTCCTCTAGCTTTTTTTTAAATGATGATTTTTTCCCTGTCATAACGCTTGCATTGTCACATGACAGGGCAACAATATTTGAAAATGGAATTTCTAATCTATACATTTCGTTTCGAAATGCTTCAAACAATTTGTCGGCGCCACCATTTTTTGCATCAAGATTGATCAATTTCAGTAATTGTGAGACAATATGTGAAGGGTGAGGATCAACATATCGAACATGAAACGTCATCCATTTCGTATTAGAAATATCACATGTTTCATCAATAAAAACACTGAATTTAGTATTCTGAAGTATGCTCGCAACATGTTTAGTTTCAACCGGACAGATGACGTTTGAAATAATATTTTTACATTTCGTTTCCTCCATTGTCATACTTGGCAATAAGTTAGAATCTTTTCCCACGGTTTGAAGGAAAGTTAGTAATTCAGATGCTGTTGAAAACGAAATATTCTTTTCTGCGATCAACATAGCGAATTGAATTTCTGCTCTTTTCTTTCGCATGTCAAAACATACATTACTGTCGTCCGTCATACAAACATCTTTGTCTGTTTATGGTACTTTGCGTACCCAAGAACTGTATTTACTATCGCGATGCCATGTGTCACAAAATTTTCGCTTTTGCCTGCTTTTTAGCGAATCACTCATCATTGAAGAGTAAATTAAAAAAGGAACTAACCAAAATGTATTTTAACAATAAAACTAATATAAATAATTGCCCACAACTAATTTTACTAAAAGCAACAAAAAGCAAAAAAGGAATTATTGATTAAGAAAAAAAATTAATTCGCGCAAAATACCCTGCAATTAGTCCCAGCAATATAGAATATTTTTACTCACGTGCCACGTGTATACAAACGCTCCTGCGTGACCATGCGCGACTGACATAGAACCGTAAAAAATTAAAGAAAGCAGTCGTTACCATGCACCGAGAAACTTCCAAAAGTACTGCAGTATGTGTGTGTTTCGATGCAACGGAATATAGGAACGAGCGCGTCCGTGCCATCCACACGCGCACGCACACTCTGCTACATTTATAAAGTAGGCAATCGTTAGCGACAGCGGACCGCGTGTCAATCCGATCATGGCCTCCATTGTGTCCGGTAAGTAATGCATATATCATTACAATTCTTCTTTGATTTTTATACAATTAAGGTGACCAGTCGTCCTCCTTAAGGAAGGACAATCCTTCTTTTGTAAGTTCTGTCCTTCCTCCAAAAGTTTCCTCCCACATGTCATCCTTTTTGATGTTTAAAGACTAATCTCTAAATCTCCGTATTCGATCGATGCAGAGTCGATCCGTGGTGTGTGATTTACGCTATTTTTGTCTTTAATTTATTTCTGTCCTTTTCATTGTATACAAGTTGGTCACCTTAATGTAATGAATGCTTGTATTTCTAACCAAAATATAATCGAATTTATGTGTCGCTTTCTTTCTTCTCGCAGAAACAGAACGAGAGAAATCGGGAGAGGGTGGCTCCGGGGAGCAGGTGCTGCAGCCGCCCCTGCCGCAACACCAGCCCCAACCGCAACAGCAAAACGAAATAATGGAGCCTGCGTTGCTGCAATTTTTGCAGTTTTTGCAACTGCAGCAGTTGCAGCAGCAGCAATTCGTGCAGCAGCAGGAGCAGGAGCGATTGCATATTCTGCAGCAGTTGCAGTTGCAGCCCGCCCAGCATCTGCAACTGCTGCAGTATATGCAATCGCTGCCTCACCACCCACACCAACAGCTGCAACTGCTGCAGCAACAACAACAGCGGCAGCAACAACAGCAGCAACAACAGCAACAACAGCCGCTACAGCAGCAGCAGCCGCCCAAGCAGCAGCAGCAAAAAAGAAAGAGTGAATATAATATCAATACTTACCGTATTGTTATTGCATTAGCGGCCCATACACGAGCAAGCTCGATCACGAATGGGCTACATGAGTCGAAATTACATAGTGTCTATTATAGATGTGTTTCATTTATTATATGTGTGTACCTTTATGTTTTAGGGAAGAAAAGGAAGGGAGCCGGCGCCCTGAAGGCCGCGTGGAAGCAAAAGCGGGGAGGCCGAGGGGATGGCCGAGGTGGTGGCCTAGGTGGTAGCGCACCCACAATTATTTATCTATATTATAAATAAAAGTATAATATAAATCGCTTTTTCTTATTCTTTTATAAAACGTCAATATACCTACCCCATTTCTTTAAACATATCCCATCAGCACTGTAATTTAATAAATTAAAAATGTGGTACAATAGGGCTACTGGCGGAGGTCCACAATAAAAAAAACCGAACGCGCTAGTCGTGGCACCTCAGGGTGGCGTGGAAGACCACGTGAAAATGTATATTTGGAGAATAAAATACTTATACTAGCAGATTCGTAGAATGTTCCTGTGTTCGAATGCATTACACGCATTGGAAGCTTCATTGGGTGATAAAATATAAGTAAAGGTCACATAAATAACGCAATGCGTGCATACATATTTCATACACAATACAGTTAAATATTATAGAAGTATGTTTAAAATATTTGTAAGTGAATATCGCTTACCGTCGTGTAGTTGTTAGAAAGAAAAAATAGATGAGCCTTCCTGGGCGCGAACCTCCGACAAAAGTGTCCAACGATGTCGCAGATGGGTGTAGCTTAACCAACGAGCTACTCGTACTGTTGGCTTATCTTATCGTTCAATATTTTTCAAAGTACAGCGCACACAGACTTTCAATAAACTCGAAATAACTTAATACCCTTTATTTGTACATTGCTCTCTCGCATGCAAAAACATAGAGCATCGTATAACTGACTGGCAATATCAAGAAAACGCAATTATTTTAAGTATTCAATAAGTTATTACACGAAATATGTCGTAAATATCGGTTTTTATTTATTTGAACTACGACGCACACTAACAAAAAATCTAAAAAAAATTGGTGGTACTACTTATGCCAATACTTCACTGCAGCATTTATAAAAATTTTGTGGGTCGGAAACTTCAACACGTAATTGGAATTTTTGTGTTTTTGGGGGGTTTTTGATTTTTTATGCTTAGGATTTGCTAGATAAAAATCTGCAAAAATTCCCAACCATAAATTCACATGTTCTGAATATTCTCCATTTTTTCAGAATTTTTCCGCACCGCTAAATACGGAAAATGGGTTAAAAACTGATTTTTTATTTCCCCTATAACTACCCTTCTGATGGAGATAGAAGGTTGAAACTTGTCATAGAGCGTTTTCTTTTGATCCCCTATCGAATGACGCCTTGCCAGATAAATTTGGTACAAGTGCATTTTTGACAATTTCAGCCGGCTCAACGCTCAGCCGAAAGGTAAATTCGGTACCGCTGTCGCATGCCGAACGAAGCAAGTGCGTGCAATCGTGGTGGAAAGACGACGGAGCATAATTCTGTGTCTCTTTCTGTTGGGTGCGCGCGCAGCTTCTGACGTCATTTTATTCTACATTGGTAGAAAGAAGACGAGAAGCATAGCGCCTTCCTTGTCTCTACGTACGGTGCGCGCGCAGTTTCTGACGTAATTTTTCTCTAATTTGGTAGAAAGAAGACGAGAAGCATAGCTCCTTCCTTGGCTACGTACGGTGCGCGCGCAGCGCTCACGGACACGGCCGCACACACTTCTTGCCTTCCCCCACCACGCGTGCCGCGATGCGGCAGGATGCCACTTCTGAGATCACTGGGCTGATGTCGAGTGGAACATGCCCTAGACGCGCCATTGGTTACATTGGCTAAGGTGGTTACAGTCTCGGAATATGTCCATTAACTCGCGAACAATGTTTGCGAGAAATGTACAATTCCTATACACCATCTATTGGGGAACAATTCAATCAAAAATATTACGGCGTATGTAATGTATGTAAGTTTATTATTTCACCGGTGCATATATGATATTCATACTTTAATTGCCAATACGATGTACAGATAGAAAACCAAAAAATAACGCAAACATGGTTCGCGTGTTAATGGACATAGTCCGAGACTGTAGCCACCTTAGCCACTGTAACCAATGGCACGTCTAGGACAGGTTCCACTCGAGGTCAGCCCTACTGGTGAGTCCTGTCGAGTGCATCCAGGACGAAACGTAATTTTAATCCAGGATTGTCCCATTTTTGAGGAAATGTCTGGCGGCCAAGTGTTGAGGAGGCGGTAATCGGTCCCACACTTGGTCGTTATTATTTATTTTTTTGTTTTCTGTCTGTACACCGTATTGGCAATTAAAGTATGAATATCATATATGCACCGGTGAAATAATAAACTTACATACATTACATACGCCCTAATATTTTGGATTGAATTGTTCCCCAATAGATGGCGTATAGGAATTGTACATTTCTCGCAAACATTGTTCGCGAGATAATGGACATATTCCGAGACTGTAACCACCTTAGCCACTGTAACCAATGGCACGTCTAGGGCAGGTTCCACTCGACATCAGCCCTACTGATGAGTCCTGTCGAGTGGATCCAGGACGAAACGTAATTTTAATCCAGGATTGTCCCAATTTTGAGGAAATGCCTGGCGGCCAAGTATAGAGGAGGCGGTAATCGGTCACACTTGGTCGTTATTATTAATTTTTTTGTTTTCTATCTGTACACCGTATTGGCAATTAAAGTATGAATATCATATATGCACCGGTGAAATAATAAACTTACAAATATTGTCCAATGATATAAATGCAAATATCTTTACTCCTATCAAATTTCCAGGATCCTGCCTCTTCAGACCTTGTCCAGCAGGTCCAAATGTACACGACTTGTGCGGTAGCAATTGTCCAAAGCGACTCTCTTTGGACTTAGGTCGATCCATATGCCGGAGAATCCCAAATTGCAGATATTGTCCAATGATATAGAAGCAAATATCTTTACTCCTATCAAATTTCCAGGATCCTGCCCCATAATACCTTGTCCAGGAGGTCCAAATGTACACGATTTGTGCGGTAGCAATTGTCCAAAGCGACTCTCTTTGGACTTAGGTCGATCCATATGCCAGAGAACCCCAAATTGCAGATATTGTCCAATGATATAGAAGCAAATATCTTTACTCCTATCAAATTTCCAGGATCCTGCCCCATAATACCTTGTCCAGGAGGTCCAAATGTACACGATTTGTGCGGTAGCAATTGTCCAAAGCGACTCTCTTTGGACTTAGGTCGATCCATATGCCAGAGAACCCCAAATTGCAGATATTGTCCAATGATATAGAAGCAAATATCTTTACTCCTATCAAATTTCCAGGATCCTGCCCCATAATACCTAGTCCAGGAGGTCCAAATGTACACGATTTGTGCGGTAGCAATTGTCCAAAGCGACTCTCTTTGGACTCATGTCGATCCATATGCCGGAGAATCAAAAATTGCCAATATTGTCCCATGATACATATGCAATATAGGAGTTAAGATATTTGCTTCTATATCATTGGACGACATTGGCAAGTCAGGACGGTTCGGCTTATGGATCCACCTGAGTCCAAAGAGATTCGCTTGGACAAATGCTGCCGCAAAAAACGTGTAGATTTGGACCTTCTCTACAAGGTATGATGAGGCAGCATCCTGTCAAATTGATTGGAGTATAGGTATTTGCATCTATATCATTGGATAATATCTGCACCTTTGGATTCTTCGCCTTATGATTCGACCTGAGTTGAAAGTCAGTCGCTTTGGGCAAATGCTGCGGTACGAAGCATGTAGATTTGGACCTCCTGGAAAAGATATGATGAGCTAGAATCCTGGCAAATTGACAGGAGTTAGGATATTTGCATCTATATCATAGAATAATATCAGCAAATTTGGATTTTTCGCCTTATGATTCGACCTGAATGCAAATACAGTCGATTTGGACAAATGCTGACTTAAAAATCTTGTAGATTTGGACCTCCTGGTCAAGATATGATGAGCCAGAACCCTGGCAAGTTGACAGGAGTTAGAATATTTGCATCGATATCATTGAATAATGTAGGAACGGATTGTTAGTGTGTGTGCGAGTGCGTATGCGAGCGTGGGCGCGGGTGCGACTGACCGTGCGAATTTCACGCAGTGCGTTGGAATGGATGAATGCGCAAATGGACGCAAAAAGTGCGCGAGGGCAGCGACGAGACGGGGGCGGGTCGTGCAGCGGCGGTGAAATCGACGGACGAAGAGATGACGTCAATGGCGTCAGCGTTTGGGGGTTGCACCATAGAAGACGCTTCAGGTAGTAGCCAACGTGTTAGCGTTGAGAGACCAGATAATAGAATGCTGTCGGCGAGAGGAAGTACCGCGAAGCGAACGGAGTCGCCGTACTTGCGAGCAAGATCGGAATCGCAATACTTGCGAGCAAGAGCAGAGTCGCAATACTTACGAGCAAGAGCGGAGTCGCAATGTTTGCGAGCAAGAGCAGGGTCGCAATGTTTGCGAGCAAGAGCGGAGTTGCAATACTCGCGAGCAAGAACGGGTGTGCTTACGCGACACACGTCCGAGAGTGAGGGTGGAAACGATAGCCGATTTTTGGGACATTTTGGTGGTCAATCCGAAGAGTTTCTGATGTGGGCGAAGCAGGTACGCATGCTTCAAATGACGTATGAACTGGGAGAAGGGGAAGTTAAGGCGCTTATCGAAATGCGATTACAACGGAAAGCACGGGAATGTATCGACGGTATGCCCGAAGAAGAAAGACGTGAGAACGCCCGAATCGAATGTAGTGACAAGGTCACCTCCGAAAAAGCCTTGTAAGAAAGTGCGCGTGAATGAGGTTGATGTAATAGCGCTCGTAGACACCGGGAGCGATCTAACCCTTATGCGAGCGGACTGTTATGTTAAAATAGGTGCGCCACGTCTGCCAAAGGAGAAAACGACGTTTACGGGTTCCGTGCCCGGATTTTCTGAAACGTTAGGTGGTTTTAAGGCGGATATTGTTATCGATGGTAATAGTTATCCAACCATGATACACGTGGTGTCCGACGCGGTTATGCGATACGATTTGTTGCTCGGAGTCGGTCTGTTAGGTCCGTTGGAAGTGTTGGTGAGTCAAGGTTCGGTTAAGGTTAGGGACAATAGGGTAAAACGGATAATGTCTCGGAAATATTTCATATTGAATGTGCTGACAACCGAAGTGATATAGATTTGACGCATATTGAGAAAGCTGAGGACCGATTGCATGTAGAGAAGGTAATATCTGATTACGCACCCGGGAAGTCGCGTGAAACAGGCGTTAAAATGAAAATCCTGCTTAAGGACGACGAGCCGATATACTAAAGGGCGAGGCGTTTATCGCCGGGGGAAAGGGATACAGTCAATGTTCAAGTCGATGAATGGTTGCGAGTCGGCATTGTTCAGGCATCTCTATCGGAGTACACAAGTCCGGTGGTGCTTGTTAAGAAGAAGAACGGTCCGACAAGCATTTGCGTGGATTATAGGAAACTGAACCAGAAAATAGTGAAGGACAGATATCTTTTGCCGCTGGTGGAGGATCAGTTGGACGCGTTGCAGGGAGCGAAGGTGTTTACGACAATTGACCTGCGAAGCGGATTCTTCCACGTGTCGGTAGAGAGCAACAGCTACAAGTATACGTCGTTTACTGTCCCAGATGCCCAGTATGAGTTTTTTAAAGTACCGTTTGGATTATGTAATTCGCCGGCCGTGTTTTCGAAATTTATACATGCAGTATTCAGCGACTTGATTAGAAAGAAAACAGTTGGTGTGCGCACCAATCAGTCACCTAATGCGGCTGCTGGGGACACACACCTAACCGGTGCTCCTTGTCGGTGAGCGCGGCAGCACAGTGTCTTCCTGGCGCTCGCTCGTGTGCCAACGACAGTGCGTCGCGTCACTGTCACGTGACTCGCCAGAAGGGCGCGCAATTGAACACCTTTCTCAGGCCTACAATTCCGAAACCCCAACAATAATTATTTTGCAAGCAGCTGGATGATCATGATCATGACAATGATGTGTGTTTGTGTGCACACCTGTGAGCGAGCGCGTGTGTGGGTGTGTACGTATACACATGTATAAACTGATTAAAGAATATTATTTATTTTCTGAAATAATATGTTTACGCCAGTGGTCTTCCACACCACCCAAGAGCTACCACTGAAAGCGCGTTCGTCTTTTTAACCGACTTCACAAAAGGAGGAGGTTATCTATTCGATAAGTATTTTTTTTTTTTATTGGAGGTGTTCGCGCGTAACTCCCAGACGGGTGGGCGGATATAGACTGCTCCCATGACATTCGATCGGATTTGTGATCCCCTTGGTCCCATTCTAGCCCTTTCGCTACGGCAGTGTTTTCCGTAGGAGCGACACCGCTGTACGGGCCAGCGTGCCGCCGAAGTAGCGCCACTGAATGGACCAGTGCGCCGGAAAGTATGCATGTTGTGCTTAGGCAAACTGGTGTTCGAACTTATAACTTTCTGTGCAGACTTTTCATTCTCCGGATCGAACGCTTCTTTCATTGTTACACAACAACATATTTTAAGGTTTTCCAATGATTATCAATAAAAAAATATTTAAGAATTAAAAAATCGCGCGGATGTCGCCTGTAGGCGACGCTCGTACACACAGGTCGTCGCGCGGATGTCGTCTATAGGCGACGCTCGTACACACAGGTCGTCACGCGGATGTCGCCTATAGGCGACGCTCGTAGCGAAAGGGCTAGGGGCGAAAGCCTTTGTTTTATAGAAACTCCGTTTTTAATGACTTTTTCATTCAACCGATCGTTACTTTCCGATTGCGTTTTTCTGCACGCCGTTTTCTCACACGGGCTGCGTTTTTATTTGTTTTACCCATTTGCTAATGTTATATAAAACCGCAATACAATTATATATTTGAAACTAAAAATTTAAAAATAAATGACTTTTAAAAAAAAGTGCGAAAAGCGACTTCAGAGACGCGCTAAAAAGTAAAAAATTATCCTTTTTTTTCTTGACTAATTTTCAAATAACGAAAAGTGATTCTAAATCACGAATTTTCGAAATAATTCTTTCCTGACGTCGGTGCCACAGCAGGAACAAAAAAAAATTTCCCGATTAATCAAATTTGTGAACTTTAGAACCTACAACTACTCGTACCGATAGGCATTCGTTTCGATCGTGATAAATTTTTGTGCGGACGGATGCCACAATAGTAACAAAAAAAAAGGTAATTATTGGGATGATCACATTCCGCGCCGATTTTGATGACCTTGAAATATGTTATCAAGGTCGTCCTTATGACCAGCTTTTCCCTATAAATGTTGCCGGCGCTCACCCTTAGTTTCGGAGATATAAGCAAAAATACCTCCAATACTTGAAACTCGCGTATCATGGCTTTCAGTCTGTTTTGGAGTGTGTTTTGGGTTGTGGGGGGGGGGGGGGGGGCTGAGTGTAGGCTCAGCGTCGGAATTTCAATGTTTATCATTCCAAAACGCCGCGTAGTAGTGGTGGAAAGTACCACGGTGACGCGTCTTCGGCGCGAAACTAATATATACCACCCTATTTCTTGGGTGGAACGTTGCAATGAGAACTCCCTGTGGAGGGAAAGTACACTGTAATACCGTCACCGTTGTGCTTTCCATCGCTCCAGCGCCGGATGGCTTTGCAGGTGATAAGGGGATACCAAACCGTCACCCTAGAGGCGGCGAGGAATCTCGCGAGCGTCGTGCCCTTACAATTAAAGGCATGCGAACTCGCAACGGCTCATCGGCGACGAATCGACTTGCAAGAGCGAGGCGTGAACCCGGTGGTTGCGGCGAATTAATATGTTCAGGTATCGGGCGCTTCACGCCATTCTCGGGTGCGTCGCGGAGCGAAATTCACGCGCCAGTATTCCCGTAACGCACCCACGCACGAGTAGGGAAGTGGCACCGGGGAGGCTTTAGCTGATGGAAACCCGGCACTACCTCGGAACCCCGTCGTCGGGCTCTGGGGTGTCTTTAAAAGATTTCCCCTCGGCATGAACAAAAAAATTGGTATGGGTCACGCGTCGGGACTAAACGCAATGTCCCGAACCGCGCACGTTAAAAAATAATTAATTAGTTTACGATGGTTGTTTAATTACCTAAAGTTGGCTTGTTTCGGATGGTGTTTAGACCTGATGGTTCTGTTGCTGGAGTGTTAACCGTGTTCACTAGGTTCGACTTAATTTTGAATTAGATTTTGATTTTAATTAGACTTGAGCACTACCGAACGAGAATTCGAATTGCCGCAAATGAATGAGTGAAGTGGCACAGTCGGAACCAGATTTTTAATTACTCCAAATGAGTGAGTGAAATGACACACTGGTGACCAGAATCTTAATTGCTGCGAACGAATGAGCGAAATGGCACACCCGGGACCAGAATTCGAATTGCTCTACTTTTCTGCTCTACTGTCCGCTACTGTCCTATATAGCCGGCACGCTCCGCTGAGCGGCGTCAGGTGCCCCGGAGGCGTCCGCATACTTCGCTTGACTCGGCACGGCAGATGTTCTTTCTGCATGCTGGTCCGCTTTGGTTGCCGCATGCTGCATGCATGTCCAGTCGGCCTGGCGGTGCGTGAAAAAATTTAACGGCATGGTGCTTCGGACACCTATTCACGGCTGTGCCGTTTCGGTTATCAGTCAGGCATATGCAAGTTTGTTTGTCGCGCGATTGTCGTCTCGCGTGACATTCTCTACCGCTAAGGAAGGTGCGTGAGAACCGCAGTAAATTCCTAAAGTTACTTCCCAACAAATCGGACTTCCGTTTCCGGTGCGTGGAAGAGTGTGAGAGGTGAGAAAGAGCGGAGTGTATGGAAAGGAAGAAAGAGTGATAGAGCGAGTAAGAAGTTGTGAGAAAGGAGCAGAAGGTGGAGGGAAGGTAGGACAGGGAAGGGGAGTGTGCGTGGAACGGTCGGAGAGAGGTGTGAAGAGGGAGAGAGTATTGAGAGTGGGACAGGGAAGAGAGGAGAGCACGTGGCGAAAGTAGGAAGAAAGTGGTCAAGGCACCAGCAGAAAGAGAAGCGCCATCTGGAGGTAGGGAGTGAAAGTAAGGAGCAAGAGTAAAGAAAGGGTTGGTAAGGAAGGATAGAAAGCAAAGAAAGGAAGGAATGGATAAGGTAGGGAAGATAGAAAAGGAAAGGAGAGAGAGAAGGGGGAGTGAGGGGTGTATCGATGAAATGTGGAAAAGGAAAAGAGTGACGGCGGGAGAGGGGGAGAAGGAAGAGGGATGGATTTTTAAGGCCGGAAAAAAGGTGTATGGGTCACCGCAGAAGGCATCTAGGGAGGGGGTGGAAGAGGAAGGGAAGGGGGGTAATGAATGGGTGGAATGGAGAGAGGAGATGAGGAGGGAGAAGGGGGGAATGAGGGAAATATGGAGGGAGGCGACGGAGGATACGAAGAAGCTGTTAAGCGAGGTGTTGGGGAAGCATAGAAAGGAATGGAGAGGAGAGATTTACGAGATGAGGAGGGAATGGAAGGAAGGGCTAGAGGAATGGAGGAAGGAATGGAGAAGGGAAAGAGATGGGGTGGAGGGAAAGATTAGGGGGCTTGAAGAGGGAATGAAAGGGTTGACGGCGGAGAAGGGGGGAAAGGAAGGGGAGGGAAGCAAGGGGGTTGAGGAAAGGGTGAGGAGGGTGGAAAGGAGGATAGAGCAGAAGGAAAGAGAGGAAAGGAGAAGCAATGTGGTAATAAGGGGGTTAAAAAAGGCGGTGAGTGATTGGGCAGGGGAGTTAGGGGAAATTCTGAAGGAGGTAGGGGTGAGTGAAGAGGTGGAGGGAATGAATGAGATTGGAAGGGAACGGAAGGCAGGAGGGGGCGTGCTGGTGAAATTGAAGAGTGAGGAGCAGAAGAGAGAGGTGATGATGGGGAGGAGGAAATTAAGGGAAAGGGGAGTGAGGGTCGAGGATGACCTCACGTGGGAAGAAAGGAGGGCCAGGTGGAAGATAGAGGAAACGGCATGGGAAGAGGAGGAGGAGGTGCTGAAGAAGATAGAGAGAGGATAGATGTCGGAGCAGGGGGAAGAGGAAAGGAGGATGGGAAGGGGGTGTAGGAGGAGAGAGATAGGAGAGGGAGGAGGAGGAAGGAAAAGTGGAAGGAGCCGAGGGGGGTGAAGAGATGAGTAGGGCAGTAGAAGATGGAGAGAGAAGAGGAGGGTGAGGGAAGAGAGAAGAAGCAGGGGTGGAAACTGGCGTTCTGGAACGTGGCGGGGGTGGAGAATAAGGACAAGGAATTTTGTGAAGGAGTGAAGCAGTGGGACGTTATGTTGTTCGCGAAGACATGGATGGAGGAGAAAGGATGGAAAAGGGTAAAGGAAAGGCTGCCGAAGGAGTAGGAATGGGAAGCGCAGATGACGAGAAGGTTCAGGAGGAAGGGGCGGGCGGGCAAGCGGGGGGATGCGGAGAGGAATAGAGGTAGAGGAAGAGGGAATGGATAAGAGGGAGGACGGGTGCTGGGGATGGAGGATGACGATAGGAAAGCAGAGATGGAAGGTAATGGGGTTCTGCATAAATGGGAATATGGAAAGGAAACTAGAGAGGCTGGAAAAATGGACGGAAGAGGAAGAGGAGGAAGAGGGAGTAATAATAATGGGGGATTTCCATGCAAGGACGGGACAAGGGAGAGGGTGGGTAGATGTAGGGGAAGAGGGTGAGGTGGGATGGAGGTCGAAGGACGGAAAGGTAAATAGGGATGGTAGATTACTGATAGGGTTTGTTGAGGAGAGAGGGTGGGCCATATTGAATAGCGGAGTGAAGGAGGATGGGGAAGGGGAATTTACTTTCACCGAAAGGAAAAGTAGAACGGTTATAGACTACATGCTGGGGGACGTAAGGGTAAGAAAGATGATAATGAAAATGGAGGTAGGGGAGAGGGTGGGGTCAGACCACGAGCCGATAGTGGCGGAAATGGAAGGAGAATTGAGGAGGAAAGTAAAAAGGAAAGAGACGGGGGGCAGAGAGGTGAAGAGGGGACGAAGGGAGCGATGGGGCGACGAAGGGAGAGGGAGGTTTAGAAAAGCGATGGACAACGGTGCGGTGAAGGGAGCGGAGAAGAGAGTGGAAGAAGAAGTAGAGGAATTGGAGGAAAGGATAAGAGAGGAATTAAGGAAGGAGGACGGGGGGTGGGGGGAGAAGGGAGAAAGAAGAAGGAAGCGCTGGTGGGAAGAGGAGCGTAGAGGAAAAACGAAGGAGCTGAGGAGGGAGCTGAGGAAATGGAAGAAGGAAGGGGGAGAAGGTGAAGAGTACAGGGAGAGCACAGTGTTGCGGGTACTCGTGAGATCTTGGAGTACTGGATCGGTATGACTGGGGACAGTCGCAGGAGCGGGAAGAAGGAGAGAACGAAACACAGGCTTTAGGAGGGATAGATTAATGTTAAGACTTACACGGGATTTTAAATGATAACGAGAACTAAATGTATTTAAACGAAGATAACAACTAGAACTGAGTAACACTTATAGAAATAGTTAACACTTAATGTACAAATGTGCTCTTAGGCTTGAAAAAAAGGAACTTGCTTTTACAATAGTGCTTCTCGTTATCCCTTTCGGCGGTAAGTAACGTGCGCGCAATTGGCGACAGGCCGTCTCCCGGCGCCTCACACTTATAATCGACCTGAGAGTGTGGAGGACCCAATCTCGTCGTGCTACGTGTTCTCAGGCCAATAAACGAAACGGCACGTGTGCACACATACGCACAGTGACATGCGTGAGCGCGGGAATGCAAGGATATCGCGTGTATTCGCCTAATTGGCTCCTTGCATGACGTCACGCGTGGCCATATTGCCCGCGATGCTTGAAAGAGTCCAAAGGCGGTGACGGGTGATTGATAATCCCGAACACACAGGAAGGTATAAGGAACTTTGTGAGGGGAAAAAAAGAGGAAAGGGAGAGGCTAATAAGGGAAGCGGGGGAGGCTAGAACGGAAGGAGAGGTTTGGAAGGTGATAAAGGGACAGAGGAGAAGAGAGGGAAAGAGGTGCGAGGGATTAGGCAGGGGAGAATGGGGAGGAGGAGGTAGTTTGGGAGGAGATGCAATGGGTGGTGCAGAGGTTGAAGAAGGGAAAGGAGATGGGGAATGATGGGATCCCGAACGAGATGTGGAAATACGGAGGAGAGGAGGTGATGAAAAGAGGATCCGGAATATGCAAGAGGGTGTGGAAGGGTGAGGGATGGCCGGAGGGGTGGAAGGAGGGAGCAATAATACCGATACTATAGAAAGGGGAAGGAAGTAGGGTGGAGGACTATAGGGGAGTGACGGTGATGCCGACCCTATACAGGATATACATATCGGTGCTAGCGGAGAGAGTAGGAAAGGAGGTGGAAGAGAAAGGGATTTTGTCTCCGAGTCAGGTAAGATTTTGGAAAGGGTTGGGCACGATCGACCACATATATACACTAAACTATCTGGCAGCTGGCCAAGAAAGCGGGAAAGTTAGTGGCTGTTTTTACAGATCTTAAGGCTGCGTTCGACTCGGTGAACAAGAGGAAGGTGGTGGAAACGATGCGGGAGAGGGGTGTGGGGGAAGGGTTAGTGAGGAGGGTGGAGGAGGTGATGAGGGAAACAAAGAGCAAGGTAAGGGTCCGGAAAGGGGGGTAGGGTTTTTGGACGGCGAGGGGACTGTGGCAGGGATGCCCACTGAGCCCAATACTATTTAATATACTGCTGGCGGACGTAGAGGAGGATATGGCTAAAGGAAGGGGGGGGGGGGCGTGAGCGTGGGAGGTGAAAGTGTATAATCGCTAACATACGCAGATAATATGGTCTTATTGGCAGAGAATGAGGGGACATAAGGGCGTTGTTAGCGAGGATAGAGCGGTATCTAGATAGGAAATGATTGGAATTAAATGAGAGGAAAACAAAGGTTATAAGGTTTAGGAGGGGAGGGGGGAGAAGGAAAACGGTGGAATGGAGATGGAAAGGGAGGAGCTTTGGAGAAAGGTAACTGAGATGGTCCCTAGGACTAGACTGGAGGACGTCGGGACATATGATGAGGGAGATGGGGAGGGATATGGTAAGGGGGAGAGCAGGGAGCAGGGCGCGGCGGTATGAAAGGCGGTTAGAGGAAGGAAACGGTGGCTAGGTGGCGGGAAGGTGTTGAGAGGAACTGAAGGGAAGATGGAGGAGGGGAAGGGTGTTAGGGGGTGGGAGAGGGAGAGGAGGGAGTTCTTCGAGGAAAGATGAGTGAGGCAGGGTGAAGAGGAGGGGGTGCAGCTCGAGGATCTAGGGAGGGAAGATAGAAGACGGCAAAAGGTGGAGAGGGAGGAAAGGATAGAGGGCACAATGTACAGTGAATGGTACAGGGAGATAAGGAATGGAGGGGTGCCGGAGTGTTTGAAAAAGGGATGGAAGGAATGGAAGAGGAATAGGCTAGCCAGATTCAGGATGGGAAACGAGACGACGGAAGGAAGGTATTGGAAGGAGGAGAGAGGGAGGAGGTGCAGGCTGTGCGAGGAAAAAGAGGAATCTTGTGTTACGTCCTCCGTTTTTCGGCACCGTGCGTACACCGGGTATACCGGGGATCGGAAGACAGACGAAGTGACCAGCCCGATAAGAGATTTGACGTGTCAGCGGAGCGCCTCGCTGAGACGTCGCACGCGCCTAAATATACTCGGTGTCCTAGATTCGACGCTAAACCTACGTGTATTATCGCGTCTGAATGATTATGGCTCTAAAAGTGCTTGCGTCGCTGGTGACTCGGAATTACATCAACCTAAGGGTTTTCCTCGCGTCAGACTGGTTACGGCACAAAAAGTGTTAGCATCGCTGGTGACTCGGAATTACACCAACCTAAGGGTTTTCCTCGCGTCCGACTGGTTATGGCACAAAAAGTGTTAGCGTCGCTGGTGACTCGGAATTACACCAACCTAAGGGTTTTCCTCGCGTCCGACTGGTTACGGCACAAAAAGTGTTAGCGTCGCTGGTGACACGGAATTACATCAACCTAAGGGTTTTGCTCGCGTCCGACTGGTTACGGCGCAAAAAGTGTTAGCGTCGCTGGTGACTCGGAATTACACCAACCTAAGGGTTTTGCTCGCGTCCGACTGGTTACGGCACAAAAAGTGTTAGCGTCGCTGGTGACTCGCAGTTACACAAACCTAAGGGTTTTCCTTGCGTCTGCGCGGGTTACTTAATCTATGATTTCTATGTCCGAATCTTCGCGAATCTCGGTTATCACGGCAGTAGATGGTACGATTTCCAGTTCTAGGGGCTCGAAGTAGACCGTGAACTGGTCTTGCCCCGGAGGTAGTTCGAACGGGCAAGGCTGTTCTGGAGAGGTCCAGACCGGTTGCGTGTGTTGTCCGGGGTGCGGGCAGATAGGCGGAATGGAATTCGCGGATTCGCTCGCAGTTTGTCGAGATAGCTGCGACCGGTACAAGCGAGCAGCTTCGCGACATGTCCAGTGTTTTACTCCGCCCCGGCGAGTTCCTCTATAATCCTTACGTTACTGGCGAACTCGGGGTGCTCTCTGGTTATTGATTTGAGTGGGAGAGTGGTTACGATCCGTGGAAACGACCACTGGCCTTGGGGCCGAACCGTCGTGTGCCGAAAGTGGTTGAGGAGCCACGATCGTAGCGAGGGGGCCCGCCGCGGGCCAACGGAACCTATGTGCTGAGGTCGCAACGAAACAATCGTTGAGGGATCACCGAAACTCGGAAGCTCGACGGTGCCGACGGGATATTGCCCGCAAGGCGACTCAGACACAGGCTCGATGGGGGCAGCAAGGACCACTCGATTTATGCGCCCGGCGGTTTCGGTATCGCGGGGAAGAAAAGGGGTGAAATCCCCTGTCTAATTACACTCAGAGAACACTCCGATAACCACGTTTTACGCGGGTGTGCGTGTCGCGTTGCGAGGATGGGTGTGCAGTAGGTGATTCACGGGATTGTGTACATGCTGTTTATTAGTTGATCGAACCCTACAATTTGGAGTGGAACGGCTCCACTTCGTTGTCGCAACCGGAGAATCGGAGGTCGAGACTAGACGCAGTGTCTCTACCACGCAGGTTACTTATAATTAATTGAATTTCAAAGGCTTCACCACGCTGGTTGCCTAGAATGGTCCGAATTACAAAGACTGCTTGATTACACAAACCTGGTGTTGCCTGACGAGATACAGGAACAATGGCACTGATTGTACCGCGTTGATTATTCACTTGGACTTAACTTAATTCTATTGACTCGACTCGACTTGACTTGATTCTATTCGTTACACTTGATTCACTTGAAAGATACCGAAGGTAAATACTGAGTCGGGTGTTACGCTTCGCACCTGCACTTGAATTCTTAATACGCGAACAACGGTGCAGTTTGGAGCACCGCACCCAAAGAAGTGAATTGAAGTAAAACGTTCAACGAGTAAGTCACAAGTCCCGAACAGTAAGTCGCAACCAAGAGTAAGTGGTGACCAAGAGTGCGCGTACAGGTTGTTGTCGTAACCAAGAGTATCCGAAAAGGGTCTCCTACTGCCCTACATAGACGCCGTGCTCCGCTGAGTGGCGTTCGCATGCTGACACTGCATCAGCGTTAAATCCTGGGAACGGCGCGACAGGTGCCTTTCCCAGGACTCAATTGTACGTGTCTTATCTTAAATGGGGGTCCGTGAGAACCGTGCTACATTCCTAAAGTTAGATTAGAGTAAATCCTAGAACTAATGAGCGAGCGGGAGAGTGCGGCGAGAACGATCGATTAGTTATTCTTGAATAATTTAGAAAAGCAAAAATTTGCGGCGGGTGGAGGACGCAGGACGTAACATTTGGGAGCATATATGGGAGAGATGTAAAGGATGGGGTGAGGGAGAGGAGGGGAGAGGCAGAAGGGAGGACAGGGTAAAAGAACTACCGAGGCGGGGGGAGGAGAAGGGGACAAGTCAGACAAGAAGGGGACAAGAAGGAGAGAGAGGAATGAATGGAGAAAACAGAGTGTAAAGATTGAGAGTAAATGAGAGGAAACGCGAGTCCGGGACGAAGGAGGCGGATAGGATTAAGTAGAATAAGTAGAGGATAAGGAAAGGAAAGGAGTAGTGTTTGTTAGTGAGGTGCTCGCGTAGATGTTATGCGAGAGAATAGTGGAACGATGAATGTCGAAGTAAGCTCAAGCGGTTAAAGTTATAAAAAACAAAACAGTCTTGTTTGAGAGTATGCTCGGGATGAAGCTGGAGCATGCTGGGATCAGCAGTGGGAAATGACGGGAATGCGGAAATGCGTATTTCTAAATAAATCTTTATTCTCCTCCTCGAGTGGAGTCACAGATGAACTCGCGGCTCGGTGCTCATCGGAAGGACGGGGGCCTCGGGATAGCGCCGGGCGCGCTCCCGCAAGCCGGTACGAGGGAGGGAACAAAATCGAGGAAATCAAAAGGTTGGCTCTGGCGTGCGCGGGAATACGCCGCCGCCGCCGGGGAAGGAGGGCAAAAACGCAGGAAAGCCCCGAGATACGCCAGAGGCTATCGCACACGCCCTTTAAATTTTACGCGCCGCACTTTTAAACACTGGGTGCTTCGCGAAGTCGCACGCGGGCGACCTGAACATTCGTCGCGCGGGATTTGGTAACAGAGAGAAAAAGGAACGTGACGCTTTTTCGAACCTCCTATCTCCACCGGTTTTACATCTGATCTGTTAGACCTTGCCGAAAACGCGGGAAAAACCTCGCTCGCCGCGGACTACAAGGCTTATTGACACGCGCTCGTCAAGGAAAAGAGCGCGCGGCGGGCGACTCATCCGCTCGCGCATTAGCGAGAGGTCGTAGGCAATCACACGAAGTGGACGCTCTATTTGTCGCGGTTTGCTAAGGCGACAAATCCTCAGCAAGTCTACATATTTTATACATTAAATAATATTTCACTACACACTGAGTGAACCCGTGTTGAGTTGCACCGTACGAGTAAGAATAATGATAGACAAGAGTTGAAGTGAAACCGTCCGGAGTGAGAAGCGTTAGATATTGTACAAGAAGTCAAAGAGGTCCGCGCGATACTATGGTTGCGACGTGAGTGAGGAAAAAGGCGGGCGCCGGGAGCGCACCGGCTCTTCACGTGAGTTCTCGAACGCAATCGATTAGATCTAGGGTGATCGATGACAGGTGGACAAGTTATCGATTCGAGATCTCGCATAATTAATGAGTGTGAAGTGAGGTGATGTTTGTCGGTAACATAGATTTCTCTGACAAGTAGTGTAAGTAGAGTCGCGGCGAGACGAAGAGAGGAGAGCGTGCGGGAAGAGCGAGGGAGAGAGAGAGAAAGCGTGGATAATATTAAGGGTAGATATAAGGTAAAATGTAAAATAGGGTAAGTTAGAATAAGGAGTGAGGGTTAAGAGGCGGAGAAGAAGGAGCGAAGTAAGGAGGAATGGAAGGAGGGTGTAACCCGAAAGGGAATACGGAATAAAATTACATTGCAATACATTACTTCCCAATAAATATTAAACGGTATTAAACGAAAGAGCGCGCGGCGGGTCGCTGCGAGAATAATCAACTAATTAATTCTTTACTAAATAGCAAAAAAATGGCGGGTGGAGGACGCAGGACGTACAAAGAGATCTGATAACTGCTATTTACAAACGTGATGTGAAAGTTTCGAAAAGAAATAATGATTGACAGAATTAATACACATGTTGACCATGTCGTTTAGATATGTGACGATGGGTGGTGTGAAAGACCACTAACGTAATTATATTATTTCAGAAAATAAATAATATTGTGTAAATCAGTTTGTACTTGTGCATACGTACACACCTACACACGCGCTCGCTCACACATATACACACACAAGCACACATCATTATCATTGTTCGCAATGGAACGAGAAAGCTAGTTCACTGGGGACAATAACAGAATCGTGTGGGGTTTAACTTACAAGAGAACATAGCAACACGGATATTCAAAAAAATTTGACATTTGGCACACATGTAGAGTAGTCCATCCGTAACACAACCATATTTTTTATTGGTGCAATATTTTTTATTGTTACGTCCTACGTCCTCCCCCCACTTTTTCCTACAATTATATTCTCGCAATGGTTCACCGTACCTCCCAATAGCGTATCCTCCCACTAGCTGTAAGTCACAGTCAGGCGAAACAGGAGCCGGCGCACCGCGCCACCGAAATTCCTTGACGTAACGCTGACACCCACGCCTGGGACGTAATCAGTGCCACGCGAGGGAATGACCTAGCGACCGCGCACAAAATCAATGTAATTAGAAACATAAGAACGCTGACGCCGAATCAGCCCACAGGACAACAACCGACCCGAAACAATCGATTGACGATCCGCGAGGACATAGAGATCTAACAATGCCAACGCCTAATCGACGGCTAGGCCGCCGCTTCTACGAAACACCTAGCGACGCTCAGGAAAATCTACCATTTAAATAGACTTACAGCCATAGAGCGAGCACTTTCTTAGTCAACCAAGTTCGGCCACGATCAATCTAAATTCGGCAACTCATAAATCAATCATAGTTCGACCGCGATCATTCCAAAGTTGTCCAATCTTCAGATGCGCAGCAAGCAGTGTTAATCATTAAGTGAACAATTGTAAACCAGCTAAGTGTACTTCGAGATAAAACATTCAGTCCACTTCCACCATCTGAACATTGCTTCACACGACCATGTCCTTCCTACGCGTCTACACCAAACACAAGCACCTCTACCTTTAACCCAGGGAACCCCAGTGACCTCTCGAGCTAACCTACGAAGTGTGGACGCTTTGCCGGCATCCTCCGTAGCAGCTCCCTCTACTGGACCAAGGTCGAGCCCATCAAGCAGGTTGACAAGTAGTGAGATATAGCGTGGAAGCCTTCCTGGCTTCTTCTAGCAACCTCCTACTGCCCCTGACGACCGCTCCCACTGGTATTCCACACGTATCCCACCCATCCAGAGCCGTAATCATTCGGACGCATTCACCTATAGAGCCGTAATCATTCGGACGCTTTTATACACGTTAAGTAACCAGTAGGCAGGTTAATTACCGCCCGAAGCAACAAACTAACGCTCGCCAGCATCTGAGACGTTCGGGCCGACTCTGCGATACGTCAGTGAGCTGCTCCACTGACGGATCAAACCCCTTTTTCGGTGCGATCCCTTCTTCCGTCCGTCCTCGATCCCCGGTATAACCGGTGGACGCAGGGTGCCAAACCCGAGGACGTAACAGGTGCCATAACTCGTCTTTAAGAGGTGAAATCACTTTTTGAAAAAAAATCACATTTCTCTTCTTCGTCACATATCTCAAGAACGGTTAGAGAGATCGGAAAAAAGTTTAATCAAAAATTACATCGCTTGGTCGCGTTTACGAAACTGCGTTTTTTGTTGTTATTTAATTCACATTTTTTTTGTTACGCCACACCCTCCCGCCCTTTTTCAAATTTTTGTCTTTTGCTGTCCGCCATGAAATACATCTGGACACCCTATTTTCATACCTGTAAATGATTCTTGCGTTAAAATTTTGTTTGTGTGTATAACCGAATGTTGAAGTGAAAATGCATGCGATATAAGAGAAATTGTAGGGATAGTAAGCGTACGCCCTTACGTCCAGCATATCTTGGGGTTATCGCCCTCTATCCTCCCACCTTCTTCTCTCTATTTTGCACGTTTGAGTCGCTTTTTACTTTTTCTTTTCTTTTATCCATTTCTTTACATTAACTCTGAGTTCGGTGTCGTGTGCGTGTGTCCTCTACGCTTAGACTAGTTTAAGAACATAGTCCTAGTGTAGTAATAAGTGCGTGTATATATATTCGGTTCGACATAAGTGTGTACATATGCAGTTTGACTAAACAGTGCGTGCCGTTTCATATAAAATCTACCTCACTTTGACTAAATAAAAAATAGCTCCACGTCGCGCGCCACTCTTCTTCGATTTCCTTCCACGGAATACTCCCCAGTATACTCCAGCGCCTCGCGCTTACGCCATAGTCGCGTACAGTGCCAAATTTCAGATTTTTTTGAATTTCCGGGTTGCCTATGTTCCCTTGTTAGACTAATAGAGGCGCCACAGTATTTATTGGTATCACAGCCACGAACTTATTGTAAACTGAATTTCTACAAATTGCTCGTTTACTAGACTGTGGTTGCATTGAGCACGCGGTGTGCCGTACGTCGTAGATACACTTGGGATGTGATTCGTCGCAGCAACCCAGAAGGAGGGTGTACGTAAGGAGGAAAGCTTCGTTTCAGCTATGGAAACTCGAAGGACTACCAGAGTATAATAGAGGTGGAATAACGCAGATTCTCACCTGGAGAAAGCAAGATGGCTACTCACACGTTAGTTCTACGACGCACGGCGGCACACACGTGTTGATCTCTCCGCAGACAGACGAAGACGCCGGAAGGAGAAAGCAGAACATGCCCCCGCCGCTCCTTCCTTAGTCACGCACGTAAACGGCGGATGGCGTCATTGATCGGCCGCACCGCCAATCAGAGGAAAGTCGCAACATATGCCACAGGCTGAAGTCCCTATTGTCTACGCGCGCATGTTAACGCGAATTAGCCTTAAAACTAAAACTATATACAAGTAGGCCACTCTGCCTATACGCAATCGACTCCCGCTACGCGCAAGTAGCGAGACCAACGCGCCAATGACTTTAAATCCCCAACATTAAGCGTTTATTTTTCACTCGACCGTGAGTCAAAAAAGGTTACGTATAAGACAAACTCCGATAACACACACACACGCACGCACGCACGCACGCACGCACGCACACACACATTACATTGCACGCACAGACAATAGTATCTCCGGATGGGCAGCGACGGTATGACGTTTTAATATTTGCCGTTCCCTGATACCCGCCCCTGATCTCAAGGGTTGATACCGGACAACGATGGACACGCTCCTGCACAAATAAATATTTGAAAATAACTTACAATTAGAATCACACACGCAAACACTACATAGCATAAGGATCAGAGAAGAACAGCGAGCGTTTAAACAGACCGCCAAAAACGTAAGGAACCGCCATTTACATACATACAGCGCAGCTCACAGAAAAATGATTACGCTGTTACGTCCCGAGGAGAGTCTGGGAAGAACCGCGATATGCTGACGGACTTCACGATTCCACTCGGTTCCGGTCCGAACAGCCGTACGAATCTGACCTGGATCAGAGTCCGTACAAGATGTCTGTTTTGTAGTCAACCGCGATCCGCGACTTTACTGGGATCAGACACGATCAAAGGACTGGGGGAGGGGGAATATCGGAATTGGTTGGTGGTTTAATGAGCACTACCCTTCACCTTAAGAGCCTAGAGGTTACGAATATTATTTGGACTGACAAGATTTTGTGCGTCCAACCTTTCAGAAGGATTGATGCCGTAATTAAGTTGTAGGCGAGTATAGCTCACTGATTTTATTTATAAGTGTGAGTTGCGAATGAATGGTTCAAGTATAATTCGGAATTTGAGCTGAATATTTGAACAGTCAAGTCTAGGCGATGGTTTCACAGATTCGAGGCCTTTACAATTTTAAGGAACTCAAAGAAGTGACGAGAGGTTTTTGGAAATCTAACGAGGTAGACGCGGTTTCTCTTCGGTTCATCCCTTGCCCAATACTTCCTTGTTGGTCATTCGCTGATGAACTTTTTGGGAGCATTGGTGGAGGTCAAGGTTCTTAAAATTCTACGAATGACGTTGTTGATGCGCCTGTTTGTTGACCCGCCTCAGCTACATGCATTGTTTTCGACGGGTCACTCACGGCGGCATTCACGCGCCGCCGATCGCTGGCGTGGGGGGACGCGTCTCCCGCGGGGGGAGAGGAAAGAGAGAATGACGATCGGGAGAGATGAGCGAAGATCGATGGTAAGGAGAGTGAATGAGTACACCTGTGAACGCCATTACGGCACGTTTGTACACAACAGAAATATACAGTTCAAACCGCAAGTAACACGTTCATTACATTGAGTGAGATCCCAAAAACGGAAAAAGACATCTAGCTTCCCAATCGGAAACTGGGTGACAGGCCGAAAACGAACGGAAAGAGTTTTCTGAGGCCTGAAACAGAGGTGATTTTTGAGTTTCCTCTCCCAGCCATCCCCGCCCTTGCGTTTTCCACGGACGCAGGGTGAGTGGGAGGGTAAGTGAAAGTACGGGTTATGTGATCTCTTTCAAATGTTTGGTTCATGTGGGTTTTTTATATCTACTGGGATTTATTGTGTCGCGACCTAACGGACAGTCGCCCTTTGTTCACCTCGCTCGTAAAATGTTCTAGGACTTAACGTATTGCCTTCCCCGAGTAGACGGCACGCTCTGGGAAAGGGTCTGCTTAATCTCTTGCAATGGGTTCCATCAGGGAAATAATCGAAATCTCTATTAATTCATTCTATCTCACGCGGTGACGTCGCGAGACGTAACAACGCTATGTCACGTTAATTATAGCGGGAGCAGTTCCACACAGAACACCTGTGAAAGCACGATATAACGAGCATGGCGACGACAATGGAAAATCCAGAACAGTCACACACATCCAAAAGCTTAAGGAAAAAAACACAAGAACAAGATAGGGCGAGAAATGGTACCTCATATAATTCTTTCCTAACAAACAGCTAACACGAAATTTCCTAACACAATACGATATTTTAACCTCTGAATAGAAACCCACTTGGCAAAAACATACACAACTGAACACACGTAAGTGGAGGCATAGATAAGACCACCTGTTAGAGATCGGGGCTAAGACTTTGTACGGCACTATACTGGCCGCGTATTTTGAATTTGTTGGGTCGTCGCACGCCGACCTCTGGTGTGCCACCTGACGCGAGACCTTCTTGTTGCCTTTGGGCGCCGCCGGCACCCATGTGTGCGACCGTGCGTGTGTGACATGTTGCACGCGGTAATTGGCCCGCGTAATTAGGCATTGCGCGGGTTTGTCTGTGTACTGCCCGTCGCGCGGTTTCTAGCGTGCGGCGCGTGCGTGAGCGCCTTCTTCTTGTGCGGACCTACGAAGAGAGCACGTGGTTGTATTCAGTGCGAATGTCGAGAATTTTGCCCAGTCGTCTTTGAACTAGGTCTCGGCTAGACTTGAAGTGCAGTAATTTGTTGCGCGTGAAATCCTACTTTGTTTTTCTCTCTGTCTTTCCCTTCCCGGTCAGCGGGGTGCTGAACCTCCTCATCACTGAAAGTGAGAAGTGCGAGGCGGTTTGCTATGCAACTGCCACGTGTCCGGACCATATCCGTGTTGTAGCGTAGGCTCTGACGATTCTTTCTTACCCTAGTCCGCTCGTCTAGGTAAAGCTGGAGATAGCTTAGGCTCCTCAATTTTCTGTAGTCCGGCTCCACCTTCTTTTCCGTGCGTGTTGCACCGTTGTGCGCACGTATCCCCCTTTCCTTACTTCGCGTTGCGAAGACCTGCTCTCGCAGCGCCAGTTTATTTTAATTTTGTGGTCTGGCCAAATCCAGGGTTAATACAAGGGCCGAGGTTGTGGTATGACGAACACACTAAGTGCTTGTGAGTGACGACGCAACCGAACTTTTGTTACCCGGCATCCGCAATAAAAAATATAATTTTTTTCCAATTAAATCGCTCCCCTGAGTGTCCCCAATCGGGAACCGGGCGAACCCATTATGTCCTTAACATAATAATTGGCACTTCGTGCCCGATCGGGAGTGTTTTGTTTTTTGTACATCGTCGTTTGTATGCGAGTCACGTGGAAGTACCAAGTGTCAGTAATTGTGTCACGACGAACGCGGAAGGAGTTTTGTTGCTGCCGTCCGTCACGTGCAGCATCCCATTCACGGAAAAGGCGGGCGTTGCAGGATCAAGCAGGACGTCCACGGGTTTTACGTCACGCATCCGCCATTGTGGGGCCTCCGAAACCCGCCAAAGTCTTAAAACGCCGCCACCTTGTGTTGTATCCCGGAAGCGGTCGTCACGGTTGGCCGCATGCGCTAGTAGCCGGCCTAACCCCAAAGGACAGCACCGTGCCGCGCAATTTGACGTGCGCACATTCACATGCGTTCTGCCGAACGCCATTCTGTGGCCGAGAGAACGACTACAAAAAGGACCCGTGTCCAGTCGTGCACGTGGTTCCAACAATCATTATTTTTTTGCTTTGATTCCTTCCTGTGTCGACGAATTCGCACTTATTTCGGTGGTTAGAGTTTCTTTTAGTCCACTCATCTGCTTGGTTATCCCACACGATGTCGAAAATCGAGAAACTTGTCGCCCTATAGGTGGAGACTAAACGTCTCATCGCCTACTGCTGGGCCAGTTATATCAAGTTGGCCAAGCCAAGGAGGACTGCCACGGCTATCCAGAGCCGGCTGCGTGACGTTCAGGAATATTGGAAAGAATGCCGTCTCCGCCACTCGTCCACCGTCACGTTAGCAAATGACAGCTTCCGGAAAACGCACGCCTACTTCCCCGAGGACGCGTTCTCCGATATCAACGACGCGCGGAACAACGCGCTTGAGTCACTCTCGGAGTGCCTTGAGAAATTGCAGGGAAACTCTAGTACCGGAAGTAAAACAGTTTCCACCGATCCGAAGGGGCTTCCGATGCCACTCCCGAACATTGCCTTGCTGAAATTTAGCGGGGAGATTACGGGGTGGGCGGGCTTTCTTGAATTATTTAAAGCCTTAGTTGATTCGCGTCAGGATTTGTCTGATATACAGAAACTACGTTATGTCAAGGCCAGCCTCCAGGGTGACGCAGCGCGAGTCATCTCGAACACCCCACTCACCGCTAGTAATTACGCCTCCGCATTGTCCGCATTAACGAAACGGTATGAGAGGATAAGGGCTACCGTATACGCCCTTCTCCAGCGATTGATAAACGCTCCGCGGATTGCCGGTAATTCAGTCCAGGAGGTCAAGGCACTGCTAAACTTGAGCTCCGAAGTACGGTCGGCTCTTATTAATTTATCCCGACCGGTAGAACAGTGGGAAGATTTGTATATATTGCATGTGGTCTCCAAATTAGACAAGCTTACCCGTAGGGAATGGGAGTTACCGTTGGACGACCCCAACTTATTGCCGGACTACGACTCGTTAGAAGCTTTCCTTCAGACGAGGATTAGCGCGTTAGAGACCGCGGAACCTGCGAATTGCGGAGCGTCTCTCTCTCGTTGATCAAAATCGAAAGGTGAGACGGTGCGATCTCACCAGGCGTCTCCCGGCAAGAGACAAGCGGCCGGCGACGTGCGTCCTGCGCCAACGTCTAGTACTGCGATTACAGCGGCTGCTTCCTTTCGATGCGTTTGTTGTATCGGCTCACATCCGATTTTTCAATGTAACGCGTTTCTGAGTCGTTCTGTTCCGCAACGAATCGAATTAATGCGAGCGAAGAACCGTTGCTTGAATTGCTTCTCGTCAGGACACTGTACCCGTCTGTGTACTGGTAAGCATTCCAGTCGTTTCTGCCGACAGCGACATTAGTCGCTCTTACATTTAGAGTCCCGCGCCGCCGAGACTGGAGCCCTACGCCGGGAAGTACGGACACGACGTCGCCATCGGTTCCTTCTGCCGACTCTGCTGTCAACGCCGTGTCGAATAATATCACGAATCCGGGCGCATGCCGTACCGTGTTGCCCACGGCGACGGTCTTACTAACCAGCGACTCCGGTCGTTCTCTTTGCGTGCGTGCACTTCTGGATCAATGATCCTGGCCTCTTTTATTTCACGAGCGTTAGTTCAAATCTTGCAACTTCGTCTGAGGCCGGTCTCGGTAAACGAAATCGGGATCGGAGCGGCGTGCGCAGGGTCGGTGCGGCATGCCGTCACATTGAATGTAGAACCCCGCGGCGGAGCGGGCCCTTCAGAGCGTATCTCTGCGTTGATGTTGCCCAAATTGACGGCTTACATTCCCCCACCTGTTACCTTTAACACCCAGTGGTCTTATATTGCCCACCTGCCTTTAGCAGACACCATTTTCCAATGACTCTATCGACCTGATTATCAGGGCGGATTGTTACGGCAGATTTCTGCGAGACGGCCTGATCGTCGGCACCTCTAGTGCTCCCACCGCGCAGAGAACAATTTTCGGGTGGGTCCTCTCGGGACAAATAACCGGTTCCACGCCTATCGTAACGAACGTCGTCGCAAATCTCCTGTCATCCGTTGAAACGGAAGAGTCGGTGTTGCGATGTATGCAACGATTCTGGGAAATTGAGGAAATTCCAGTCATGCTCCCCCCTACCGACGCAGAAAACAATGTGAGGCGCATTTTGTATCCACTCACTCTCGCCTGCCCGACGGCCGATACGTCGCACTGTTAGATTGTAGCCATCACTAGATTTAAGCATTTCTCTGTTAAGTCTAAGCCACCACTATTTTTATAGCTATCCGTTGGGGTATGCCCTTCATCTTGCGTAAATAACTTAAGTTTCAAGACAACTGAAGCTTTGTGCCAATGGTGATGTCACCGTATGCACCGCGTACCTACGTAACCGACTCTAAGGGTTTTTCCCCCACTAGACAGCACCTAGAAAACGCCCAAATCTGGGCCCGACACTCTAAGAAATACCATCGAGCAAGCAACATCGCGCTCGATACTCCGCTCAATCACTTAGTTCATTTTGCAAACTGTACGCTATTCCTAACAAACCTTAATTGTGCTTGTGAGAAGAGGAGTGAATACCGAGACTATCACCCCACACCTTCCCAACGCGGCATAACAGTACGACAGCGTAGACAGTCTCGACGCCTTATCGCCTGGCTACTTCCTAGTGGGCTCCCATCTGAAGACTGTTCGTAGTCCGAGCGTCTTAGAAATAAACGAAAATCGCCTGTCGCGCTGGCAGGCCCTCCAGCGTATGCACGAAACGTTCTGGCGCGTTTGGTCCCGCGATTATATAAATGTCTTGCAGCAGCGAGTAAAATGGCAGTCGCGCCAACCAAACTTTGAGGTGGGCGACTTGGTTCTCTTGCGGGGCCCTAACCTCCCTCCGAACAAGTGGGAGCGCGGACGCGTTACGAAGTGCATCTCCGGACCGGACGGACTGGTTCGGGTGGTGCTCGTATGAACATCGCGTGCGGAGTATAAGCGTCCCGTTACGCAGTTGTGCAAGTTGCCTGTGCGCACTTCTTTTGCGTGAACTACGATTAGGGACGCATCGCCGATTGGATCCCTTCCCGGATTGTGGGAGGGACTGCCCTAGTCATAGTCTTAAGTTTTGATTTTGTACCCTCCTCCTTATGTAGTTATGGGATACGATACTGTCTCGTGTTTATGGAGAAATGAGCGGTGGTATGTATTTGGTGTTGCATTACGTTCATGCGGGTCAGGACGTTTCCAGGCAGATAGAATTATTTGAAGCTACGCTTAACTAATTGATCTACGCAGTTCTTTTCTTCCGGTGACAGATGACTCAAGAGGAGCGGCTTGATGATAATTTCGACACTTCCCGCGGGGCCTGTATCAGGAGAACCGGGGTTGAGATCTTCCTTTCCGCCTTCCTCGTTGGGTTTATAATTCAAATGCAAAGGTTGGATTGCATGTATGCTACGTATTGCCTCCTCATTATTGCCGTGAGATCCCTGGTGGTGTCGAAAATTAATTTTTGACTTCTACGTTCTGTTTCTAGGGGAGCTCCTTAATTTCTTTTACATGGGTTCCACTTCCTCCGCTGATCCTGGAATCTTTGCAAACCAGACCTGTTTTTTAAATCTTATTTTCTTCGTTTATTTCGTCACTTCGGATTCCTACTCTATCTATTCCTACATATTTGTAGCTTCTGGATGGTTGGGCACTTACTATATTAGTTATTCTTTCGTACAATCTCCTTTTTGCAATGTTCTCGATTTCTTTCATACCTAAAGCTGGGTACCTACCGGGCGAGCATGCGAGCCTCGAGCCTCTCACATACTCAAATAACGATGTCTGTATAAGGCCTAAGTCTTTCATTGTGTAAGGTTCGGGCCCGAGCCGTGTTTCTTCTCTTGTCTCTCCCCATCCCGCAGCCCCTAGTCTTTGCCCAGCCGAGTATCGCAGGATGCTACTGACACACCCAAAACACGATGTCGGTGTACTTTTTGCGCGTGTATACGTGCATCGCGTGGATACTCGCGGGCGATCCACCGCCGATAGAAAGCGTGCGAGCCTTTCCCAGTCTCCCGTGCTTTGGTTCCGAAATATTTTGCAATTGGATACTGAACACACTATTTTTATACAATAAAATAGGAAAGGACATTTTTTTTAATCATACAAAGTAATTATCAAACATAATTACGTAAGTCAGTTTTAATGACGAGAAACCAAAAACAGTAATAATAAACATCGAAAGTATAGTAATGAAGGAAAATAAATTATTGCCTCATATTTATCCGGTAACGCTAAATTATCGCTATAATCGTCCCATTAACAATAGAATACAATTGCAACGTCTTATTTTATCAATGTTATACCATTTCGAGTGCAACAAATGCGAACAACTTCTTATAACAATTCGTTGAATTGAAATGTGGAGACGTAGCGGTTCAATCGTGTCGCTAAGCTGTCTAAAAGTATTCCGGTTATTTGTGCTATAAATGCGTATATTTTCTTCTATTTCAAAATTGTGCCAAATTACATGCACGTATGGTAACCGGACTTGAACTCACTCTTGAGACCGCAGGGGAAGGGATTCAGACAAAGGATTGAGATTAGATAGGTCGCCATGGGGGAAGGTATATTGAAACATTGTAACAGAATATACTTACGCATTATAAATTCGCATTTTCTGATCAAAGTGCATAATTAGTAATAATATAGTTGCAGTTACAATAATAATAAACAATACATTGAACACCGTCTCATATTCTATAATTATCTGTGGCATTATTTGAAATAGGCGCGCATGCGGTGGTATCGGATGCATGGACTGATGGGTGCGTTGAGCGAGAATGCGTGTGCGTGACTGAAAGTGTGTGCGTGACCGAAAGTGTGTGAGTGGCGCAGAAAGATTCGTATATACGTGAGCATTGCGTCAGCCAGGTCCGCTGAAGCTCGGGCAGGCTCGGAGTTCGGCTACCGTACGCACCGGCCGAGAATCGGCTCGGGGCTCGGCTCGCCCGGTGCGTACCCAGCTTAAGGGATTCTGAAAAACGGATCTGTTTTTGTCAGAGAAATCTATGTTACCGACTAACTTCACCTCACTTGACACTCATTAATCATGCGAGATCTCGAATCGATAACTTGTCCACCTATCAGCAATCACCCTAGATCTAATCGATTGCTTTCGAGAACTCACGTGACAAGCCGGTGCGCTTCCGGCGCCCGCCTTTATTCTCACTCACCTCGCAACCATTGTACCGCGCGGACCTCACTACTTCTTGCAAGATCTAACGTTTCTCTTTTCGGACGGTTTTACTTCAACTCTTTTATATTAGTATTACTTCTCGTACGGTGCAACTCAACACGGGTTCACTCAGTGTATAGTTAAATGTTATTTAGTGCGTAAAATAAATCGACTGTTGTGTTTTTTATAACTTCAACCGCCTGAGCTTACTTGCCACTTACCCTTCCACTATCCTCTCGCTTAACACCTACGCGAGCACTTCATATCTCAACAGTTTTAGTTTTTTTCACTTGCTCTATATATTTTGTTATTTTTGATTTCGGTTTTACTTTCTGTTTCGGTTTTACTTTCTGTTCTGTTGGCCCCTCTGAGAACAAGCCATCCACACGCCACTCGGCTTGTTTAACCCGCTCTAATGCTCCGTATAAGTACCGCTTGACCGTGGATGACCGTGACCGTCATTTGTATATAGCATATTTCTTAGCTACCAAAATAGGGCCGCTAATTGACCTAATTAGAATTGTGTAAACCATCATTCAGATCTCTGGGTGCCTCCCGTTTTCAATGGGTCCGCAATGAAAAAATCCTTCAGACCTGTGATTTGCGGCGAAGTACCCCCGCGAGTCCCCTTTTGCAATTGCCTCGTTCCTTCGGCGATCCGAACAAGGAAGGGAGTTTGTTGGGACATACTCTCTAGTATTTTCCAGCACCTCGGGCTTATACCTAATCACATATACTTTCGCGGTCAAATTCTTTAATCTTGGATAATCGGGTGTTTCTCGTATTATTTCTGCTAGTACTACCCGTACTGGATATTTCTTCGCACTTCGCTATTTCCTTCGATAGAGATCTCGTATGTCGTTCGCTCGCGGTCACAGTAAAAGTTCCTTCGTGTTATTTTTCTTTAATATTTATTTCTTACTTAATTTCAAACAGGTCACCCATTTATGAATAAAACCTCTCTTCATATTAACTTCATGTTTTTTTATTTTTTTTATAATTCACTTCTTTTACACATGAGCTATGTACTTGGTCGAACCGTTCTTTCTAGAAGAATCTTTCCGCTTCCCTCTTACTCGCACGCCATCTACTCTCACACATTCATCCATGTGTTCAGTGGCTCTCAACACTTCGTTTTCGGATGTTGCCGTCTACTTGCGTCTCGCTAACGGGTGCAGTCCGTCTTTCGATTTCAGGTGGAGGCCTATAGTGACTATCCTTATTTCTTATACCTGGGCAGGTTGCGGCGTGAGGGTCTGTTATAGCCTTTTGAGTAGTCATTACGCCTTGGGTGGTACTCTAAGGCGCATCGTGGACTAGAAAGGGCAGGTTTCTATGCGTAGTTTCAAAACGACGAGCTACGTAATCAATTTTCGCCCGGTTAATTTGTAAAAATCGTTACCGAGTATCTCCGCGGGTAAGATGGAGAAGTCGTCGCCGATGAGGTGAAAGACCACCGGCTGTCCTAGGGGACCCAGGAATGTAAAGCCTAAGGTGTATGCAGGGTGTTGGGTTATTTCCTTCAGTTGTAGTATTACCCCTTTATCGATGGTCGATGGATTTAATTACGTTGCTTAAACGGCTAAATATAACGGTCTGCACTTCCATTCCTTTCATAAGGTTTACTGTACGGACTTTTAGACGAGAATGGTTGTTTTTTTAAGAGGGGCGCGGCATTTTGTTGGCTTCTTGGAGCTCCCATTCGTTCCAGAGGCCTGACCCGTTTTCCGACGAATTACCATTTCGCCAATAATTGTTAATGATTTTAAGTTCGCATTGTTCTATGTGAACCCGAATTGTTCTATGTCTTAGCCGACAGACTACAATAGCGGCACACCTGAGGGTTGTTGACACGGATATTCGGATTGTCTCCAGGTTCGTTCTAGGTCCGGTTGAAGCCCTGGGAGCTCCGTTAATTAAGGTGATGATAGCAATTCTCTGCTGTGTGCCGGATCTTGCCGCAGTTATTACAGATCCGGGGAATATCTCGTGGTCTTGCTTCTATCGCGGAACGTTGGAAAGGTTGCGCGTCTTTCCCCCCTGCCCGCAGAACGAAGAATCCCCGGCGAAATGTTCTGTCCTATTGCAAATATGGCGGTCTTTATCGGGGGCGACTGATGGGGAATCCGCGATTCTGATTAGCAAAACGCCCGTTTCTCCGCCAGAACGGGTATGGTCCTTCATGCCGGGGCGAGTAAGTTATGGGATGCGGTGCCCTTTTCGGCTCTAATTGTTTGCAAACACCGGCCCCATGACGGCTTTCACGGCACAATTGGCACATGAGAACAAGCGGTGGACTTAAGGGTCTCGCTATATTAATCATTGGGGTCAGGCTGCTGTCTGTGGAAATACCAATTCCTGATTTCTCGCCTTTTTACATTATGGATTTGCGTTTTTTCATGGCACGTTCTATGCCGATGGCGTTAATCACGGCGCCTGATATTTATAACTCTGCCATTCTTTGGAAGATTTCCGTCTTTAGTCCATTCGCGAATGTCCGCGTAGTTTGTTTCTTGGTTTGCCCAATGAACTGGTTATCCGCCGGCCCACTATGTGTTTTCTCGTATGCATCTAATATTTCAGTTCCTGACACGCGTATTCTATTCGCGTGAGCATGGACGTCTTCGTCATCGGTTTGGTACATGTGGGCTAATTCCACCCATACTTTACAGAGATCCGTGCCCGGCGCAAACAACTCGTTGATATGCTTAGTTAATTCTTTGGTAGATTCCATTCGAAAAATTTCTAGCGCACTCTTCGCTATCCTTTGGGGTCTATCACAAGTATTGTTAATATATAATATATTAAACAGGTTGGGTTCATGTTTAGACGGTAAAATTTCCTTCACATTTTCGCATGCCTTCATGAATTTCCTCGTGGGAATATTATGCCCGGACAAGCATCCCGGATAAAATGTTGTTACGTCACAGAGTGAGTTTAGGAGGGAACCACTCTATGGTAGCGGACCTCGCAATTTCTATTAGAATCCAATTCGAAAAATTTTACGAACATGACCTAGATCAGTATTCGTACCAGTTATCTGCTTACAGTCGTTATGTCACAGGGTAACTTTTGCCTTTCCTTTATTAGTATGTTCTCCTATAATTAGTACATTTTTCTTATTTTCCTTACTCGAGCCTCTGGATGCGTCAATGCTTGTATTACGGCCTACGTCTAACGCATTCGCCGTGCTATTTGAGTATTAACATTAAATCATGTGTTACGTCCTCGTTTTCGGCACCCTGCGTTCACCGGGTATACCAGGGATCGAGGACAGACGGAAGGAGTGATCGCACCGAAAAGAGGGTGGTTTGATCCGTCAGTGGAGCGGCTCACTGACCTATCGAGGAATGTAAGAAGGAGGTGTCCGAATGGCTACGGCTCTGGATGTGTGGGAGTGTGTGTGGTTGTGGATTGCCGATCCCGAAGGTTTTCCCATAACCGGGAGTCGACCACGGTGGATGCCTGGGAGGGCGTCCACATTTAGGCGGCTCGACGATCACCGGGAGTTCTACCACGGTGGATGCCGGGGAGGGCGTCCACGCTTGTAGGTAGCTCGCTGGGGCCCTGGGTTAGAGGTAGAGGTGGTGGTGTTTAGTGTTGACGTGCAGGAAGGACACGGTCGTGTGAATTAAATAATGTTCAGATGGTGGAAGTGGACTGGATGTTTTATCTCGAAGTACACTTAGCTGGTTTACAGTTGCCGAATTTACATGGATCGAGGCCGAACTTGGTTGACTGAAGAGCTTGATAACTTAGATTAACGAGTTGCCGAAAGTAAACTGACGTGACTTAGTGACGTTAACTATGGAGCGGAGTATTGTGACTGCCTGACTGACTGACTGTGGCCCATTTAAGGTAGTGGGTTTTGCTGATGGTCGCCAGGTCCTTCGTGGAACTGGCACCCTCGCTTCCGTTTGGAAGTTGGCGTTCTCAGAACTATGTGTTGCCGCGGATCGCAAGTCGATCGTTGGGGTTAGCCTGTGAGCTGATTCGGCGTCAGCATTCTCATGTCTCTACTTACATCGCTATTGTCGTCGTTATGTCATTCCTTCGCGTGGCGCGGATTACGTCCCGGATGGGCGTCAGCGTTACGTGAAGGAATTTCGGTGGCGCGGTGCGCCGGCTCTTGTTTCGTTTATGTACGACTTACACCTAATTAAATAGATACGCGGTGCGATGAGCTCGTTGCGAGAATATATTCGTTGAAAAAGCGGGTGGAGGACGTAGGACGTAACACATGCTAATTTATTTTACTCCGGGCCTCGTATGCGCGAATATACTTGTATATTATGGCTTTCGTCTATCGCTTACGCGGTACTGTTGAGCAGTAACGTGTAGTGGAAAATCCCTCACCTTGGAACTATTGTCGTCCCACCCAATACAACCGAATCCGAAAGGCGAGCGAGAGCGATAGAGAGAAGGAGGGAATGAATGCGAGCGGAGCGAAAGAGAAAGAGAAAGAGTGAACACCAACGGCATGGTAAGACCATTCCAGTCACGCCGTACAGTAACATGTACAAAATCAATTGTCCAACCGTGGCCCGCTATTACGCCACGGAGAGATCCTAAGGGCGCGGCCGTTAAAGGATTATCGTCTTATTACCAATTATAATGATTGTAAAAGCGAATTTGTCAAATATCGAAAACGTTATTCATGTGCCGATCAGGATAACGCTCGCCTTAGCGCATCAGTGTCGCGCACATGCAATTCATGCAAATAACTGCAACGTTATCTATTGCACCATTCACCTAGCTACTTGACGAATCTAAACTCTTTCAATATACATTTACATTTTCACATTGCATTTTACACTTCATTTCCCTTATTTTGTGTATTGTCACTTCTAACTATATAACGCATCACACCGTGTCATCCGACCTAACCTCACAAGCGATTCGGGACCTGTACGGGTCTTCCAAGGAACACGGATCCTATAAGTCCTGCCGATACCTAAACGCGATTTTCCTATTAATATCAAACTAGATAACTTTTCGTTTAGCGTACCAAATTGTTAATCATTATACGTTCAGAAGCTAAATCAGACAGGCCGGTCAGCGGAGGTACCACAACGCATGTTCCTACTCGTCGTGTCTATGTATAACGATAACCTTTCCTTTATTAATTAGCTTTATTATTATTATCATTATTATTATTATTTATAGCCCTCGTCTATTCTAAGGTCTTCCAGAATTCAAAAAGCCTCGACCGGATGTAACACAGTGAACCGCAATCCCGCGGCTTTACTGGAACTAAACGCGATCAAACGACTGGGTGGGAAGGAACTGGGGTCTTTGTATAGTTTTGTGAAAATTGCCCTTCACCTTGAACCTCAGAGTCTACAGATGATAATTGGAGTGAGTACTTACTTTAATAGGATGATGGCTCAGTGTTTTCGGTCTGGTTCGGATATTGAATGACGGTATCGGATTTGTTTCACACACTGAATTTATCCTGGCAATTGCGTGATCTGAGTTCATAAATGAGTACAATTTGTAGGCAATCTGCACGGTGGAGCCATGTGAAGAATGTGAGATTGAGCTTGGAATTTCACTGTCTACTTTATTTGGACTTGAGGTAGCGGATATACTCAGTTCGAAGGATCTCAAAGAAATGCCGAAAGTCCCCGAAAGATGTAAACAGGCAGTCACCCTTGCAGTCTATCTCACCCCTTCGAGAACGCTCCCTTGTTTGTCACTCGCTGATGACATTTTTGGGAACATTGGAGTAGGTTCTGTTTCCACAAATCAGGCAGTTTAAGATTTCCTCCCCCAATCATCCCTGCCTTCGAGCTGTCCGCGGCTGCGGATCGGGTGGAAGGGTCAACGGAGACAGCGGTTTGTGTCATCCTTCCCATGTGTCCAGTTCCCGTGTTTTTCTATTTTATGGGGGTCGCTAATCTCGCAAGAAAACGGATAGTCCCCTTTTGTTCTCACCACACTCGTAATATACTTTAGTACTTAATTTATCGTCTAGCCGAAGTGGGTTTCACGTCCCGGGAAAGAGTCTGCTCAATCTCTTAAATCGGGTCTTGTTAAGAATACACTCCGAAATTTCTATAAACTCATCTTACCGTTATGCTGTGACGTTCTGGGAAGTAACGAAAATATGGAACAAAGGGACTGGTTTGGCACAGGAAACTGAAATAGATGTGCGAGCGGCTCTGTGGCGGCATCTGTTGTCTGACACCTCTGTTAACGTGCACACCGTACTCAGCGGAAATACTACGCGTGCCATACACAAAGATGTCAGAAAATCCCCCCGCGCGTACTGTGTGACACTCACGGATATTTAATTTCTCGGTGCGAAAGCAGAATCTGCGTTCCATAATCTAATGATGGGCTCCCATAGAAAAATGTCTGCTCTATCGCTCCGTGTAATTAAAATTCACGTCAGCCCCAAAGTTTTAATGTAAATTTGAAAAACGTGTATGTACGTGACTAAGGCGTAAGCGCGAGGCGCTGGAGTATACTGGGGAGTATGCCGGAGAAGGAAATAGAAGAAGAAAGGGGCGCGAGGTGTAGCTATTTTTTATTTAGTCGAAGCGAGATAGACTTTATATGAAACGGCACGCACTGATTGATCAAACCGCATATATACACGCACTTACATCGAACCGAATATATACACGCTCTTATTACTACACTAGGGCTAGATTCTTAAACTAGACTAAGCGTAAAGGACACACTCGTACGACACCGAACACCACTTTAATATAAAGAAATGGATAAAAGAAAAGAAAAAATAAAAAGCAACTCAAACGTGCAAAATACAGAGAAGAAGGTAGAGGGCGATAAGCCCAGGACATGATGGAGGTAAGGGCGTAGCGGGCGCTACAACTCCATTACTTTTCAGATTGCGGAAGGAAAGAAGCGATTGTACAAGGCACACGCGGGGATACGCTGCCGCAATTGCAGAACGATAGGTTTTTCAATGTGGACACACCGGTAAAAAACGATACCCTGGAACTGGGATAATGACTGAATCTGGAAAAAGTTGCTCTAAATTTCTCTGAACGGTGCCGAATTGCTGTGGTGCTCTATGGCGGTTCGATAAACGACTAGTCGTTGGTTTTTCGAATTTGGGGAAGAAGGACAATATCGTCCTCTCCTCCCCACCCGGGTCCGCTAATTAAACCAATTAGAGGCATTGTTTGGGTGACGGAGAAGAGGCGCGTGAGTCTCGTGTTTCTCTCGCGGTTACCTTAAGATGGAGCGTCGAATCCGCCGCCTCACGTGTCGTGCGCAACACCCGTTCGCAGCGGCGCCAATCCCAAACAGTGTAAAAAAATAGGTGCGCGGATAATGCATCGTCAACTTCAATTAATGTTTAAATACATTTGTAACTTCACTTTACAGAAGTGACTTATATAATTTGATGCGGAACCGTCCTTTGAATCTGATGCAATTAATAAGAAATACCTAGCTTTTATTGTTCCGATACAATTGTTGTTCAAAGTTGAAAAAATGGTTTTCAAAAACTTGACGTGATGAAGGGAAACGGGGTTTAGACTCGTTTTTAGAGCATCAAAATCTATCAGAATCTTATAGCCGAAGTTGAAATGTTTAAAAAAGTTAAAATTTGTGAAACAGTGTTAATAATGTTATTTATTTATTGTAATAATCCTGATTTCTTCCATATGCGGCTGCTGACTTGAGAACTGCTTCCGCTCAGAGTTGAACAGGTCGCAGGTCGGCAGGAAATGAGAGGTTGACCCGGGAGCGCAGGAACTAGTTTCACGGGTTTCTTTGCACAATCGTTTATTCGGTGATGTCCTTCGACTGCTATGTACAGTAATCTTTAGGCGCAAAACGCGCGATTCCACTCGGCACTGACGTGAATTTTGTTTGCGACGGCTCCGAGTTCAAGCTTCGCGGCACGATTTGAGATCCCGAGTAGGATAGTAATGGTCGTTCAAAACGGCGCAGAGCGCGAGTGTATAGGATAAACGAATAGCGGTTAGATCTTCTTACGGGAGCGGAGGTTATAGCAATAATAAATGTGTGCGCCTCGCGCACCTGTCGCTTCGATTTCGGCAATTAGGGAAGGCAGACAACAGGTGCCCTAATTAGAGCGAGCCGATCAGCTGATCGTTACGCAAGTGCGCGAGGCCCTCCGTGGTCGCACGATGCGCACGACAAGCCGTCGTCGTGGCACGCGCGGATTCGCAGGTGATGTCAAGCGATCAGGAACGGCACATAGAGAAGGAGGATTCTGATCGTTTGTTTCCCATCGAAGTCAAGGGCGAAACCCGAATAGCTTCTATTAATCATAATTTGCCATTAGTGAAATTAAAGATTTTAATCGTTTATTATTAATTGATCAAACAAAAGGCATGTTTTGCTAAATTCTAAGAATAATTGTATTGTTGTGTTTGAAATCATTGCATTACAAAACGAAACCATTGTGCCATAATTTTCTCAAATTCCTTTACTATTAGGCGAGCATGGCGCAATATCATCACTCTTAGAAGCAAGTAACAATGTATCTTTCTTATGTCAAATTCAGTTGATAAATTGATTTACTTAGACATACTTAATGTTGATAATATACGTCCTATAATGTTGGTTCAACATAAGCGTAAATGTTCGGAAGTTTGGCCTCAGCCGCGGTTTTGATGACCTTGCAATATGTCGTCAAGGTCGATATTCTGAACAACGTTTTCCTGTACATGTTGCCGTCGCTCACCCTAAGTTTCGGAGATATAAGCAAAAATATATCCATTATTTGAAACTCGCGTATCAAAGATTTCAGGCTGTTTTGGAGTGTGTTTTGGGTTGTGGGGGGGGGGGGGGGGGGGCTCGCTGTAGGCTAGGCCTCGGAATGTTATTGTTTATCATTCGGCAACGTCGCATAGTAGCGGTGGAATGTACATCTACGACGCGCCTTCGGCGCGAAACTAATATATACGTCCGTATTTCTGGGGTGGAAAGTTGCAATGAGAACTACCTGTGCATGGAAAGTACAACGGGGTAGGGTGATATGTATTAGTTTCGCGCCGAAGGCGCGTCATCGATGTACTTTCCATGCACAGGTAGTTCTCATTGAAACGTTCCACCCCAGAAATAGGGATGTATATATTAGTTTCGCGCTGAAGGCGCGTCATCGATGTACTTTCCATGCACAGGTAATTCTCATTGCAACGTTCCACCCCAGAAATAGGGTTGTATAGATTTATGCGCGCCAAGCGTGGCACTCGGATGCTCCGGATTGTCCGACCTATCGTCTTGTTGAGATATGAAGTGCTCGCGTAGGTGGTAAGCGAGTGGATAGTGGACGGGTGAGTGGCAAGTAAGCGCAGGCGACTTGAAGTTATAAAAAACACAATAGACTATTTATTTAACACACTAAATAACAGTTATATACACACTGAGTCAACCCGTGTTGAGTTGCACCGAACGAGAGATAATAATGAGAGAAAAGAGTTGATCTGAAACCGTCCGAAAAGAGAATCGTTTGCTATAGCACAAGAAGTGACGTCCGCGTGATACAATGGTTGCGAGGTGAGAGAGAATAAAAGGAGGGCGCCGGAAGCGCACCGGCTCGTCACGTGAGTTCTCGAAAGTAATCGATTAGATCTGTGGTGATCGCTGATAGGTGGACAAGTTATCGATTCGAGATCTCGCATGATTAATAAGTATGAAGTGAGGTGAAGTTAGTCGGTAATATAGATTTCTCTGACACGTCTATACGTCTAATTGTGTCACAAATTCACGAGAATGGGCACAATTCATGTAGTAGTAACGCGACGGCAACATGTATAGGAAAAAGTTGTTCAGAATATCAACCATGACAACATATTGCAAGGTCATCAAAATCGGGGCTGAGACCAAACTTCCGAACATTTACCAACATAAGTTAGGGACCGAAGTTATTCCTAGATCCCTACCACAAACAAATCATCTCACAGATATTTGCAAACACTTTGCCCCGGGTGTGGTAAATATAATATCTGGGGCTACTTCCTCCGATTTGAAAGAAAAATTGTTTCTGTAAAATGTTGATACCTCCCGAACAACTGCTGCAACAAATACGGTTACCTGCGGTAACTATTTTACAAGTTGACATGCGTTAAGAAATATTCTAATAAATGTGCACAATAATGTCTTAATTAAGTAAAAACTAAAAAAACAAGTAACGCCGACTTCAAAACAGCACTAAAAAGGCTGGGCTAGAGGTCGGTACCGAGATAGAAGAAAAATAGCCGATCAATTGGCGATGGTGTACTGTTCGTTCCGCTACATTCATCATTGAGAAGTTATAAGAGATTATTTTTGTAAATAAATGTCTTATTACAAACAAAAGAACAGGTATAAACTAAAACAATTACGTGTTTCATAAATTACTCTCGGAAGGTAAGTTCAAGCTGGGAACAGTCTGTGGGAGTAATGTAATCGAAAGGTCTGTAAAAGTTCTCTGTGATGAACGATACACTAGATTGCCCACACTCTGTAGTCATAGTCGCAGAAAATGTGTTTTGTATCTGTTTACGGCTCACTGTATATTTGTGATTTAGAAGAAACGGTAGAGAAGGGAAACACATTTATTCCAACTTTTGGACACATGAGATACAGGAGCCTGACGGCCTGTGATTACAACGGACCCAAGATACCAACGATATTCTTATACGGAAGGATCACTCGAACCATATATATTCTTGACTCAAATGCAACCTAAATGAGCAGTGTGATAATTCGTAAATGAAAATTGACCATCAATACGAATACGTACGAGTAGAAATATTGATTTGGTTTGGTACAGTTTGTAGGTTGTATAGGTGATGAAGGTTTAGCAATCGATTTAAGTGGTTTTTTGCTTCTATCTTGCCACCGCCCTCAAAAATTAAAAATTAGAAATTAGGTGTTTGTAATCAGCGCGGTGAAGGTGGTAAATTTTAGGAGTGAGCACTTTAACGAAACTTTAACTGATCTTTTACAGCGGTACCCAGCGCTCGCGGTACCCTTAGTGATTCCTCCTTTCCGCCTCTCCGTTCTGTACTATAAGAGACCGTGGCACCGGTTAGAAGGGCTAGAGGTGGAAAGGATTATTACCTTGAGCGTCGGCAGTGTTATCTGCTGCACATCTCGGTAGATACGGTGTTTGGGGCAATAGCTCAGGCCTCAGCTGATCTTGCACAGCGGCACTCTGAGTTGGTTGACCCCAAAGGTTTATCAAAAAGGGCCTCAGTTGATTGTTCACAGCGGCACCCTTTAATGATTTGAGGTTATTGTGTTACGTCGTGGTTTTTGGCAGCCTGCGTTCACCGGGTATACCGCGAATCGAGGACGGACCGAAGGAGTGATCGCACCAAAAAGGGGTTTGATACGTGAGTGGAGCGGCTCACTGACGTATCGAGGAATGTAAGAAGGAGGTGTCCGAATGGCTACGGATCTGGAGGTGTGGGAGTGCGTGTGGTTGTGTTTGGTGTTGACGCACGGTCGTATGAAGCAATGTTCAGATGGTGGAAGTGGACTGGATGTTTCATCTCGATATGCACTTAGCTGGTTTACAATTTTTCACTTAAGGATTAACATTACTCGCTGCGCGTCCGAAGATTGAACAACCTTTGAATGATCGCGGTCGAACACTGGTTTATGAGTTGCCGAATTTAGATTGATCGTGGCCGAACTTGGTTGGCTCATGAGCGCCCGCTCTACGGTTGTAAGCCTATTTAAATGGTGGATTTTGCTGACGGTCGCTAGGTGCTTCGTGGAACTGGCATTGGCATTCTCGGATCTATATGGTCGCGGATCGCTGATCGATTGTTGGGTGGTTGACCAGCGCTGATTCGACGTCAGCATTCCGTGAACGAATTTCGGTGGCGCGGTGCGCCGGCTCTTATTTCGCTTATTCGTGACCTACTACTAATGGGAGGATACGCGGTGCGATGAACCTTATTTCGCTTATGCGCGACTTATTGCTAATGGGAGGATACGCGGTGCGATGAACCCGTTGCGAGAATACGGTTATAGAAAAAGCGGGTGAAGGACGCAGGTCGTAACAATGGTATAAATGAATATGGCTAGTTGATTCTCTTGAACGGCTAAGAGAACCGAGTTCGTGGAATTTGAGCTCCAAGGATTTGAATAACGAAATGTTCATATAAGATGGAAATAAATAATAACTATATTGATTAAAATATATATAGAAAAAATAACTAAAATATAAGAAAACGTAACGCAAATATATCTATGTAAATAAAAGGGTAAATTCAGAAAGCCAATATCCAAAAAACGAATATGACTAGCACTATTAAAGAAAATGGAAAAAATAGGAACTTTAAAGTAAATAAATAAATAGATACGCTCAGGACACGCACAGGATGGCCCTCGCTATGTTTTGTGGAAGCCTAGTTACTGGTTAGTACTCTCGGCGCAGCCCTTTTTATACTAAAAATGTGATGGCAACGGGCTCTCGGGTAAGCGGTGGTACACAGTGTGGTGGGGTATGCATCCGACGGGTAAACAAGTTCACGTCACTGTCATGAATGACGCGGCGAGTGACCACCAGCACTGTACGTGATGGCTGGGAGTGACGTCACAGCCTGTACCGGCGCTCGGCGCGCGGTACGTCATAATAAACCATATCCATTTGTTGCAAAAAATTCTGCGGACATTTGTGAATAAATAGATATGAAGCACAATTGCAATGTGAAATTGTGAATGTGTATAGACATTAATTGAAGTTAACGTTACGAGCCACGGCACTGACGTGGTGAGGATTTTGTTTTGTCAGCGCCGATTGAAATGAAAATTGTGAGAGGGGTGAGCAGCTTCACGCAGGCCTTAACGGATATTGCACCGCGGCACCCTGCGCTTCGTGACGCCTTCCTCACGGTTCTCCGTACTCCCTTGCGAGAGTCCGTGCCCTCGGTCGAAAGGTGGAGAGAGGGGGTTTAGGATTATCACCTCAAGCCTCGTTCGATATTTCACGGCTGCACCAATCGGTGATATGGTTGTAGGTCACTAACCCAGGCCTCGTCCGATATTTCACGGCTGCACCCTGGGCCAATAGGCCTGAGAGGATAGTTTACAAGGGCCTCGTCCGATATTTCACGGCTGCACCCCTTGTAAGCTTTGAGGTTTGTGGATGTTTTGATTCGGCTTGTTGGCTCTCTCGAGCGGCAGAAAGAGACCGTGTTCGTAGGATTTGAGAAAACTAAGAAACTAAATAACGAGACAAACCCAGGATAATGGGAACAAATAAAAGAGCTATATTGATCAAAATATATACAATAAAAACGGCTAAATATAGAAAACGGAACCATAGGATATATAAAAATATCAAAAACCAGACTAGAATGATGCAGAACAAGTATACAAGATGCGAATTATAACTAATGGAATATGAGCTGAAAAGCAATTTAAGAATTCAGAGGAGAAACTGTCTTTTGAGAGTATTAATTCTACACGTTTTACCGTGGCGACAAAACTGAGACTAAGACACAAAACTGTGTTTGAGACACTTAAATTGAGACGCGCAGAGTATGCACAGGTTACTCTTTGCTATGAGTACAGAAGACGAACAATGCTACGTGATACTCGGATCACTTTATTTTCACTGCTTAGGAATCGCGTATGTAGACCTTCGGTGGCACTTTTCTATAGTCGACTGACCGACGAGTCCCTCAACTGAGCCCTTTTTATACTTAAAAAGTGTAGGCCCAGGGACTTGAGGTGAGGCGAAGAAATTCACCTAGGTGGGGTGCATTTTCACGTAAACAACACGTGATCAGTCGCTATTTTTAGGCTCTCGCGTGCACGCAATCGAACTATTTTTAACGTGCACGAGCACGTGATCGCGCGAGCATCGACACTTGCTCGCACGTGTTCGGGGGCGACGTCACTACACGCAGTTCGGGCGGGGGAAAACGTCACTGGGCCGTAGGGCCGGCGTGATGTCACGGTAGGTAGACTGGGCACGACGTCACGGGCCGTAGCGCTGGTCGTCGGCGCTGTTAGGGCGTCCGGCGGCGCGCGGTACGTGACATTAGCATGACACGCTCCGCGCGCCTATTTCTCGACATTTTTTTTAATTTTCAATGAGAATTGTTTTTCTGACGTGGATTCCAATCATACTGCGCGATAGAACAGATATTTTTCTCTGGAAAACGATCATGACAGCATGCAAAACGGATTTTGGTTTCACGCAGGAAAACGAAAACATTGTGCGACTCATGCAATGTATGTATGTATTTTTTAACCGACTTCAGAAAAGGAGGAGGTTATCTAATCGATAAGTATATTTTTTTTGTGTTTTCTTTTTTTTTAATGGGTGATGTTCGCGCATAACTCCCGAACGGGTTGGCGGATTTCGATGGCTCCCATGTCATTCGATGGGGTTTCTCGTCCCCTTGGTCCCATTCTAGTGGCGAAGCCTTCCGATTTAAAAAAACATCGTCCTTAAGCGCCATATTTTTAAATTTTCTTAAAAATTTGAACTTATTCCCGCATAACATTTCAACGGGTCGACCAATTTTCTCGATTCTTAGTCCAATATGAAGAGGCCGTTCTCATGGTGTTCCACTGCCAATTGCGAAATTTTTTTAGTCGACTTCAGAAAAGGAGCATGATATCTATTGGACAAGTATGATTTTATAATGATTTGATATTCAGATATAATTATTATATATAAATATTCACATGTGTGTTAATGTGGCCTGCGCGGCCCCTGTGGCCTCCGCAGTCTCTATATCGGCTGCGGCCCCCATGGCCACCGCGGCCCCTCCGGCCTCCCCTCTTGTGCCGTACGTATTTCTGTTTTTTCAGATATAAGGTAAAAATTAATTCCCTAATAATTCCAACTCATATATATTATATTTCTAAGAAAAGATGTATTTAAATCGATATTAACGAAATGTGCAGTAGATACAAGATAGGTATGGGCACCCCAGTTTTTTCAAAATATGTTCACTCAGTCGTTTGATACATGAATAAAAACTATGTCATTTTGTGCTTCATAGCATGTGGACGTAGTATACTTTTTTAGAGCTCCCAATTGTATAAAAAAGTAAGGAAAGAAAAATGAAAATGTCGTAGTCAAAAAAGTATTGGGACAGTTGCGCATTTCACACAAAGTGAGAAATTTCTTGCTATTGTATATATATATCCTAAACTCGATTACAATGACGCAAATATAAACAGAGTTTGTTAGCACCTGTTTCATGTACAGATGTGTATCGTTCATGTCAGTATAGAGAGAATGGCTGGCAAGGCAAGTGAATTATTCCCGTTCGTGGGAAATAAAAACTTTTCTCTACGTAATTGTGGAAAGAGTTACCGAAAAATTGATGAATACTAAAATTTGAGTTCCTCGACTGTAAGGAATATAATGATAATAACAACGAAATACGAAGCGACTGTAAAGGGGTAAATCAGTACAAGATCAGGACAATCGCGAGTACTTACAATCAGAGAACGGCGTGATATAATTCGACCACCCGTGAAAACCCCATTTGTTAGTGCCAAAAGCCTAAAGACATGCACACCAAATAATAAATAATCCATTTTTGCATTGAAAGGTTTTAATACAAAAAAAATCGCAATAGTTGCAATACTTTATTGACTACGGCATTTCCGTTTTTTCATTCCTTACTTTGTACACTATATAATTGTTGAGAGTCCTATAACAGTACACTACTTTCATATTCAAACAGACACAAAATAACATACTTGTAATTCATATATCAAACGACTGAATGGAGATTTTTCGAAAAAAAATCTATGTTCGCATTTTTTTAGCTACCACATCAAATTCTTGACGTGTCTCTCGAAAAAAATTGAATTGCTACGTCCTCCGTTTTTCGGCACCCTGCGTACACCGGCTATACCGGGGATCGGGGGACAGACGAAGTGACCGGCCCGATAAGAGATTAGGCATGTCAGCGGAGCGGCTCGCTGAGACGTCGCAAGCGCCTTAATATCCTGGGTGTCCTAGATTTGACACCAAACTATACGTATTCTCGCGTCCGAATGATTACGGCTCTAAAAGTGTTCTCGCATGTTGTGTGCGGTAGCATTGCGTTTACCTTGGAGAAGATCCCTCGTTTGGGGCTTCTATATAGTTTTACGTCGCTGCCGATGTCTAGGTCCTGGGTAACGGGGTAATCTCTGGATATGAATTTGGGTGGGAGACAGTTACAATCCGTTAAGGTAACTACTGACCTTGAGGCCGAACCAACGTGCGCCGAAAGCAGCTGGTTGGCTGCGATCGCAGCGAAGGACGCTGGTGGTCGCCGGAACAAACGTCCTGTGGTCACAGCGAATGAATCGCCCTAGAAGTTACCGGAACGTGGAGGTTGTACGATGACAGCGAACGTGTCGCTCTAGGGGTCACCGGAATTCGGAGGTTCTACGGTGACAGTGAGGTATTGCTCGCTATGTGATTCAGGCACAAGCTCTACGGTGGCAGCGAGGAACGCTTGGTTGACGCGCCCGGTGGTTTCGGTAGCCCAAGTTACTGCGAAGAGGAGAGGGGTGTGTTACGTCCGGGCGAGGCTTTTTCACGACTTTCATCCGTCAGAACGGTCGATGAGAATCCGCGAGCGCTCTGCCGTGCGACCGGGCGTAACGCTTGAATAATTTTTGCTATTTAGTTATAATAAATAACGGTTATCTAACTGAAGATCAATATTGCATGGTATTTTAATCTCTTCCTGGAAGAGTGGGTTTATTAGTTTATATGTATAAGCTAAACGGAGAAGTTAATTAGAAAATGATATCGCGTTTAGTTATTTGCAGGACTAATAGGATTCGTGGGCCTCCGAAAGACCCGTACAGGTCCCCAATCGTTTGCGAGGTTATGTTTTCTATTTGTGTAGTACTATGTTTGATGAGGTATGACCTCACAACATAAATGAAATCAAAGAGAATAATATAGGGGGAAAACAAAATAGATATATTGAATTGAAAAATATTAATATAAAGAAAGAATAGAAAATATGTGCATTATGAATCTAATAAACAACCTAGAGATTACTGCAGTAGTTATTGTTGAAGTATTCAGAAATGTTCAATGCTAGTGCGCGACAATGTTGCGCCTTATTACGAACGCTCTTTACAAGTTCTACGGATGCGCTCTCGGTAATTAACAGTTACGCTTTACAATCGAGAAGTTTTAACAGGAAAGACTTGCACGGTCTGCGACCGTGCCCGTGGGATCTCTCCGTGGCCTAAGCTCGGGCATGGTCATACAATATGATGTTAAGAATTTTTTCGAATAGCGCGACTGGAGGTTCCTACCGTGTCGCTGGTCTTCGCTGGTCTACGGTCGTACGTTACGGTTTGCGCACGCGCTCTGTCTCCTTCTCTCTCGCTCTAGCTCTCTGTCTCTCTCTCTCTCCTTCGCTCTCGCTCTCTCTCTTTCTCGGCGGTAGGTCGGTCGGAATTTTGGTGTTTTAAACCATGGTAAAACGATGATAGTACCTTCGAATCATAATAGAACTTTAGTAATTTGATCCTCCTTGGTTTGCCTATGCTCAGTTGTGATTGAGCCGGGATATTGCCCGCTACAAGGGTCGGCAAATCAGGAAAAGATAGTGCTACTATTCGTTAAATTCGTTAGAGGATACCGACTTTAATCGCCACGCGAGCGAGGAACAACCTTTCGCGTTCGTTCAAGTTTTATGTACAAAGAAAAGAAGAATGTAATTGAAGTCAAAAGGAAACCTAATCTGACGCGTCCGACACAATTTGTCGGGCACATGCAGAACGTACGCGCACACTTTCGCACTGTTCACTTAACGAAAGAAAAACTGATTCTATATCTCAAAATAATAACTAGAATTTATAAACCATGGTTTTACGAGGATAATTGAGTCCATTTCATATCACACTACAAGAAGAGAATGATTATTAGGCTCGAATATTGAGATATCTAAGATATCCTCGGGCAATCAACTACGCATCTCGCGACTGTACAGCTAACTGCCCAGAGAAATCCGTCGCGAGACGGCTCCTGGGCTCGCTCTAGGATGGTTTTTCATGCCCTATTCGCGGAAACGGTCGATCAGCGGTCGATCCGGTGTACAAATATTGTGCTACGGCGCTCGCTCGGTGTTCAGCGAGACACTTTCTTCGGTCTTTCGTCCTCTTCTAATTATCAAGTTTTATTTTGAATGCAGTATGATTGCATCGACTCAGTGATATAAGATTTCATTGACGTACTGTTGTGCCGGCCTATTGGCATCAACTAGTTTACTTTAAGATACGCGAAATGTAATAGGTGGTGTTACGTCCTGCGTCCTCCACCCGCCACAATTTTTTGCTTTTCTAAATTATTCAAGAATAACCAATCGATCGTTCTCGCCGCAGTCTCCCGTTCGCTCGGTAGTTCTAAGATTTACTCTAATCTAACTTTGGGAATATAGCACGGTTCTCACGAACCCTTATTTAAGATAAGACACGTACGATTGAGTCCTGGGAAAGGCACCTGTCGCGCCGTTCCCAGGATATAACGCTGATGCAGTGTCAGCATGCGAATGCCGCTCAGCCGAGCACCGCGTGTATATAGGGCAGTACGAGACCCTTTTCAGACACTCTTGATTACGGCAAATACCTGTACGCGCACTCTTGGTCACCACTTACACTTGATCGCGACTTACTGTTCGGGACTTGTGACTTACTCGTTGAACGTTTTACTTCAATTCACTTCTTTGGGTGCAGTGCTCCGAACTGCACCGTTGTTCGCGTACAGAGAATTCAAGTGCGGGTGCGAAGCGTAACACCCGACTTAGTATTTACCTTCGGTATCTTTCAAGTGAATCAAGTGTAACGAATATAATCAAGTCAAGTCGAGTCGAGTCAATAGAATCAAGTTAAGTCCAAGTGAATAACCAACGCGGTAGAATCAGTGCCATTGTTCCTGTATCTCGTCAGGCAACACCAGGTTTGTGTAACCAAGCAGTCTTTGTAATTCGGACCATTCTAGGCAACCAGCGTGGTGAAGCCTCTGAAATTCGACTAATTATAAGTAACTTGCGTGATCGAGACACTGCGTCTAGTCTCAATCTCCGATTCTCCGGTCGCGATAACGAAGTGGAGCCGTCCACTCCAAATTGTAGGGTTCGATCAACCAATAAACAGCATATACACAGTCTCGTGAATCACCCACTGCACACCCATCCTCGCAACACTACACGTACACCCGCGTAAAACCTGGTTATCGGAGTGTTCTCTGAGTGTAATTAGACAGGGGATTTCACCCCTTCCTTCCCGCGACACCGAAACCGCCGGGCGCATAAATCGAGTGGTCCTTGCTGCCGCCTTCGAGCCTGTGCCTGATTCGCCGTACGGGCAATACCCCGTGGGCACCGTCGAACCTCCGAGTTCCGGTGACTCCTCTGCGAATCTTTCGCGCGACATCAGCTCACAGGTTTCGTTAGCCCGCGGCGGGCCCCCTCGCTACGATCGTGGCTCCCCAACCACTTTCGGCGCACCACTGTTCGGGCCCGAGGTCAGTGGTCATATCCACGGATCGCAACTATTCTCCCGCTCAAACCCATAACCAGAGAGCACCCCGAGTCGCCAGCGACGCTCACATTGTCTGTGCCGTAACCATTCGGACTCGAGTAGATTCTTAGGTTGGTGTAATTCCGAGTCACCAGCGACGCTCACATTGTCTGTGCCGTAACCATTCGGACGCGAGTAGATTCTTAGGTTGGTGTAATTCCGAGTCACCTGCGACGCTCACTTTTTCTGTGCCGTAACCATTCGGACGCGAGTAGATTCTTAGGTTGGTGTAATTCCGAGTCACCAGCGACGCTCACATTGCCTGTGCCGTAACCATTCGGACGCGAGTAGATTCTTAGGTTGGTGTAATTCCGAGTCACCAGCGACGCTCACATTGCCTGTGCCGTAACCATTCGGACGCGAGTAGATTCTTAGGTTGGTGTAATTCCGAGTCACCAGCGACGCTCAGATTGCCTGTGCCGTAACCATTCGGACGCGAGTAGATTCTTAGGTTGGTGTAATTCCGAGTCACCAGCGACGCTCACTTTTTCTGTGCCGTAACCATTCGGACGCGAGTAAATTCTTAGGTTGGTGTCCGAGTCCCCAGCGACGCTCACATTTTCAGTGCCGTAACCATTCGGACGCGAGTAAACTCTTAGGTTGGTGTAATTCCGAGTCACCAGCGACACTAACGCTTTTGTGCCGTAACCAGTCGGACGCGAGAATACACGTAGGTTTAACGTCGAATCTAGGACACCCAGTATATTTAGGCGCGTGCGACGTCTCAGCGAGCCGCTCCGCTGACACGTCAAATCTCTTATCGGGCCGGTCACTTCGTCTGTCTTCCGATCCCCGGTATACCCGGTGTACGCAGGGTGCCGAAAAACGGAGGACGTAACAGTGGTAACGAAATCGAGTTCGAAAGTCTTTCAGTTCAAGAGTTTTATTTTAGGACTAACTGACAGAGTGACGGTGTCTATGCCAGGACTGGAGATGAATGATGGTCTTTTGCGGTCCTGGGTACCTTTATATGTTTCTAAAAGGAGCTTGGAGGTGGAATTTGAAAAAGGACAGAAAGTTTTAGAAAGGAAGTATTTTTGGAGTTTGCTCAGGTGTTTGTAACCGTGCGGTTACATACCGAAGCCCCGAAGCGCCGCGTATCGCGACACACCTCAGACGCTCCGAACACCGGCGGCCGCCGCCAGAGGGTAACCACTAGCGCCGAGTAGACTCAGAGTTTCGCGCAAGCCAAAGTGGTCGCGGCAATGCTTATGACGGCGGACACGAGCCCACATCGGGCATCAGTAGGCTTACTGCGAGTGCAAAGCGCCTCCAGTACCGATTGGTCAAAAGTAGCTAGTGCGATTGCCCAGCCCGTTGCGTCTTGCAACGCCTGCCGAAAGCACCTTTGTCTACTTAGATCATCCTCACTGCAGTAGCAAAGTGCGATTGCCCAGCCCGTTGCGTCTTGCAACGCCTGCCGAAAGCATTTCTTTGTCTACTTACGCCTTTCCTTACTACAGTAGCAAGTGCGATTGCCCAGCCCGTTGCGTCTTGCAACGCCTGCCGAAAGCATTTCTTTGTCTACTTACGTCTTTCCTTACTACAGTAGCAAGTGCGATTGCCCAGCCCGTTGCGTCTTGCAACGCCTGCCGAAAGCACCTCTTTGTCTACTTACATCTTTCCTCACTACAGTAGCAAGTACGATCGCCCAGCCCGTCGCGTCTTGCGACGCCTGCCGAAAGTACATACGTCTACTAATATCTTACAATACTCCTGCGCTAGCATTGAAATCGTTTTGTCCTCGTAGGACAGCTGAAGCATATCTATACCTGTCAAACTGAGGGGACGACCCAATCGCACAGCACCACTGCATCGTGCAGTGTCCTGCCGAGCGGGTTTTAGTCTTGCCACAGTGCTAATTAACGAAAAGCTTCCGTAAATTTTAAGAATCACTTAAATCCGGTAATCCGCGCCGGCTTATACCGTCGCCGATCACGCGTGACGGCATTCACTTACACATATTCACGCCGCGTCCGTGAACTCGTCGCGTACATATAAACACTGTATCACCGTACGTTTGAATAAATCTCTCTATATATATTTATATATATATATATCTATTTCGCCGCTTGTTTCTCACTCACGTTGTCTTACCTTCCTACCAACATTCGCCGTCCAGAGGCCGGACCGGCCATACGACCGTCCGTAACCACGGTCATAACTACTTCAAACATACAAGTGGGCATTGCACGCTCCTTGCAGCCGCCCACTAAAAATTAACGGTTACATGTTGATACGTAATCAAAGGGAAATTTTATGATTATGTCAAGGTCAACAATTGAAGGGAATTTTTATGGGTTTATGTTCCTATCGGGGGTTTGCTTACTTTGGCGGAACCTTTGGCAACGGAAAGGTTTATCGGTAGGTTTGTTCAGGAAGGAATTTGTGGAAGTCCGACTAATGTGATGATTGGATTGGAAAATGTGATAGGAAGGCATAACAGTACGCTCCTGACTTCATATACTTGAACAAAATTAGGTTGATATTTGAGCAATGACTTATTGCCGTGAAAATAATAATTTAATCTGGTGAGAGAGAGAAACTAAAAATTAACACGCGGAACCTCATCGCAATTCTTAACCTATGCACACACACATTCATACTATATACCCGCACTCATACTATGTACACACATTCATACCCGCTCGCACGCTTATAACTATACTTACATCTACCTTTAAACTTACTTATATATATAAGATGGGACGAGTATGATTCCACGGTGTTGGAGATTTTGATCGAGTAAGGGCCTTAGAGCCAGTACATCGAACAGCCGCCGTCTTGCGACTCCTCGCGAGCTTTGTATTTACGCGCGCGGATCGAACGACGTCACGCTGACGTTCGCGACACTTATTTGTCGGCATTTCGGCTACCTCGTGCGTAGCGCCAGCGGCGCCAGTAGGTCTGCGATTCCCGCGCTCACATACGCGCGTACACAGTGAGGCAGGTGCGAAAGACGACGCTGATTGGGGCGCACACAATTATGTCATACACAGACGTACTGCAGGAAGACGGCACGACGGATTACCCCCGCCTTGTCGTTCTTCTGATTCCAACAACGAGTGAGTGCGCATCAACAGCTGAGAAAACAGGCGAACCTTCGACGACAATTGTATTACTTTTTATTTAAAAATTCTATTGAGGCGGATCTGCTTTTCCGCAAAGTAAATTGTGCACGCAACACAGTTAGTAGTAAAAGTGATTACAATAAAGCCTAGTCCGAACAGTATTCCAGTGAGTAGAGGTGAGAACGTTATTGCCGCCCAATATTTCTGAGCACCTATAGTTTCCCGTGGGGCTGTCCCCAGCCTCGTTCCAGCAGCCGCAGGAGCGCCTTACAGTGCTTCCTCCTTAAAAATACTATACACACGGTGAGGGAATTCCACTACATACTACTGCTCGACAGTACCACGTATACGATGGGCATAAGCCATGATACGAATATTTCGTATACGCGGCCTGGAGGAAAAATAGAATAATCATGATTTTACAACTAATACTCTAACAGCGCGCCGAATACGATGGGCCTGTGACCGTACTTATTCCGGATTCGCGATGTATGCGTCTATTCCCCGAAATAAGTGTAATAATCCGCGATGTGTTACAAAAATGTCTCTGCCTTCGATCTTATAGGTCGCGGGTTTGTTGATGTTCTCGCTACGTTTCGTTCGTATATCGGTGTGCCGGCAAGTCAGTGGTAGTGGTCACACCTACCACTGCGCTCGTGTGTCGGAGAGCAGGCTCGTGCTCCTGTTAAGGAAGCGGCTGGTGGGGATTCGTTCGGGCAATGAACTTCGGTATGTTTATGTTGTGACAATTTCGCGTGTGTTCCTATAAGTCAACGATGTACAGCTGTTTAACACTTTTGCTCGCAATTATCTCGAGCGCCGATGCGCTTTACATATGTCGCAACGCACGAATGATTCTACTAGGGCTCCCACAGGGCTTCAGTTCCCTGTGGTGTTTTAAGACCACAGTGCACACAGAACCCCGGTCGGTACATGGGCGGAGGAGGTCGTGGTGCAGGTCGTTTCCCAGTGATAAGCTCGATTCTGAAGAAATAACGCCAGTAACCTTAACACGTCCCCACGGCCGGTGCGTGAGCGGAGGCGAGGACGGTCAGTATTTGTATTTACTGAGTAAATTGTCGAAGTATTGAGTTTTCGGCAACCTAGCACGTCCCCACGGCCGGTGCTTGAGCGGAGGCGGGGTCGGCAAGTGCTTATACTCTCTTCTCGGTTAAAAGTATATGCAATTCCTCAGGAGAGGCGCGCTAGTTGCATGCGCTAGGAGATTAAGTCTCCAGGATATCGCCCGTGTATGACTAGTCGTGCTACGGCACGGCGCTAGTCTGGCACACAGACCCCGATTGTTGGGATTTGACACCCTTTATACTCCTCCGGTGGTGGGGTTTCTTCCGCAAAATTTCTAGATATCGCGCCTCACGCACCCTGTCGGTCGGTGCGTGTTGGTTGGCGCTGTGTGACCGTTCGTAATAGTTCGAGGCGCGTGTACGGTTACAGACCTAAGCCATGATACGAATATTTCGCATCCGGAGGCCGGAATAAAGGAAATAAAAGAGAGTTTAATTAAGAAATTATGCTAAAAAGGAAGAAAAAATCAAAAAGTTACGCTGGGACGTAACAGGTGCAATACCCCGTTCGACTAGATTCAGAGACCACCCGGATAACCAGGGTTTATACGCCGGTGTGTGTGTGTACGCGTCGCGAAGGATGGGTGGTAGAGTAGGTGATTCACGAGATCGTTTACTTAAGGTTTATTAAATACTCGAACCCTACAATTTGTAGAAGTGGAACGGCTCCACTTCTTTGTCGCGAGAGGAGGGTCGAAGGTCGGGACTAGACGCAGTGTCTCGACCACGCAGGTTACTTATAGTTATTCGAATTACAAGTAGTTGCTCAATTGTTCAAACCTGAGTCTGCTCGACGGTGTGCAGGAACGATGTCACTGATTCTACCCCGTTAACTATTCACTAGACTTGACTTGATTTACTTAAAAGTAACGAAGGAGGAATTAAGTGGGGTGTTACGCTGTGCACCTGCACTTGAACTAACTACGAAGTGTGAAGGGACTTAATGCGCGAACAGCGGTACAACTGGAAGTGCTGCCCAGACAGAAGTATGTGAAGAAGTCTCCTACTGCCCTATATAGCCGGCACGCTCCGTTGAGCGGCGTTCGCTTGCTGAGGCTGCATCAGCATTCTTTCGTGGGACCGGCGCGACAGGTGCCGTTCCCAGGACTCTGCTATACGTGTCTTATCTTTTGAGACCCTTCTTCCGGCATAAAACTTTATTAGACGCTTGTCCGGTCGGCATGCGCGAGAATTTGGCAGCGTCGTATCCCGCATGCTCCGCTCGTTTACTTTCTGCATCGTCTCACTTATCGGCCAGGTGTAGGTTACTTTGCTTGTCATGCGTGGCATGTCTTATCGCTAACGGGGGTCCGTGAGAATCGCGCTACATTCCTAAAGTTAGTTTACAGTAAATCCTAGAAACTATTGAACGAGCAGCAGACTGCTGCGAGAGTAAACGATTAGTTAATTCTTGAATAATTTAGAAAAACAAAAATTTTCGGGCGGATGGAGGATGCAGGACGTAACAGAATATTATACGAATATAAGATAGTAACAGACGTACAAATAATTAATTTCTTACGGAGGTTCGACCTCCTCCTCTCAGACGGGGCATGGTCCGGGGGTCTTTTGCTCGTGGCGGCCTCCCGGCTTTGCCCTTCTGTGGCATTTTCCTGCTTTTGTATGAAAAAAATCGAGTAAGAATTTAGTGAATATCAACAAAAGCAATATTTACATAAGACGAAGGACTGGTAGGTAAACGTTCTTTCCGTAGGCCCGTTCGGATGGGCACCAAGTTGGCCCCGGAACGGGTGCCGGTGCACCCTCCTCTTTTGGGTGCTCTATCATAGCTTGAAAAAGCAGTAGAGGTATAACTTTCTTTTCAAATATTATATAAGTTGAAATAAAACGTAATGGTGTGGTCATATCTTATTGTTTATGGCTCGGCATGGATACGACTTCGGGTCAAGTGCCAATTGCATAGGGATATGCATAAAACCAGCAAACGCTTGCGCGTGAGCGTGAATGCACCATTATGTAAGAAATAATAAACAAACAAAATACAGATTAAAACTTACTGTCTACTTGGGGCATTGACCTGCCCTCAACCTCCATTTTCTGTTCCATATTTCTTTCTGAAAAAAATAAACAAGTAGATAATTTAATTTTTAACATATTTTTGAAACGAAATGCAGATGAGATATGAACATAAGGAAAGCGCATCTAGTATAGGTTGAACACTCTATTTTTAACCGACATCAGAGAAAGAGTCGGTCACCCATCTAAAATGTATATTGTGTTTTTTAAACAAGTTCAGAAAAGTAGGAGATTATCTATTAGAAATATATTTACTTTTAACACTTTCAGAAAAGAAGGAGATTACCTATAGGAAATGTATACTTGGTAATTCTGAAGAATACCTCCCTCAGCCCCGATTTCGTTGAAACTTTACAATAATATGTATATTGGCCTAAAAATGACAGTGGTAAAAGTTTTAATCCCCGCTCGAGATTGGTTCAGAAGTTATGAAGTGTTGAAAAATGACAGTTTTGTGGTTAGGAAATCTGCCACATCGACCGTGCGAAGGTGTCTGAGCATGCGCAGTGGAAGTAACAAAACAACTTTTGTATTTCTGCAATAGCATTTCCGTCGTGTAGCTTACTTAATACTTTTCGCGAGTCCAAATCACATAGAACTATACTGTCTTCACACGAAAGTCTTCACACGACTCAGAACCACATATGCGTGTCCTTTCGCAAATACATTTCTGCCTAAATCAATAACTGCTTTGTTCAGCGTAGTACCCTGCAGTTTATGTACAGTTACGGTCCAGTTTGATATAAGGGATAACATTCTTCGCTCAACATCCCCATATCCCTCAGTGGCTTGGAATGTGGTAGTTACCGATGCTATTGCAACATAGCCGTCGCTGTTCTTTATACTGTTGTCTATTAACTCGTCATCCAACTTAATTAGAACAGCTTCCGGTAGCTCTCATACCTCTAATTGGTCTCTGCGCAAAGCTGGCCATTTAAATATCTTGACCACTCCCATAGCTCCATTTGCAAGACCCTGCGCAACAGAGATGTTCCTTCTCAACATAACGCGCGAGCCCTCTGCTAATGAAATAGTGTAATAGGCCACCGCAGTTGTTAACGTCTTTGGGAATAACATTGTCCGGAGGTTTCTTTTCGCATGTGGCTGGTTCGCGAGATTCGTCAATCGGGCCAATAATGTAGCCGCGATGTGATTTGGCATTGATATCGGTCATTCTTGCATTATATTCGTCAGCTTTCTTAACAGTGGGATACATTCGGACGTCACAACCATCTTAAAATTCACCCTCTAACGGTATCTGTCTTCTTTCGCATAGGAGTTCTAGTTGGTCAGCTGTTATTTCACCAACACATAAATTATTTAATAGTTTAACAAATTCTACGTCATTTTGTTGTCTCATACTTATAGTTAATTCGCAAAATGAAAATTGGTGCCACAGGTTAATTTCTACCACACACGAGGCTGGTTGATCAAAGCTGTCCGTTCTTATTGCAAGGAATAACCTGCGCGTATTCCGAGCGTCTCTAGTCTTATTCGTTCTGGCCGCACTTCTGTGCGTAGTATTAAATTCTCGATTATTGCTCTTTCCTTCAAATCCAAATTACATATTTCTAGTCATTATTCGCTTTCTGTTACATTATTCGCGCCGTATTCTAATATTACTGTTTGTAGCTTTAATTAAATTATCGTTGTGCTTTTTATATATAGCTATTTTTTCTGTATATATTTTATTTAATATAGTTTATTTATTTGTTTTCCATAATTCTTTGCCATCTCGTTATTTAATCGCCTAGTACTTGAATTCTACGAACAAGGTTTCCCTTTACCGCTCGAGGGAACCAACGAGCCAAAAAGAAATCATAATGCCCTATAACCTCAAAGTTCGCAAGGGATGCAACCGTGAAAAATCGGACGAGGCCCTTGTCAGCTATCCTTTCGAGTCTACTCGCCCAGGGTGCAGCCGTGAAAAATCGTACGAGGCCTGGGTCAGTGACTTAAAAACCAAATCTACCGATAGGTGCAGGCCTGAAAAACCGGCCGAGGCTTGAGGTGATTATCCCATACCCCCTCACTCCTCCTTTCGACCGGCGACACGTATTTCCGCGAGGGAGTACGGAGAACCGCTAGAAAGGCGTCACGAAGGGTAGCGACGTGCAGGGTGCCGCAGTGAAAAACGCGTTAAGGCCTGTATCTAGCTGCTCACTCCTCTTACTTATTTCATTCCCCATCGGCACTAACAATAGAACAAATTCGCACCACGCAGGGCCGTGGCTCGTAACATCTTCATCAGCACAAGGAACTACTGTGATTCGGGCTGCAACACATTTACCATCAGCATTGAGTGCAATAGCTTGTGCAAGTGCCCGTTGGATGAATTGTTCTCCATGAGCAAATTCTTCCGTTGTTACTCGGTTCATTAATGGCCTCAAGTCCTGCTTTCTTCTTAAAAAGCATTCTTCGGCCGATTCATAACCCTCTAATAATCCCTTGTCGTCTCGAAATGGAATGCGGCAAACAATTAGGTTGTAAAAGTATCCCTCTCTATCTGTATTAATTGTGCAATAGCAGGTGTGTAATACCGCCAGTATATTTCTTATGCTCATACTATTGTTCCTAAGTCTTATGTACTTTGCGGGTTCGTTATTGGTCTCTCTTAACGCTGAATCTCCGTCGTCTTCGCTCCAGGCCGTGCTTGATACAATTTCGTATTGGACAGCAAACTCCGAAGACTCGGAGTAAATCTTCAAGATTGTTTGGTCTAAGTACATATCTGTCGAAAATGTTATTATATACGGACGCCTCGTCTGCTTCAAGGCGGAGCATTCTGCATCTTTGGTCTGGCGTACAACTATTCACAAACGCGGCTTTGCGAGAACTCATTGTAAGTGGTAGGTGGCATAAGCAATATGCACAATTCCGGTGCACTTACTAATCTCTGTGAAAGTACTGCCATAGATACGTGTTTGCGGATTTCTCCTCAAACGGCGGTGGGTTCTTGTGGAGAAGAATGTTTCCGGGAAATGATACTAGGGATAGGAAAAGGGCAGAAGACGAAGGGAAGATACTTGTACAGGGCGTAGATGCGGACAACGATAGTTTTCACAAACGATGTATATTTAGCACTGTACAGCACGACAAACCAATAAACGATACAAACAGACGTTAAACAGAGGCTAGCCCTTGATCGGCGATAAAGCTACGGGATAAAGTTGTTTTGGGCTATTCAAATTTGCGCTACCGTCCGATTCTGTCACTAGTCTCGACTTTACGTATTCTTGAAAGAGAGTGACGCGGCAGAAGAGCCTGCAGCTCGGAGAGACGACGGTCACTTCCCACTCTTCCTCATTTTTGGCTCGCTGGCCACTTAGATGCCCAGTAATCACGAGCGAAGCTGCTGAGCGATCACAGTGACAAAAGGCGCTGTTTGAATAATTTGAATCACTTTTGCGCGTACACGCGGCTGCTGGAACGAGGCTGGGCCAGCATCACGTAAAATGTTCGTGCTCAGGATTCTAGGGCGAATAATGTTCTCACCTTTCACAGCGATACTGGTAACTGTTGTATTTTATTGTAAGCCGTTTTTAATGACAAATGTGTTGCGTGCACATAGGAATACTGTGCGGATAATGATATCCGCTCGAATCGGCTGTTCAAATAAAAGCTACAGTCTTAGTAGAAAGTTCTCTTTTTCTCGTAATCGACTTTCGATGCGCGCTCGCTCGTCGTCAGAAACAGAAGAAGGCGCCCATGGCGGGGATAAATGGACGGGCAGTCTGTGGACGACCTGGTTGTGTGTGCGCCAATCAGCGTTGTCGTTCGCATGACGTTGCATCTGCCTCGCTGTGTGCTCGTGCGTATGAGCGCGGGATTGGCAGACATGTTGGCACCGATGGCGCTAGGCACGAGGCGGCCGAATCACCGGCAAATAAGGTTGAGGAGGGTCAGAGTGACGTAACGCTTTCCGCGCACGGGAATATAAATGAACGCAAGAAGCCGCAAGATGGCAGCTGTACAATGCATGGGGGCTATGGCTCTTAAGTGCTCACAATCTCCAACATAAGTATATATAATCCTGAACAATATGGAAAACAATGAAGTTAAAATTATTTCACCGGTGCAAATATGATAGTCATATGTTAAGTGCCAATACGGTGTACAGATATATCAAAAAATAATAACGACCAAGTGTAGAGGAGGCGGTAAACGATCCCACCCTTGGTCGTTATTATTTTTTGATATATCTGTACACCGTATTGGCACTTAACATATGACTATAATATGGAAAACAGTAGTATCCATAGTGTACCACCACGTCTTTGAGCATTTGACACAGCCTCGCGAATCACATCATCCGTCTCGAGTAGCTCGTATTTGCTGGCGTATTTTGCTATGTAAAATGTAACAGCTGTCACATTTTAACACGGTTGAACGTGTTCCCAAAGACTTGGTAGAGCGGGATTATAATTATTCACCATAGTTTCATCAATAGTTCTCTTTAGAACACAGAATCGCTCGTTATTGGCTAATGTTTCATCTGGCTAGAGGCAAACGGTATTCTCTGTCTTACTGGTCTGGGAAATCCGAAACAACAACTGCTAGTATTCTGATCATTGTAGCATGTACCAGTGTGCTTGTGTATTTGCACGTTTTCCACTCATTTTTGTAACGAAGTGCTACTCGGTCTTAAGGAGTAAGAGACAACTTCCTGAATGACTCTGAGGCCCTCATGTGTGGAAAAATCCGGTAGATTAGAGCACCATACCAACATATGTAAGTGCGGACTTCCCCTATTCTGGAACTCAATTCCGTACCAAAAATCTGCAACCGATCCACCCAAACAGTCCCCATTGCTCTTTATGAAACGCATTAGCGTATTCACACGAAGGGTAAAATGCCTGGCAACAACTATTGGATAACGTTGCACCAGATCCAACCGGTCATGGAATGAAAGATCCAGTTCACCAGTGTTTTCACCGTCAGCAATGCACCACGCTTTCAGCACATCTGGCCAGTTCAGATCATTGCAAGAGAAAGTTAGAAACTATGTTGGAGGTCCTAAACTTCTCACCATTGCAATCAGTTCCGCGGAGCACTGCCTCCAATTTGATGCAGATCCTTTTATATTCCGCATAGTAATGTGCATGTTGTCAACCAGCCCTTGAGGAGTGTGATCATTGACTTCGATTCTACACAACACAGACACACTTGCCTTAGCACGGAAGTATTCAACTACCGATAATGCAAAGAATAAATAATCATTTCTCTGGAATCTAGTTTCTTTGTTCATTATCCGTGCTTGGAAGTAATCCAAAGCAGTAATTGGCACTTGGTGTTCTTCTCCAAATCCCTTTCTTCCATCAGGATAAAGAAAGTACCAGGCCAATTCCTCCATCCGACGTTCCCGCTCAATGTTCAATGCTGGTGTCGTCTTTAGCCTTATTTCCGCAATTCGGACTTCGCCGTCTGGATTGTCAATACCTACGACATTTTGTAATTCCGGTACTTCCTCGTCAACGCCGCGCAGCATGCTGGAGGTGTAAACCAATCTCGTTTCCACATTCTCAGATCGTGGCTGTTCAGCGTTAGTATCTACATGAAGATTTTGAAAATCAGACATTACTAGCCTGTCTTGCTGATCTTCTGTCCTTCCTTGTCTTTCTCCTCTTGTAATAGTAATTGGTGTCAGGGAATATATGAATTATATTTAAGCAAATATATTTAATATGTGCGTGTCGTTTCCAGGACCAGCTTTGTGGTACAAATTACGACGCAAAATGGAATACAATTTTTCCAAATTGGCAAGGTGCATACAGCACGCGGCACCTTTTGACGTTGCTTTGCAATTCTTGGAACCTCCTGCATGAGACTCAAACAACCAATAACTATTTTCACCTTCGATCTTACAGTCCTCGTGCATACATACTGACGTGGAATTAGTTGTAAGGAATTTTTTAATTCATTTGCAAATAATATGAACTGTGACGTGTGAAAAATACGCCTTTGCTGGGGATATAACAATTTATGAGAAACTGAACAAGGGATGTCAGAACAAAACATTAACTGCAGCCCTGAAGTTTTCTGCGTCGAATATGGCTCTTCCTGTACGTGCCGACTGCCGTAAATTTCGAACCCGTGTCTGTTTTGCGTCTACTGTCTCGTTTGCAATTACTTCCGCAGCGCGTTCTCTAGCATGCGTTAATCGTGTACTTCTTTCGTCTACGGTCACTGTTGACAAACGTTCGCGCTTCGACCGAACACGTTCCTCCTGTTGTTCGTTACTTTCGTTTGCCAAAAGTTCTTGTATTAAACCCAGACGATGTGCGCGTTGTTGGTTAGTCTCATTTGCCAACCGTTCGTGAATTAATTCGGGACGATGCTCGCGTTGTCCGTTAGTCTCATTTGCTAAACGTTCGCGTTGTACTGCGACACGATGCTCGCGTTCATGTTCCGTTTCATTTGATAGCTGATTTCCATTTGACTGGAATCGACGTTCTCTTCTGTCCCTTGTTTCTGAAGCTAATGATAATCTTTTCTTAGATAACCGCTCACGACACTGTTCGGTAGTCTCATTTAAGCGCTGCCTCTTTCTTCTAATGTATATATATGTAAGGAAAGTATCCTTGACCGTATTGACAGGTCGGTAAGGCAGATCTCCTAGGGTACTAAAGACACGTGGCGATAGAAGGACGAAGGAAGTCAAGGAGTGCAGAAGAAGAGCAATCAAGAATTATAAAACTGATTTATTACTACTTATTACAGGTGGGATTTGGGATTAGGATAAGTAGTATATAAGTGTTTTGTTGAATTTTGTGCAAAATAATGAAATAACTTTGTTATTACAGAGAAACGATTCTGCTTATTATTCAGAGATCACGGCGAATTGGATCGCACATTACATATATATACCAGAATATATCATTTTTTAGCTAAAATTACTTATACACGAATTCCATCGGAATAATTCAGAACCTGTACGGGTTTAGTAGAGGTGGGCATTCTGTAAGCCCTGCAGATCGAATAGATTATTCTTTTCTCGTTATCTGTCCTTTTCGGTCATTACTTAATAATCGCCTATAACTATCTTTCGGCTTTTATATAATTTTAATTTTATTTATTCACGGTTTACTCCCGGGCAGAACGGTCGACCGCTCGACTACCGTCCGTCCTTAGCAAACTTTTGATCGCTTATTACGTATCGACTCTTTAACATAAAGACTCTCGACCGCCGGACGTAGCACCATTCCCCCCCTATTCCCATTCACCCCATTTTCCTCTCCTCATATTCTCCTCCAAGTTCGCCGCTAGTATATTAAATAAGAGCCGGCTCAGAGGGCACCCCTACCTCAGTCCCCTTACCTGCCAAAACTTTTCCCCTTCCTATTCTCCACATCTTACCCTACACGTCATTTCTCCCATCAGTTCTTCCGTGCTCCACACTAATCCCTCCCTTATCCCTCTCTCCCTCATTGCCTTCGCTACCTTTTTCCTATTGACTGAATCAAAGGCCGCTTTTAAGTCTATAAATAACGCCATCTTCCTCCCCTTCTTTCTCCCCAATTGCCTATTTATCAAATAGTTCAATGCATACACTTGATTCAACGTACCCATTCCCATTCTAAATCCCGCTTGGCTTTCCCCCAGCACTCCTTTCTCCTCCATCTCTCCCCCAATCGTTTCCGCTAAAGCCGCCGCATATGTTCCTCTACCCTCCATCCTTCTCCCTTCTTCACTATGGGCACGATTTCCCCTTCCTTCCATCCCGCTGGCAACCATTATTTAGTGCTCCGTAATTACGTACCGAATTCAATGGGAAAAACAGTTCAGTGATACGAATAAGTGGGCACCGTAGGAATATACGGTGAGAGGAATGTGGAAAAGTGTTTATCTACTCTGTGGAAACTAGGATTCAAGTAGAAAAATAGGAAATACGAAGTTGGGAGGATAGGTGTGGTGTGGCAAAATATGCTGACGTGTACCGTGCAGGCGAAATCAGAGTAGCGACACGAACGGGAGAACATCAAAACAGCACCGATAAGGAAGAGGTTATTAATATCTAATGAGGCGTAAGGAATGGATGAGCTAAGACCACAGACGAGGTATAGAATAGACCGGACATACAATAGGGTTGCGTGTCACACGGTCTGAAATAATGACGTCGCCCAAAATCAGACGTTTTCGAGCGCACTCTACCTCTATGCACGGTGGAAATTGAAACTACATTGAAGTATGAATAGCTTTAGCGGTGCTGCCAAATGTACGTAATAAATGCGCGTTTGCCATATCATCACTTTCGGACGAATGTATACATTTGAGATTTAACCGCTCGCTTCGTGCTTCGTAGAGCAAGCTCATGGCGAGCAAGAGTAAAGGGTCCATCACATTTGCCCAGTTTCGGTGTGAATGTAACGCAATCTCTTGTTCCTCTAATTCTATACTAAAATTGATTTAGATATATACATTGAAACTTTAACAAGCTGATTAACACGTTAAGCGCCACGCCGAATTCACGTGCCGTTCCGTTCAGGCCACAGTTAGCCGTCAGGCGGGCCCTGCCGGGCCGCAGGGACCGGCGTGGCCTGAATGGAAAGTCTAGCGCCGGTCCCTAGGGACCGGCGTGGCGCTTAACGTGTTAAAAAGCATTTGACGGAAAATATCAGATACTTTATTTGTGCATTAAATACTACTATTTCCAATTTATCATACATTTTTACACTGATATACATATCAAAAAGAATGTACTTTGGGAAGTTTTGTCAATTTTGGCACGACTAATTTATTGAAATTTCTCAGAGAATTGTCGCTAAAATAAATACAATTAATATTATTGATTTTTATACGATCACAGTTGTATATTACATACGATAATGCCTGGCGTAACGGGCGTTTGTAAAGAGGGGTATTCCACTCTGGAGGAGCATTTTCCAGCTGTTCTTTAGTAACTTTTAAATTAGACACATTTTGTACTTTACCACCAGTATTTTATTTCTTTTTTATAGAAGATTTACTATTTTTTGAACAAATTAAAACCAATACAACGGTTGCCACAAGCATCCTTCTGCTGCCCGCGACCGCGATGCGCGTAAGCGTAACAATCCATATACATATATATATATAGATATATTTTTTTCGTAAAGAAAAAAACAAATACCAATGTATACCTATATATATTTATCGATTTGTCGCGCCTCGCGGTCGCGGGCTGCGAAAGGCTACCTTAAAAATGCGTCTACATCTGATAAAATGAGCACGAACGGCACGAGGCAGCCTGAGCATAAGGTCACGCGTCATCAGAGGTACGTGAGCAAACCGAGGCAAACCGATGCAATGGTTTTAACAGTGTACTCATCGATCGATCGGCTCGCCGCCGTACGAGAAAAAATTCAGTGTGTTGGAGATTTATTCTAATGTTGGAGAATCGGTGTAGCTTGCTCGGCCCGATCCGAGACTGTCGGATAGCGCTGTGAGCATATGTGGCCGATCGGCGACTGTCTCGAATCGGGCCGAACAGCTACACCGATTCTCCAATACTAGAATGAATCTCCAACACGCCCCAATGATTTCACGTTCCCGCGCTCAGCAATCGCGGAATGGTCCGAGCAAGCTACACCATTTCTCCAACATTAGAATAAATCAACACACTGAATTTTGTTTCGTACGGCGGCGAACCGATCGATCGATGAGTGCACCGTGAAATCATTGAATCGGTTTTCCTCCGCTTCCCCACGCGCCTCTGATGACGTCATGCTCAGACTGCTTTGTGCGCGTTTGTGCTCAGATGTAGACGCCCATTTACATTTTGCGAAAAACAATTTGACGAATAACACATATGTAGGATTAAGGAAAGACGATCGCCGTTTGTATGCATGTGTGTGTGTTGCGCGAGTGTGTGAGCGTGTGCATGAGTGACGCGTGAGACGGTTCTGGCCGATTGGATATAAAATGATCTTTACATATAGCTGTTTTGCGCCTTTGAATGTTTGAATCGCTGTCGCCAAGCGACAGCTTCTCTCGTCTTCTGTTCTGAGTAACTAATATAGCTTCATCTTCATCATCTAACCAATTTGGAGATTGAGCAGGTTTTGATAAATTGAATAGAATATTTTTTTGCAATGATAAACGAAAAGTTTTAGCAGACGGATTCCACAATTCTAAGATAGATTTCAAAGATATTTTTAAGCCCTGAAAACGTGGTAGTGTTAAGACCGCTGTGCGTAATAGTGCGCCATTTGGAACATTCTTTTAATAGATATTTTAAATTATTTTCCGCATTTAATCGAATTTCTGATAATGCCCATCTATTTGGATTTTAATCGTTGCAAGTTCTGCTGGTTAAAGAATGAAAACTGTCGTTAAGAATGTAAAACAATTCGGCCGGGTGCATGACCGCCGAGCTTTCAATTTCTCCTCCTATTCCTGCGATTGAGTTAAGAGAGCTGCTGAGACCCCGCAACTAAATACTTCTAGAATTAAACGGCAGTTCATTTTTTCGATGCAATTGGGATTTACATGTTTTTCTGATAACTTGATAGCAGCTCTCGTTGCCGCACCGTTTTCTAATTCCATATACATAATATCATAAGTTATAAGTAGATTTCTTATAGACTTTTATATTTGCGGAATATCAAAGATTACATATATTGTTTGTTAATTTCCGTGCATGACATACGAACGATCATCAGAAATCATATTCTTCATAGTACTTTGATTATTACTACATTCATCGCAAATAACAACACGTGTGATGAGGATGGTTTGGGGATTTTCAAGGAACTTGGATTTCTGAGGAAGTACTGGGGAAAAATAGATTTATTCAGAAATTGCATGGTGATACAGGGAAAAGGTTAGGTTTACATATAACTGTCCCTAGCTAGGGAACTGCCCTGTTTTCAATCGTCCGTCTTTAATGTGTTGGGGTTTGAATTTAGCGTGTAAAGGCATCCGGGTGGTCTCCTGTACTCTACCCTCTGGTAGGCGACCGGCGGATAGTCCTGCCGTTCTCTCCTCCAGAGAGTGACCCAGGTATAAGACCCCATACTCTCGTGTGCTGAATAGGCGTCCGAAAGCGAAGCTTCGTACTCTCCTAACCCTAAAGGGCGACCGAAGGTATTACCTCGTTCTCTCCCAGCAGAGTTCAGCCAAAGAAGGAGTATGCCTTTACGCCGTCGACATTTATATGCGATCGTTTCTAAGCAGTCGCGGCGTGACAATAAGATCGTTGCTAGGGAGGGTCAGCTTCTAGAATATTCTCGATCTTTCTAGCGTTTTTACTAGATCGGTAAAGGGGCATCGATAATTGCAGATCCCCTCGTTAGTCGGCGGGTGGTAACGGGATTTATCGATCCCTGTTTTCGTGGATAGTCGTTACACACGTAAATTTAAACCTGTATTGAAGAACCGCGCTGATATTTTACGCAGCCGCTGCCAGTCTTGTGACAAGTGCAGTCAACGAATTTAGTATTAATTCTCACCACGGGCAGCGGTGTGATATGATGCTGCACCCGGCCGGTAACGTTGGATGTGACACGGAAATGGTAAGGGGGCTCTAGAGCCCCTCGGCCGTGTGACAAAACTATGCATTGTTTGTGCAGTCTATTCTATACCCCGTCTGTGCTAAGACTAATTAGCGCGACACCTGTGACGTGTAGGCAATGTAGGAAAGAAATCAGAACGCAAGGTATTAAGTGTATACCATGTGACAAGGTATTCCATCCTGACTGTCATAAGCTCCACAAGGTCTACAATACAGAAAACGAACTGGTACCCTGTGCAGGGAAGACGGAAGGGGTTACAGTAAAAAATACAGCGGGAAATCAAGCAGTGAAACCAGGGAACGCAAATTATCAAACGCGGACAATGGGACAATGGATGCCAAAATTGATAAAAAGCATAATAACAGAAGCTATAGATGAAGAAATGGATAGAGTGCGACAAGAGATACAAGTTTGGAAACAGGAAGAACTGGCAAAAATGGTAACAAAAATTATCAGTGTAGAGTGTCACTAGGACAAGTCGTGACATCTCTGCAGGGCCGCACGAGCGCCATCTCATGGCGTGGATAGGTGGTGTCACGATCGCCTGCGCGCTTGCGCGTTCACTCACTTATTGTGTGCGACGCTTTGTAACGTTTCTGTACTACTTGCTCTCTGCGACTCGTTACGAGAATAGTAAGATTCACAACTGTAATTTCACTTGTTTGGTTACGTATTGGAACAGTTTTGTATTCTGCCGCGCGCAATATTAATAAAGAAGTGTGCGAATATCTGAGTGTCTTTCAATAGGTTATGGGCCCAGATTCACAATGTGCGCAGTAAAAACGTGGTTGAGTGCAATTGACAATGGCGGAAGCGACGCGCATTTCCATCGCCAAACTGGATAACGATAACTATCAACTGTGGAAGTATAAAGTTGAACTACAACTGATAAAGGAGGATTTGTGGGACGTTGTCGATGAATCCCCACCGGCGGAAATTACCCCTGAATGGCGAAAAAGGGATAATCGGGCACGTGCGACCATTTGTCTGTTACTGGAAGACAATCAGTTGCAGCATGTGAGGGAAGTGACGAGTGCGCAGCAGGCGTGGAATGTTTTAAAGGCATATCATGAAAAGGCGACACTTTCCAGCAAAGTGTTTCTTCTGAAAAGTATTGCCAATCAAAGGTTCGACGAAGATGGAGATATGGAAGAACACATAAGTGGGATGGCCATGCTTGTCGACAAATTAGCGGCATTGGGTGAAATACTTGTCGAGAGCTTTCAGATCGCAATCCTTCTCGGAAGCTTGCCGGACTCATATGGAACGCTCGTAAAAGCTCTGGTGAGCCGACCTGATGATCAGCTGACCGTGCCGCTCGTAAAAGGAAAACTGATTGACGAATACAAGCGCCGAAAGGAAAACAGGACCACGGAAAATGATAAAGAGAGCGCTTTGAAGGTGTCGAGCAGAGGCGCTATAACTTGCTATTTTTGTCAAAAGACGGGGCATATCAAAAGAAACTGTCCACGCTTCAAGCGGTGGAAGAATAACAAGGGTAGTGCTGGCAACGTCGTAGACGTCGAAAGTGCAGACACGGAAGACTCGGTGAATCTATGCTTTATGGTTAGGGTGAGTAAGCACAACGTAACGGAATCTGAATGGACAATCGATTCTGGCACGTGGAAACATATGCCAAGAAAAAGAGATGTGATTGCGGAATTCAATGCGACGAAGGGAAACGTTAGGCTTGCAGACGGAAGAATCGCGCGAATTGAAGGAATTGGAACCGTTGTATTGCGGTGTACGGGACAAGGATGACCTGCGATGATTTTAAAGTGACGTTTAACGGGTCAAGCTGTGCAATTAGTCGCGAACAAAAATTGGTCGCAACCGGGATACTGCAAGGTGGTTTATATTTTCTGCATCTTGCAGAGAGTGCGCTTGCAGCGAGAAACATTCACACAGATGATTGCCAGCACACGTGGCACAACAAATTTGGACACCGGGATCCTGCAGCGGTAAAGCAGCTGGTCGACAAAAATCTGGCAACGGGAATCGAACTGAAGGACTGCGGAATCAGATGCGTATGTGAGTGTTGTATTAAAGGGAAGATGGCGCGAAAATCTTTCCCAAAAATTTTGCAGACCAAAACAAATGAGACGTTAGAATTGCTGCACACTGACCTCTGTGCGCCTATGAGAACGGCCACGCCGAGCGGTAAGAAATACATCCTGACCAGTATTGATGATTATAGTCGTTACACCTGTGTAAGTTTGTTGAAAGCGAAATCAGACACAGCACAAGCTGTGATGGAGTACTTTGAGACGGTGTTTACGAAATTCCAGCGAAGACCAAAGACAATACGCTCAGATCGAGGACGAGAATTTATCACTGAGGAATTGCAGAAATATTTGAGGAAGTCCGGTACGCAGGTGCAGCTGACGGCTCCGTACTCCCCACAACAGAACGGAGTCGCGGAACGAAAGAATCGCTATTTAGTGGAAATGGTAAGATGTTTACTGTATGAGGCAAACCTAGCCGAAAAATTCTGGGGAGAAGCGACAAATACGGCCAATTATCTACAAAATCGCTTGCCAACGAGATCGACAGGGAGGACACCATTTGAGTTGCGGGAGGGAAGGCTGCCGGACGTTCAACACTTGCACGTGTTTGGTTGCATCGTATACGCGCACATTCCTAAAATGTTCCGCGGGAAATTGGATTCAAAGGCCCAGAAGTTGACTTTAGTTGGATACGCAGATGCTTCCAAAGCCTATCAACTCTTGGATAAGCATACCGGTAAAGTCACCATTAGTAGAGACGTCACTTTCACTGGAGAAAAAGATTTCGAGAAAGCATCGGGGGTAGATCTGAGTGTTGATCGACCCTGCAAGGAAACATTGATTGAGCAGGATTTAAAAAAGGAAAATTTAGCAGCAGAACCAATGGAAAAACAGTTTACATCAGGAACTCAGGGAGCGGTCGAAGTTACTAGCGATAAGTTTTTCAGGATGCGGTGGATGAAAACGACGAGTTAAGAAGATCATCGCGAACAAACAAGGGTGTGCCACCAGATAGATATACCCCATCTTATCATGCCAACATAACCACCACCATGGCAATGGAGCCCAGAACTGTTACAGACGCCTTGTCGGGCCCAGATAAAGATAGATGGGCTTTAGCCATGAAGGAGGAGATGCAGGCTTTAACAGCTAACCATACTTGGGACATAGTCGATTTGCCAAAAGGACATAAACCCATCGGGAGCAAATGGGTATTTAAAATAAAAATGGATAGTGAGAGGAATATTTCAAGATATAAGGCACGGTTAGTTGCGCAAGGTTTCTCGCAGAAGTATGGCAGGGATTATGACGAAGTCTTTGCCCCAGTGGTAAGACAAGCGACAGTGCGTATTCTTTTAGCGTTATCAGGGAGAAGAAACCTCATCGTCGAGCAATTTGATGCAAAAACCGCGTTCCTCAATGGTGACCTAGAGGAAAACATATATATGGTTCAACCAGAGGGGTTCACTCAGAAAGGAGGAGAAGATAAAGTTTGTAGACTTCAAAAAAGTTTATACGGACTGAAGCAGGCTGCGAAGGCCTGGTATGATAAACTGAAGAGCTTGTTGAGTGACCAGGGGTACAGGCAAAGCAAATCAGACCAATGCTTATTTAAAAAGGAGACTAATGCAGGAAGAGCTTATCTGATTGTCTATGTTGATGATTTATTGATTTCTAGCACTGATCAGACGATTATTGATGAAACAGAGAAAGCGTTGAGGACGTCACTTAGCATTCTGAGACTAGGAGGACCAAGGAACTTTCTTGGCTTCCGAGTGCAACGAGACGAACGAGAAATATTTCATCTTGACCAGAAGGCATATATTGATAAACTCATCGAGCGCAACGGAGTTGGAGATGCTAGGATCTCGCATGTTCCCATGGATCCAGGAAGCGTCAAGAATAGGGGACAAGCAAAATTGCTGGAAACAAACAAAAGCTACCAAGGGCGGATCGGAGAATTACTATACGTAGGAGTAAACGCAAGACCTGATATTCTGGCACCCGTGTGCATCCTGAGTCAATGTATTACAGACCCCACAACCGTTGACTGGACGAAAACAAAGCGGATCATGAAATACTTGAAAGGAACAGCAGAATTACAGCTCAGATTGGGTAATAACGATCCGGAGATGAATGCTGCACTAGTGGTATATTCAGATGCAGATTGGGCACAGGATCGAAAGGATCGAAAGTCTATTAGCGGTTTCTTGGTGCAACTACACGGAGCAACGATTGCATGGGGTTGCCGAAAGCAGACATGCGTTGCACTTTCTACAACGGAGGCGGAGTATGTTGCACTCACGGAGACCTGCAAGGAACTAATTTGGATTCGTCAAATCTTGGGGGATTTCGATGAGTACTTTTCTGAGCCAATAAGGATCTTTGAGGACAACCAGAGCTGCCTTGCACTTCTCAATAACCCTAGGGCAATGAGTAGCAGGAGTAAGCATATGGATACAAGATTCCAGTTCGCACGTGATCTGGCAGAAAAGGGAGAGATTAAGGTAGAGTATTGTCCGACTGAAGTTATGTTAGCAGATATGCTCACGAAGCCACTCGGAAAGAACAGACTTGCGGTATTGAGGGAGAGGATAGGACTGAAACGGCACATGTAGAGGGATGACAGTCCACGTGCTATAGGGGAGTGTAGAGTGTCACTAGGACAAGTGGTGACATCTCTGCAGGACCGCACGAGCACGATCTCATGGCGTGGATAGGTGGTGTCACGATCGCCTGGGCGCTTGCGCATTCTGTACTACCTGCTCTCTGCGACTCGTTACGAGAATAGTAAGATTCACAACTGTAATTTCACTTATTTGGTTACGTATTGGAACAGTTTTGTATTCTGCCGCGCGCAATATTAATAAAGAAGTGTGCGAATATCTGAGTGTCTTTCAATAATCAGGAAAGAAATACAGGCAAACATAGCGGACTCCTTGAGCAAAATTGCACTGCCCGAAAGACTGGACGAAGATGGAAAGAAGAAAAGTTACAGCGAAGTTGCCATGAAGAAGCGAGAATCGGTAATAATTATCAAACCAAGGGATGAAGAGGCTACTACAAGCGAAACGACGAAAAGGGACATAAAAAGCAAAATTAATGTAGCGAAGCTAGGAGTAGGAAAAACAAAAATGAAGAAAGTTGCAAATGGCGCAGTAGTGGTTGGGTGTGAAAATAAAACCCAAGCCGAAAAATTGAAGGAAAAGGTAAATAAGGATCTAGGCGAAAAATATACAATACAAGCTCGAAGAAAGAAAAAGTTGAAGATAAAAGTTTTAGGAGTCGAACAAGAAGACAGCAAAAACGAACAGGAGTTTTGGGAAAAAATTGCGGAACAAAATGGATTCAATAAGGAGAAACTACAGGGAAAGATTGTCCACAGCTCAAAAAATAATAGATTTCAGCAGATGACGGTCATTGCAGAAGTGAATGCTGAGACCCGCAAACTAATGCTGGAAGAAGGAAAAGTGAAAATAGAATGGGCAATATGTAAAGTAGAAGAATATATAGGAATACTTAGATGTTTCAAATGTTGCGGATACTATCACATTGCAAAAGATTGTACGAAAGATGAAGCATGCGGCAAATGTGCGGGGAAACACAAAACCCTAGAGTGTGAAAATGAAATTAGGAAGTGTGCGAACTGTGAGGAAAAAATTAAAGTGTTTAAATTAAAAAACATAAACATGAACCACGGGGCATTCGATACAAATTGTCCGTGTTATATTAGAGAGGTCGAAAAACAGAAAAGTATAATAAATAACAGTTTATAGCAAAAAGAGAAACCAAATAGGGCTAAAAATAGGATAATTTGCCTAAACAGTCAGGGATTCATTAGACATAAAGATGAAATTGTAAATGTGTTGCTAGAGAAGCATAGACTCCACCGAAACTCATGTGACACATTCGGTGGAGGACCATGAGTTACATATTAGTGGATATGAGTGTGTAAGAGGGGACTCAGAATCGAATAGAACAGGAGGTGTATTGCTATATATTGACAATAAAATCAAATATGAAAAAATGGCGGTGAACAGCAGAGAAAGAAATTGGTGGTCGCTAACAGTGAGAATCATTGATAGAAACTATAAAGGTGTATTAATGCTGGTGTAGCATTCGCCTAATAGTAGTGATGCTAGTTTTATTGATTTTCTCGAGGAGGAAGGGGACAATAATATGTTGAATGGTGATATAATCATAATGAGAGATTTTAATATAGATATGAAGGTAAATGACTATTGTCAAAATAGGCTAAGTAGGGTCATGAACTCTGTAGGCCTGAAACAGCTGGTTAAGGGACCCACGAGGATAGTCGCTTCTGAGACAATAATCGATTTGTTTTTCACAAACCTGGAAGCGGAAGTTGAAATACATCATGAACCTAAAATAACGGATCATTCTGCAGTGATAATGTACTGGAATGTGAAGGGTGTGATAAAAAATGTAGGAAACAAGATCCTAATTAGAGACTATAATCGATCGTAATAATCGAATGGACGGGGACGAATTTAAAAAATTGATTCATAGAAATCTTAGATTTGAAGAGAATGACGTCAATATAATGGCCAACCAAACGGTAAACACAATTGTTAAATGCCTCGATGTAGTTGCGCCAAAAAAAGAAATAAAAGTACCACTAAAGTGGCAGGGAAAACAATGGTTCTCTCAGGAAATAAGACAGGTTATGAGGCTAAGAGATGAGGTGTATAAGGTAGTACGAGAAAGTAAGAGTAACAGCGATTGGGAGCTATTCTGTCGACTGAGCAACAATGTTGTTGATATGTGTAGAAAAGCCAAGAGAGACTACTTAGAGTTAAGATTAGATTTAAGTAAAAACGATCCGAAAAGAATGTGGCGATCGTTAAAGGAACTGCTGAAAGGATGTACAGATAGAGATAACAAATATAAAGAAATTCAGTGTGGAGATAAAGTAGTCAGCGATGGGGAGAAAATGCCAGATGTATTTAATAGATACTTCGTAGATAGTATTAAGGCACTTCTGAAGAACAACCTCAGAGTGCACACAGGAGGTGAAGGGAATCGTGCGGAAAGTGTATTAGAATCATTTAGAAAAATTGAACATCAACAATTACATAAAATAGTCCAGAAGTTAGCAAATAAGAGCGGTACTGAGGAAGGTATAAATGTACAAATAATGAAGATAGTAGAAATAGAGGCGGGCGAAAAATTATGTTACATGCTAAACAGGTCGTTGGAGGAAGGGATATTCCCTAGTAAATGGAAAGAAGCGATCGTGATTCCAGTACCAAGACCTTGTGGAGTACCTTGAAAACAACGACCTGATTACAGAGTGCCAATCTGGCTTCAGAGCGAAACATTGCTGTGAAACAGCGCTGCAATGGGTAATATCAAATTGGAAAAAATCTGTAAGTGAAGGAAAAATGATAGGGGTGGTATTCCTGGACCTGAAAAGAGCATTCGAGGTAGTGGTTAGATTCATATTAATAAAAAAGTTACAATGGTATGGAATACAGGGAACTGTATTAAAATGGTTTAAGAGTTACTTGGAAAACAGAACCCAATGAGTAAAATTGAATGGAAATTTATCAGACCCCATAGCGGTCGAATTAGGTGTCCCCCAGGGATCAGTATTAGGACCTCTATTATTCTTACATTTCATAAATGATATAACAGAGATTATAAGTGATAAATGTGTAGTCAGTCTATTTGCAGACGATACCTTAATTTATGCATCTGGACACTCTAGTGAGGAAATAAATCAGAAACTTAATGACCAAATGAAGAAACTTGAAAGGTGGCTAGACGTAAATAGGCTGCAGCAAAATGTAACCAATACCAAAGTTATGTTAATAAGAGAAATGAGAAAGAAAGTACCTGATAGCAACCTAAAAATACAATTGAAGAATGAAGTATTAGAAGTAGTAAGTGAAATAAAATATTTAGGAGTTGTGTTAGATAAAAACTTAAATTTCTCGGCGCATGTAAATTATTTAGGAAAAAAAATAGAAGCTAAATTAGGAGTATTACGTAGGGTTAGTGTTCACCTGACACTTTATATGAGATGTGTAGTATACAAAACAATTATTGCTCCGCTATTTGAATATTGCATGACAATTTTATTGGGGGTTTGAGTAACGAATTTACAATATTTATAAAAGTTGCAAAATCAAGGAATGAGGATCATACTGCGGTGCAATAAAAGAACTAAAATAAAGGACATGCTTGAGGCTTTACATTTTATGTCAATAAGGAAAAGAATGGAATATAATGTATGTATACTCGTGTATAAAATGGTAAATGGGCTGTACCCAAATTACTTAGCAAATAAGATAGAATTAATGCGGCACGAAGGGGCAGTGCAAACTAGACAAAAGGGTAATATTTATATAAGTAAGTGTAAGACTAGCAAAGAGCAAAAAATGTTACTCCATGATGGTTTTAAAATGTTTAACGGTTTACCAAAGGAAATAAGAAACCAAGGAAAATTGCATGATTTTAAAAGACCGCTAGTACCACACATAAAAAGTGGAGAGAGAAAGCATTGAGGGCAATTATATATTTTATTTATTTTATATATGTAATAATGGGGCTATAGTGTTAAGACAATATATGTATATTACTACCGCGATGGTAGTAAACCTCAAATGTAGCTACTGGAGCTAAATAAATATCTATCTATCTATCTCTCTCTTGATCCTCCTCTTTCCTTTTTCCTCCCCCTCCAACTTCCACTTTCTCCTCCACCCCTCCTAACAGACTCATAAAATATTTCTCCCATTCAACTTTCTCTGTCCCTTCATTTCTTCTTATCTTCCTCCTTCTCTGCCCCCTTGATACTTCCAACACCTCTCCTGTTACGACCCACGCCCTGACGTGGTGAGGTTTTGTATTATCAGCGCGCTTGGAGGGGAGATGTGTCAGAGGATTGAGTACTCGAACGCGTGCTTTAATGGATTTTTCACCACGGCACCCTGCGCTCTCGATACTTTTAATGATACCTTCTTTCCGCCTTTCCGTACTCTACTATGAGAGTCCGTGGCACTGGTCAGAAGGGGGATAAAGGGGTGCGGATTATCTCCTTGAGCCTCGGCAGTGTTACCTGCCGCACCTCTCGGTAGATACGGTCGGTAGGTCACTAACCTAAGCCTCAGCTGATTTTGTCACAGCGGCACCCCTTGCAAACTTTGAGGTATAAAGAGTATGAGAGTTGCGACTCGTTGGTTCTATCGAGCGGTAAAGAGAACCGTGTTCGTGGAATTTGACCACTGGGTGGCTAAATAATATGTTGCGTACTCATAGTCCTCTCGAGCGAGCGGCTAATGGGCGCCCGTGACGCTCTCGCGGAAATCGATCAAGCGGTCGATACTCTATGTAAACGCGCCCGCTAATTAGCAGCACCGCGTCGCGTCCTTCTCGGGCAATTGTTCTCGCTCGCTCCCGTGCGCTCTCGCGATGGCCATTACCGATTACTGTCTCGGAGTAACAGGTGCCATTTCTCACGTACAAACATTTATTGTGTCATTTCTCGGCTTATCACTGTACTTTGAGTGTAAGGTGAAGGAGGAGACCCTCCTCGTGTATCGGTTCCTCTCACATCCTTGTAATATAGTAGGTTAAGTGTTAGTTAATAAAATATTCAGGTGTTACGTCCTACGTCCTCCACCCGCTTTTCCTTTAACCATATTCTCGCAACGGGTTCATCGCGCCTTGTATCCTCCTATTAGCAATAAGTCGCGCATAGACGAAATAAGAGCCGGCGCACCGCGCCACCGAAATTCCTTCACGTAACGCTGACGCCAGCCCGGGACATAACCCGCGCCACGTGAAGGAATAACCTTGCAACTGCGCAAAATAGAACAATAGGAATAAGTGGAAATATAAGAACGCTGACGCCGAATCAGCCCGCAGGTTAATCACCCGACAATCGATCAGCAATCCGCGACAATAGAGATCCGAGAATGCCGACACCAGTTCCGCGAAGCGCCTAGCGCCCGTCAGCAAAATCTACCATTTAAATAGGCTTACAACCGTAGAGCGAGTGCTCTTCAGCCAACCAAGTTCGGCCACGATCAATGTAAATTCGGCAACTCATAAACCAGCGTTCGACCGCGATCATTCAAAGGTTGTTAAGACTTCTCGACGCGCTGCGAGCAATGTTAATTATTGGGCGAGCAACTATAAACCAGCTAAGTGTACTTCGAGATAAAACATCCAGTCCACTTCCACCATCTGAACATTATTCCACACGACAGTGTTCTTCCTGCACGTCAACACCAAACACCACCACCTCTACCTCTAACCCAGGGACCCCAGTGACCGTCGAGCGACCTGCGAGCGTGGACGCCTCCCTGGCCTCCTCCGCGGCAGCTCCCGCACTGCACCAGGATCGAGCCCTCTGAACGGGGCGACTAGCAGTGAGGTAGCTTGGAAGCTTCCCTGGCTTCCTGCACCCCGCGTTAATGCCCTGATGACCACTCCCCCGGGCATGGGAAAACCCTCGGGATCGACAATCCACAACCACACACACTCCCACACCTCCAGAGCCGTAGCCATTCGGACACCTCCTTCTTACATTCCTCGATACGTCAGTGAGCCGCTCCACTGACGGATCACACCCCTTTCGGTGCGATCACTCCTTCCGTCCGTCCTCGATCCCAGGTATACCCGGTGAACGCAGGGTGCCAAAAACGAGGACGTAACACAGGAACTCCTCAAACCAACGAGTGTTTGTTTGTGCCGGCTACGTGCCGTGTAGTGTGCGGTGCGTTTTTCTCCCCATTGAACAACCTATACCCCCGCTTAACCAGACTCCTCAGGCACTAACCATAATGAGATAAGCTTGATGTGATGCAAATAAATAAATAAAATATATTGAATAAAATAGATACAATAAAAACGATTAAATATAAAAAACGCAACGCAATAAAATATACATATATATATATAAAAAACGGTAAAAACGTACGACAAAATAATTCACGAAGAATATGAATAATGGCTAGTAATCAATAAAAAAAAATAGGTATGAATAGGAACTTTTAAATATAACAGGAAAAAATATTGAGAATAATCAGGAATAAAGAGAATAAAGAAGAGAACCGACGCCGGGACACGCACAGGTTGTTCCTTGCACTGAGACCAGTGGCGAAAATGATCTGATAGAAATATCACGACAAGAATTTTGCTTAGGACACTCTCGGGTTGGCCTTTGCTCACACTTTTCCGTAGCCTACTGACTACTGAGGACTCTCGCGTGGCCCTTTATATACTAAAAAAAGTCTACGTCAGGGGGCATTAGGTGTACCACCGGGGGTGGAGTGGTGTTGGCGGTGAGCCTCGACATCGTCAACGCATTCAACACTCTCCCCTGGGGGGCGATTCGGGATGCGTTGGAGCATTACGGCCTTCCGGCGTATCTCTAGGCCGTCATCCTGGACTACCTGCGGGACAGAACGGTAACGTTTATCGTAAAGGACGGCGGCGTCCAAACGCGGCGGGTTACGCGCAGGGTACGGCAGGGCTCGGTGTTGGGTCCACTCTTGTGGAACCTGACGTACGACTGGGTCCCTCGGCCTCCAGGAGTAAGTGCCGTCTGCTAGGCGGACGACACGCTCGTCCTCGCCGGGGCGGACTCCTGCGAGAGGGCCATAGAGCTGGCCGGCCAGGCGCTGGCCTCGGTCCTCGATCGCATCCGTGCTCTCGGCCTTCGGGTCGCTCCGGCCAAGACGGAAGCCATGTGGTTTTACCGCCGGCTCCATAGCCGGGGCGTCGCGGCGGTCGCGGCATCGGACTCGGTGACAACGGGGAGTTAACCGCCGTGGGAGAGGGGTTCCGCTATCTGGGACTCATTCTCGATCCGACTTGGAAGTTTGATCGGCACGTCAAGAAATTGATACCACGGGTGGAAGCCGCGGGAGCAGCACTTGCGCGGCTGCTGCCGAACCTAGGGGGCCCCGGGGCCCGCGTTCGCCGCCTGTATTTGGGGGTCGTGCACGCGATGGTGATGTACGGCTCACCGTTATGGGCGGATCGATTACACTGAACAACAAAATTGGACTTTTTTTTTGCCTTTTGAACGAAAATAGCCAATTTCGATTAATCTTGACCCGCTGAAAACGAATCTGGAACCCGTTTTTCAAAATTGGGTCGAGATTTTGAGTAATTGAATTTTGAAAAAAACTGACTTTTTTCGACTTTGAACAACAATCAGACCGTAGGTTTACAAGTTAGACTATTTTCATTTGTAGCAAAAAATTCCCCAGACTTTTCCGAATAAAACGGTATCAAACACTTTTACAATTTAAACTTGCAAACATGGTTAAACATTAGTTAAAATGGATAAGTGTCAGAGAAATCTATATTGCCGACTAACTTCACCTCACTTCACGCTCATCACTCATGCGAGATCTCGAATCGATAACTTGTCCACCTATCAGCGATCAATACAGATCTAATCGATTACCTTTCGAGAACTCACGTGACGAGCCGGTGCGCTTCCGGCGCCCGCCTTTCATTCTCACTCACCTCGCGGCTCTCACCTCGCAACCATTGTATCGCGCGGACGTCACCTCTTGTACCACCTCACACGGTTCTCAAATAAGACGGTTTCACATCAACTCTTTACTCTCATTCTCATTTCTCGTACGGTGCAACTCACCACGGGTTCACTCAGTGTACACAGCTGTTATTTAGTGTGTTAAATAAATAGTTTATTGTGTTTTCATAACTTCACCGCCTGCGCTTACTTGCCACTCACCCGTCCACTATCCACTCGCTTTCCATCTACGCGAGCACTTCATATCTCAACACTCTTACTTTCACTACCGTAGAGCACCTGTGACCCTTATTTTTATAGACAATAAAGACTCTGTTAAACGGACATTATGTAGACCACGTGGAAACATAACCTCTCCACCGCCAATAGATTTTCTCATTTCCCCCCTTTCCTCTTTCCTTTCATTCCCTCTCATCTCCTCTTACCGGGAATCGCGAGATTCTCGAACATCCGGCTCGAAGGACCAGAATGTTGAGATATGAAGTGCTCGCGTAGATGGAAAGCGAGTGGATAGTGGACGGGTGAGTGGCAAGTAAGCGCAGGCGGTGAAGTTATGAAAACACAATAAACTATTTATTTAACACACTAAATAACAGCTGTGTACACTGAGTGAACCCGTGGTGAGTTGCACCGTACGAGAAATGAGAATGAGAGTAAAGAGTTGATGTGAAACCGTCTTATTTGAGAACCGTGTGAGGTGGTACAAGAGGTGACGTCCGCGCGATACAATGGTTGCGAGGTGAGAGCCGCGAGGTGAGTGAGAATGAAAGGCGGGCGCCGGAAGCGCACCGGCTCGTCACGTGAGTTCTCGAAAGGTAATCGATTAGATCTGTATTGATCGCTGATAGGTGGACAAGTTATCGATTGGAGATCTCGCATGAGTGATGAGCGTGAAGTGAGGTGAAGTTAGTCGGCAATATAGATTTCTCTGACATTTCCGCCCGCCATCAGCGAGTGCGCTGATGTAATTGAAGTTGATGTCCAGGTGTAAGTTGGATCACCCCGTGTGGTGAAGTGGGAGTCGCGCAAGCTTTGCGATCGGCCGCATGAGAGTGGTTGTTGCCGTCTTGATGGTCACTACCCTGGTGAGACCGTCCTTCCCTGGATGGAGTGTGATGACCCTTGCTAGTGGCCATTTTGATGGTGGGAGTCTCTCATCGGTGATGAGCACGAGTGAACCCACCTTGATGTCATTGGAGGGATGATGCCACTTGGAGATTGATTGCTGCCGTTGTAGGTAGTGAGCCGACCATTGATTCCAGAATTGTTGAAGTTTTTGTTGAAGTAGTTGCCATCGAGAGAGCCGACCAATTTTCACATCGTCGAGTGACGGTTCAGGCAGGGTTGTAAGCGCACCGCCTGAGAGAAAGTGGCCAGGTGTGAGTGCTGAGATGTCGTCGGGGTCGTCGCTGAGTGCCTCCAGTGGTCGTGAATTTAAGACCGCCTCTATTTGAGTAAGCACCGTGGTGAGCTCTTCAAATGTGAGCAAGGTGTCGCCCACCGTGCGACGGAGGTGAAACTTCATGGACTTCACCACCGCTTCCCATTTGCCACCCATGTGTGGCGCTGCCGGTGGATTGAAGTTCCATTGAGTTCTGTCCCTTGACAGAATTGAAGTGATGGCCTGATGTTCGCGAGTGCTCTGAATGAATAGTTTCTGGAGGCTGATGTCTGCACCGATGAAATTGGTGCCGCAATCAGAGTAGACCGTTTGTGGAATGCCCCGTCGTGAGGTGAACCGGCGGTAAGCGGCAATGAATCCTTCCGTGGAATAGTCGCTCACCGTCTCAAGGTGGACTGCTGAAGTGCTAAAACAAACAAAAATGCAGATCCACCCCTTTGAAGTTTTCGCGCCGCGACCCTTCCACGTCTTCATGGAGTATGGCCCGGCGTAGTCCACACCCGTGTGGTGGAAAGCTCGAGATGGTGAGACGCGTGACTCTGGCAGCTGGCCCATAAGTTGTTGGGCTCGTATCCCTCTCTGTCGTGCACAGGGCATGCACCGAAGGATGTGGGATTTTACTGGCGCCCTGCCTCCAATAATCCAATAAGATTGTCGTACGGTTGCCAGAGTCAGCTGAGTGCCGCCATGGAGAGTGCATTGATGTGCGTCGTCTATGACCAGCGACGATAGTCGTGAATGGCGAGGTAGAATGACTGGGTGTTTTTCGTCGTGGCTGAGTGCTGACAGGTTGAGCCGGCCGCCGACTCGTATGACTCCTTGGTGATCCAGGAATGCAGTAAGGCGGTTGAATGGGTGATTCTTCGGCAATGTTCCATGTGAGCTAAGCGTCCTCAGCTCATGTGAAAAAAATGCCGCTTGAGTTGACTTAGTCCAAAATATCCGAGCTCTTTCCATGTCAGCAGATTGAAGTGACGTCATTGGTGATGAGTCTGAAGTTCCCTTGAATTGTGAAAGTGCTCTGAAACAAATAGCTGTGAGTCGAAGTAGTTTGTGAAGTGAAGAGTATTTGTAGATGAGGTCCCAATGGTAGTCGATTTTGGGCGCGGCTGCCGTAAGTGAAATGCCTGGACGAGCTTCTAGTGCACATGAGTCGTCCAATTCCGTCGGTTGAGGTGGCCATGAGGCTGCTGATTGTGTTATCCATGGTGGTCCCGTCCACCATAGGGCATGCCTTTCGAGTTCCTTTGTGGTTACGCCCCGCGAAGCGTAATCAGCTGGGTTTGATGTTCCCGGTACATGTCTCCAATGACCAGTTGGAGTGAGTTCTTGAATTTGTGTCACTCTATTCCGTACGAAATCTTTCCACCGTGATGGGTGAGTCTTGATCCATGTGAGGGTGACTTGTGAATCCGTCCACATATGAGTATCCGTAATCTTGTATTGTAGTGTGGCTGTGACGTGCTTCACGAGTTTTGAAAGTAGCAGCGCTGCAGAGAGTTCTAATCTCGGGATAGTGAGTGTCTTGATTGGAGCTACTATAGTTTTTGATGTGACGAGTGAAGCCTTGGCGCCTGTGGACGGTGAAGTTGTCACAATGTACACTACCGCTGACATTGCGAGTTGAGATGCATCAGAGAAACCGTGAATTTCAACCGTGGAGTTCGTGTAAGTGTGGAACCACCGTGGTATTGTGAGCTTGGCCAAGCGTTTGAAGTCTTCTCTGATAGCCAACCATCTTGTTGAAATTCTGACCGGTAATGGGTCATCCCAATAGAGTTTGTGCAACCAGAGTTCTTGGAGAAGCATCTTTGCTCTGATTACAACGGGTGAAATGAAGCCGAGTGGATCAAATATCTGTGCCACTTCAGATAGGACGTGTCTCTTTGTAAGTGCTCCCGCATGGTCTTGAAGTTGTGGAAAGAAGGTGAAGTTGTCAGTTTGAGGGTGCCACCGTAATCCGAGTATTTTGGTCGCGCAGTCGTCGAGAGATATTGATGTCGATGCTTCATTTGAGGAAGTTGCCTTGAGGAGATCGTGACTTGTTGAGTGCCACTTTGCCAAAGGAAATCCGCCCGCGTTGCACAATCCCGTTAATTGTTTAGCAACCCGTTGGAGTTGACGCACTGAATCCGCACCCCCGAATATGTCGTCAACGTATCTTCCCTTCGTGATTGATGGTAAGGCAAGTGGATAGTGTTGGCCCTCGTCTTCAGCCAACTGCAAGAGTGTTCTTATCGCCAAAAATGGAGCTGCCTTTGTTCCGTATGTAACCGTGGTGAGGTGGTATGAAGTTTCATTGAAGTTCTCGTCAATCCACAATATTCGCTGCAGATCCCAAACATCCTTGTGTACCCGTATCTGCCTGTACATCTTGGTGATGTCAGTTGCGAATATGTGACGGTGATGTCTGATCCAAGTGAGCACATCCGTGACGTCCAGCAGTAGATTTGCACCTGTGTGCATGAGGTCATTTAGAGATTTCCCAGATGATGTGGAACTTGAGCCATTGAAGACAACCCGTAGTTTTGTTGTGGTGCTGTCAGGCCGTAGGACTCCGTGGTGAGGCAAATAATATGGTTGAAGTGAAACCTGAGTCGACGTGCCACCGTGTGAGACCCTCAACCCTCCTGAAGCCGAAGCTTCATGTGCCAAGGTCATCTCACTAGTAACACTGCCAACATCAGTCTTACCTTGTTGAGTTGTCCGTGGTGAGTTGCCTCCCACTGGTTGCATGTGTCCAAGTTTTTCATATTCCCTCATGAATGAAGTGTACATTTGTTTGTATGTGTCATCTCTTGAGAATTTCCTTAAAGTGTGTTGAAGGCACTGATGTGCCGTTGAATATGAAGTTCCTAGGAGTGATGTTGGAGATTTTAATGGTATACGCACAGTATACCGTCCAGATGTGTCACGAGAGTGAGTTGAATTGAAGTGATCCTCGCACTTTTGCTCCTCAGGTGTCAGTTTGTTGACGTTGTCCATCCTAACCTCCTCGTGAGTCCAAAATTTGGTTAAGAGCTCTTGAAGTTCACAATTTTGACGTTGCACTGACACATGGTAAGTAAGAGATGAGACTGCTGGAGCTGATGACACTGGGCCTGTAATAAGCCAACCAAATATTGAGTGTTGTGCTATTGGCATTGATGGATCGCCCTTGATGACGTCAGGCAAAATGATGTGACCATAGAAATTTGCTCCCAAAACTATATCAATTTTGCGTGGTGTGGTGAAGTCTGGATCTGCCAGCTGCAGGTTCTTGAGGTGAGGCCATGAGCGACTTAGAGGCTGGAATGATGGCAGTATTGACGTCACATTCTTTAACATGTGTGCTCTCACCGTGACAGTTTCCTTGCTGTAAATTGACTGCAGCTTGAGTGACACCACGCCTCTTGTTTCTGCTGATTTTGTTCCACCAATGCCAAGGATGCAGATTGACGAGTGTTGCCGTGGTACGTTGAGGTCCTTGATGAGTTTCTCCGTGACAAAAGAGAGCTCTGATCCAGGATCTATTAACAGACGAGTAATTTGATTGCATACCGTGGAGTGCACCGTGGCTATTGCTGTGGCGAGCAGCGATGAGTCGGTTCCTGTGACGTGCACTGAATTCTTTATTGTGACGTGCTGATTGTTGATCTCCCTGGTGACGTGCTCCGTTTCTTGAGGTGAGGTGAGTTGCTTGACGACTGCACTGACATCCTAAGTTGGTTCATAAGACACGTTTCGCGCACCTACTTTTCGAGATGTTTTTCAATTTTTGGAAAAATCTGTGACTCTGACGTAAATTCCAATGACACTACACGATAGAGCAGACATTTTCCATCGGAAAAGCATCATGATAATATGTAAAACAAATTTCGGCTTCCTACAGGAAAACTAAGACTTCGTGCGCGTCACGTAGTAACACGCGTTCCGCTATGGCTTGTTCTCGCCTAGCGTTTGCACGGCATTGTACAAAGTATTTTACACATTATTAACGATTTGTTTATAAATTGTTCAAAAAATGTTCTAAACAATTTATAAACATATCGTTAATAATGTGTAAAATACTTTGCAACGTCCTAGGAATGTTTATAGGCGAAAATTTCAATATTGTTCAAAAAATGTTATAAACAATTTATAAACAAATTGTTGACAATGTGTAAAATATTTTGCAACGTCGTGGAAATGTTCGTGGGCGAAAATTTGAAATTTGTTCGAAACATTTTGTAAACAATTTATAAACAAATTCAAAACACCACGAAGAATGTAAATATGTATGTAGCCAGAAAATAAGCAAAAATTTTTATTTTGTTCAATATGTTGTAAACTATTTATAAACAAATTGTCAACGTCTAACATACATTCTAACATCGCTAAAATGCACGTAGGCAAAAATGTTAACTTTGCTAAAAAAAATGGGTTGACAATCTTCAGCTTCGGGTTCAATTGACCCATTTTGATTACCGTGTCGTTTTTCTGATATCGGCTATGCACATTGACTCCTGTGGCGTGCAACATTATAGAATGCTGTGTATGAAGGGTTGCCGCTCTTTAGGCGCCGAAAAAGTGACCGATCGTGGGAGTCCGAGGGTTAAACCCTACCTACCTAAAGGCCTTCCTGTCCGGATTGCTGGCGACGATACCCGTCGTGCGGCGTAGAGGCCATTCATCGATTCCTACCCATTTTTCTGACCAGTTAGGTCGTCCCCTGCGCGTCCTTCCGAAGGGAAGTGTGCCGTGCTGGGCACTCCTTCCACGTGCTCCGGCCTTCCCGCGTGAAGGTGACCGTCCTACCGTCTAGCTCCTATTTCTAAGACCGCTTAGCTTTAAGTTGTACAGTTCCGCGCTTCGCTTAATTATAGTCCGTATTCGTTATTAGCCTTACTCCCGCATAGTTTCTCGTTTCCGTGTGCGTCCGTTCTTTTAAATCCGTCCGTTAACAGAGTGTCCTTGTCGTCTGAATGTGACGACAATAAAGAGCAAGTAAAACTAAGAAGTACGGGCTCAATTAAATTCGCGCGCTCCATAAGTGGAACCCCCATCCCCCGGCACCTGCTCTCCCGAAATCAGTGGCGACAGCCGGGCACGACGCCTTGCTACCCGGGTGTTCTCTGAGTTTAACCCAGTGGCGTGTTACATGCACTCTCCTTCCCACCGTGACTTTCGCCACCGAAACCACCGGGCGCAAAGCATGAGCATTCATTTGCTGTGACAGTAGAACGCTCATTTTGGTCACCAGCTAAGCATTGATTTGCTGTGATCGTAGAATTCCCGTTCCGGTCACCATCTGAGCATTCATTTGCTGTGATCGTAGAACTCTCGCTCCGGTCGCCAACTGAGCATTCATTTGCTCGGACCCCAGGATTTCAGGTGCCCCTTCGCACGATGGTTCGGCCCCAAGGTCAGTGACTACCCCCCACAGACGATAAGCGTCTTCCACCCAAAATCATAACCAGAGTACACCCCGTTATTCTGGACTTCAACGCCGGGGGCGACTTAGAGACTATAGATCGACCCCCCGATCGGGAACAAAAGTTCAAGCACGCCGGAAAGCCGCACGCTTGCGCAGGCTACAGGTATCCCAACAAGGGGCAGACAATTCCGCGAACCCCCGCCGCCTAACTCCCAGCTCCCTCTACAGCACGGGGTGTGCTGGACCTCCCCTGAACAACCGTGCCCGTTCGACCTCTCCCCAGGCCGCGACCACTTCACGCTCTATTGCGAACCTCTAGATCAGGAAATCGTGCTTTCAACAATGGAGATAACCGAGATCTACCAAGACTCAGACGTAAAGATTTTAGATTAAAGAAAACGAATAGTTACAGTCCAAGAACTGACCCTCTAACAGGTTCACACATAGCGCCGTAATCAATCAGACACACCGTATACACATGGCGCCGTAATCATTCGGGCACGTGACTACACGGAGCCGTAACCATTCGGACGCGCGAACACGTACAGAACCGTGTCCATTTGCAGACACCCAGTATATTAAGTCGCGTACGATACGCCAGCGAGCCGCTCCGCTGACGCATCAAGTCTTTTATCAGTCCGATCCCTTCGTCTGTCCCCGATCCGCGGTACGCAATGCCGGTGCATTCAGGGTGCCGGAAGACGGGGGACGTAACAACAATAAGATTCACTTTAACGAACTGTTTGTTAAAAATTATATGTGTAAACATTCCAACACAGCCCTGAAGAAAATTGCAATTGAAACGTTGGCATGATGAATGGTGAATAAATTATTCAACTACTGTTGCTCATTACGCCAAAAATACAGAATTTTGTTTATTGGTATAATTGTCCACTTGCACCGCATAAAATAAAATAAGTAGCAACAATTGGAGACTCGCACGATACGTCCACCGCGTTAAGCTGAGGAAGAAACGAAAAGCCAACTCCGATGTGCGGGATAGGTAGACTAAGGGCATGGTAGGAGCACAAACTCGACCCAGTCGAGGCGTTATGCCCCAAGTGCGATGGAAGTAATGACCGTAGCGGGTGCTATGTGTTTGCCTTACATTCAAGGAACCGCGAAATGAAATAAGGGGACGGAACGAAGCTCTCGCGGGGACACACCGCAGCAGTTATGTTATGGAGGAGTCTTACCGGTGTGAGCATGACGGAGGAAAGCGGTGCCCTCATTACTGGAAGAAAACAATTTAAAAAAAAAGTAACACCGACTTCATAAATGTGCTAAAAAGTGTGAAATCAGTTTCATTTTTGTCGTTGGTGCCTCGATAGAAATGAAAGAACGTATAAATTGGCGAGAGAAAGGTCTATAATTCGTTTCTTTCATCGAATGACTAAAATACAAATTGCGCAGTATGCTTACAGGTTAAGTGAATTTCGAGGCACCCCCCCCGCCCCTGCCACGTGGACACCCCGTGTCACCCCCTCAGAAACCGACTTAAATGTTACTATCTTTCAATACACGCACCGTCGTCAAGGAAGAAAATCATTTTATACTTTTTGGAACATTTTTTAAGTCGGTGTTACTTTTTTTTAAAAGTTATTTATTTTTCAAGTTTTAGTTACATTTTATATCAAAAGTGACCCAGTTGTAAGGTCAAGCTAGTAATTTCCTACTAAAGAAATTGACTATAAGATGGCTATTTTTTATCAGAATTTTTGAAAATTGATATGGGACCATCACGGTAGTGACCTCTTTCAAGCGTACCGAAAATCATCCAAATCCGATAACCCGGTGGACGCGTAAACATGTAGAAACTACTCTCGAAATTTTGTGAAAATGCTGTTTATCAAAACAGTACTAACGATGGGTGCCAGTGCCAAGACCGAAGCAAAAAATCACATAAGTCGATTTCTAAACCTTCATCACCTATACAGTCTACAAACCATACCAAACCAAATTAATACTTTCACTCATACATAAAAGTATTGATGGCCAATACGAATTCACCGAAACGCGAACTCACCTGTGGAGATAAATTTCTCAAACATGTAATTGTTTTTGTACATACCTGTTATTTTATGATTGTTGAAAGATGTAGTTTGCGTAAATATTCGATCGTTATGTTAAACAGTGTCCAACTGTTTCGGCTAGGTATCGAGGCCCTTCTCAAGGACTAAAGATCTGTTTGATATAAAAATAATGTAAGAAAATACATGCTTTTATAGGATGGAAAATAAATTTCAATAAAAAACTGATTTCATTAAAAAGAGAGAATAATGAAATTAGAAATACGTCATATTATATTAAATTGAATACAAAAGCGTAATACAAAGGAGAAAATATAAAGAACTGCTGTTGTTACTCTCTTAAGGGAGCAATGGTCATCCGGCGTATGCGACGACACATAGGTCTGCGATGAACGTGGAATAAAAACAGCAATGATGGGAATGAGGAGGAGAAGACGTTTAACGCAAATTATATTGCTGCTTTAAAATTGAAGCCAGTTGAAAGAGAACGTTCACAAGAATTTGATCAGTATATAGTCTTTGGCCAATATAGCTCAGCCAGAGAGCTCCATATGGCGATTCTTTGGGCACATCATTTAAAACACACCGATATATTTAGGTTAAGATATCTGTCAATCCAAATGTCAATAACCCATATTTGCAGGTATGGCAGCTGTCATGTAATTGTGCAGTCAGTTGATGCGACATAGAATTACAATCATTGCATAAAGTTAATGTTAAGTGAGAGCTGGTGGTATTGTCAAGGAAAGGAGCTTCCGCCTCAATGTTGTTGAAACATTACAATATTGTGTATTTTGAGATAAAAATGACAATTGTGAAAGTTTCAAGCATCGCTCTGAATCGGGAAAAAAGTTATGAAATGTTAAAATGTGATAGTTTTGTGGCTAGGAATTCTGTCGGAACGACATCTTGGAAGTATGTGAATATGCGCAGTAACACCCAATTACGTCATTTGTGGGAAATTTGAAGTGCGCAAGTAGTGGCTTAAGTAGGCATTGTCTATACGATTGGTCTTTCTTTGGTAAGTATTGAAAACAATATATTACGAAATGTAACCAAAGTGACTTGATCTATGTTTTTTAACCTAATACCATGTTTTGATCAATCAAATGAATTGTCGGAACTGTAAGCGGTCTTAAAATTGAATGAAAATAACCTTTCAATTCGTTGCCAAAAAGTTTGGCGCGATAAAAATAATCAAAAGAAGTGTGTGAAAAGACACTGTACATGAAAGTTAGAAACATGATTTAGCCAACACAAATGAAGCCTACAAACAACATGCAGACTGATTGCATATTTCATTATATTGCAACTTCCAAGTCATTTCGTGCGAGCCACCGTCCAGGGGCTGGGGACCGTAAACGGGATTTAAGGTAAGGTCAGAGTCTAGAAAGAAGGGTGGGCGGGGTAGAGGCTTTGGTCTAGAAAAGGGGATGGGAGACCAGGAGTAGGGAGGTTTTAAATTATAAGTCAAGATTTACGCTACGGTTTAGGTTTAAACAAGAGAGGCCATACAGGTTTACGCTACGGTTTCGGTTTAAACAAGAGAGGCTTTATATAGTTTTCATAGGGGCTTGTTGACTCCTGCATCTTTGGGCGGAGATGGTGGGAGAATTTGACTGAAAATGTGTCCCTCGACCGGGGGGGTGAAAATATTAAAGTTTATATAAACATTAAATCTCTTCTGACTCAGAGCGACGCACAGTGTGTTATTTCGGCAATCTACGTGGACAAAAGTCCAAAAATGAAGTTCTTTTTTTTAAGTGGACGCTATTGTGTGTGTTCAGAGGGATAGTAGGTAGTCTCGAAACCGAAACTGTTTACTCTTTTGCCTTCAACACAAGGTGTTGGGACATGTTTGAACCCATCCGTATTCATCTTGCAAATTAATGGTCTGTGCTCGTTATTCTCAGTTCGTTCTGTTTACCCGGTAATTCTGGAAAAGTGGCAAATCTTTCTGGTTTTTTTTTATTCATACCGAATTGTACCTTCAATAAGGTACGTTCTGCTGGTTTTTCTTATATAAATATCAATTGTTTTTATGCAGTTATTGTTCTTCAAAGTTTGGGCTTCACAAGGCGAAATATTCGTTTACTACATGACATTGAGGTTAACTTTTTCTTAGTTATTCCGCAAAATTCCAGCTAGATTCTTTTATAGACTTAATCTATGAGCATTCAAGTACCCAAAACTGTAAAAACATTCTGCGCATTCTTGCGCTTTTGGTAGAAACTGAATATTTTTTATCTGCGTGTAGAATGAGCACAATTGCGAAAAAGGCCATATTTGCCAGCTATGTTATCATTCATAATTTGTTAAGAATATATTGCTGAACTATAATTGTTGTTCTGTTCATATTACATTAGTTAGTGTAAAACAAATTACATAATATCTAAATTTATAATTATTTTTTATGTTTTTTTTTTTGGGCTCAATATTTGTTTTTTTACCAGGTTATTTTCTTTCCATTTCGACTACTCACAGCTGAAAAAAAAATTAAAAATCACGTTCAAGCACCAAGACGGAACTTTTGTCCCGCTAGATTGCCAAAATAACACACTGTGCGACGTTCAAAGTTTCACAGTTGTCATTTTTAGCCTAAAGTACACTTTGTTGCAAATTTCCTGTTTTATCCGAGCGGAAGCGCATCACCTTCACAATTACCCAGCTGGTTTGTCATACCTGAGGTTTACACTATTGTGGAGCTTTACAATTCTAATAGTTTCTAGGTGATGGCATCTAAGGTGGTTACGTTTTTTATGCAGGATTTTTGCCTCATCAAAATAGAAAATATAGTCATTTTCGATAATGTGGCACACAATACCGGTTTGTAGGTCTTTAGAGATAGGACCCTTAATAGGTGGATATAAGGAGCCAATGGTATTTTCGAACGAAGCATTTCAGATGGTTATAGATGGATGATATGTATGGTATCGTAACAATATTCCTCTAGCTAATAGGACCTCTCTCATTTTCTCTTTCACTCTTTTTAGTTTCAGATGACTATAGATGGTAAATCTCAAACGTACATTGATTACTTAATCGTTCAACCAAATGATTGGTATAGTTATTTTCAAGTAGTGTTTTCCGTATTTGGTCTAAATTCTTTTTACGGAAACTGATGTCAGATAGTTTGAGCGCACGGTCTATTAGTCAAATGATAAGTCCTGCTCTATGGTCGATCGGATGGGCGGAGTTAAAATGTATGTAACAACCTGACCATGTTTCGTTGTGATGCCAATGCGTCATTATGCCTAAGTCTACTTTAAATAGAGAAATGCCTAAAAAATTAATTTTCCCGTAACGTACAGTTTCATAAGTAAATTTAAGTCTGGGATGAAAACTATTAAATTTGTTAACTATTTCTTGGATTTTGTCAGCAGGTACTGCTGTAAGTATGTCATCTACATATTGTTGGTAAAATGTTAATTTGAAAGACAATTTGAGGATTATTGTGTGCTCTAGTATCTCTATTACTAAATTCGCCACAACAGGAGATAAAGGTGAGCCCATGGCGCAACCGAAAGTCTGTGTAGATCTTGTTATCGAATTTAAATAGATCAGTCTCAAAGCAGAATTTAGTGGCTCTCAATAATTACTTTTTTGTTGTTTTTAGTGCAGCAGTACTGGGGACATTTGATCTTTTATCATTAATTTCTAAAGCAAGTCAATCGGAACGTTAGTGAATAATGCAGTAACGTCTAACGATATTAGGATGTAATCTCCAGTAATGAAACCCTAACTACCTCGAACGTGGTAATCAGGCAAGCCCACAACATTGCTGAATTTATTTCTCATGTAAATGGCAAGACTGTGTGTACGACCATTTACTGTTAAAACCATAATCGTCCAAGATAATTCTGGTTTATGAATTTTAGGTTGTTACGTCCTCGTTTTTGGCATCCTGCGTTCACCGGGTATACCGGGGATCGAGGACGGACGGATGGAGTGATCGCACCAAAAGGGTTTGATCCGTCAGTGGAGCGGCTCACTGACTTATCGCGGAATGCAAGAAGGGGGTGTCCGAATGGCTACGGCTCTGGATGTGTGGGTGTGTGTGTGGTTGCGGATTGCCGATCCCGAGGGTTTGCCCATACCAGGGAGAGCGATCGTCAGGGGCAGTAGGAGCGTGGTGCAAGAAGCCAGAAAGGCTTCCAAGCTATCTCACTACTAGTCACCCTACTCGATGGGCTCGATCCTGGTTCAATGCGTGAGTTACCACGGAGGATGCCGGGAAGGCGTCCACGCTCGCAGATGGCTCGGCGACCACTGGGGTCCCTGGGTTAGAGGTAGAGGTGGTGGTATTTGGTGTTGACGTGCAGGAAGGACACGGTCGTGTGAAGTAATGTTCAGATGGTGGAAGTGGACTGAATGTTTTATCTCGAAGTACACTTAGCTGGTTTACAATTGCTCGCGCAATGATTAACACTGCTCGCTGGGCGTCTGACGTCGGAACAACCTTTGAATGATCGCGGTTGAACGCTGGTTTATGAGTTGCCGAATTTAGATAGATCGTGGCCGAACTTGGTTGGCTAAAGAGCCCTCGCTCTATGATTGCAAGCCTATTTAAATGGTAAATTCTGCTGACGGGCGCTAGGCGCTTCGTGGAATTGGCGTTGGCATTCTCGGATCTATATTGTTGCGGATCGCTGATCGATTGTTGGGTGGTTGACCTGCGGGCTGATTCGGCGTCAGCATTCTTATATTTCTACTTATATTTCTGTTGTTCTATTGTACGCAGTAGCAAAGTTATTCCTCCACGTGGCGCGGGTTACGTCCCGGACGGGGGTCAGCGTTATGTGGAGGAATTTCGGTGGCGCGGTGCGCCGGCTCTTATTTCGTCTATGCGCGACTTACTCCTAATGGGAGGATACGCGGTGCGGTGGACCCGTTGCGAGAATATGGTCATAGAGAAGACGGGTGGAGGACGCGGGACGTAACAAGGTAACCCGTAATCACGAGGAGTTGTGCTGCAATGCGATTTGGGAGAGGAGGCTTGTACATCGGAATCCACTTTTTTCTCCTGATAAATGATAGGATGTTATTACTTTCTTTCTCAAATGTTCCCGTGTATTCATATCGGACTATTTTGTAAGTGTGTTCTTCATTTAACATTGTATTAATGTCGTTTAAATAATTAATTCGTTCCACAGCCACGGTGACAATTCCTTTATCGGTTTTCATCATTAATATGTTCGGATGTTGTTTTAGGAACTATTTAGTGCTTCTGATTTGTTTATCAAATTGACTATTATTATTAGATTGTGTATTGCATCTTATAAATAATTATACTTCATTAATAGCTTCACCTCTAATTTCATTTTTCATTACAAATGTAACTTTTACGACAGCATTCTCCACGGCTGCTAGTACTGAATGTATGCGACTAAGGCATGCACGAGAGATACTGGAACATACTGGGGAGTATGTCGGGGGAAAGAGCGGTATTTGAATGGCACTTGATGTCCCTACGATATTTGTTAAATAGAGTCAACACGACGATAAAACGGATCTTACTCTTTTTTTATATTCCTACTTTTCACGCGCACTCGTTATGGTATTCTAAATTATGTCTAGTCGCGGCATTCATACACACACATGTAGAACGACGCACTGATAAAAAGAAATAAAACAAAAAGGCAGCTCCATCGTGTGAAATACTTAAACTAAAAGGCCTGGTAGGAAGGAGAAGGCTCACACAGCGACAAAGTCGTGCCGATAAGCCCCGAGTACACTGAAAGTAAAGGCAGCAGCGGGTGTTATAAACTTCATTATTTGTTAGGGCCGCGGAAGGAAGAAATGCGATTGCAAGGAAGGGCGCACGCGGGGATGCGTAGCCGCAATCACTGGTAGGAAGGCTTTTTTCCGATGCGAGCACACCGAAAAAGGAAGATATTTGAGTCAAAGTGAATTACCACACCCGAAGAGATGGCCTTTTCACGAATGTAAAGATGCTGCCAGAACGTTATGGAGATACGGAACGACTGACCACAAATCGTTAGGTTTAAAAGTGCGCGAGGACGGAAAAGTACGTCGAGTATCCCCACTCGCGTCTTTTAATTAAGCCAATTAGCTGTGGTGTTTTTGTGGCGGAGACAATGCTTGGTGTACGTCTGGGACGGTTACTATCAAACTAGGTACGGTGGGTATATCGCTATATAATACTATACACTGAAGGATAAGGTAAGTTGTTATTAAACCGGCCGAAACAGTTGGACACCTTTCAAGTTAATTACGATCGAATATTTACCATTTTGTATATGACTGTAGTGCAATATGAACCATTCATCAGAATTGGATGAAATTTTTAGGAGTTGTGAAGAGGGTTTCAGAGGACTCTCCATATAAAATTTTGGTTACGGATATTTATTGGTTTCTGAGATATTAATAAAATATTTTCGGCACACACATTAAATTCTACGTACACTGCCATGACTAACACTAGCACTACCGAGCAGCTAAAATGACTGGTATGACATTTTGCTTTAATAAGGGCTGATATTCGAAACGTCTTATTTCCGAGAATTTTTCCCGGCTTTTACTGAAATATGTCGATCATTGTTATGTGAAAGAAAAGCAAAACTTCAGAAAGTAAGATCTCTTAGTGATTTTACTTTCTGAAGTGTGAGCTTAATTGTAGCAAAATGTGAAACAAGTCGATTTGATCCCTTGGTAATCCTAGTGCTAATACCATCGCCTCCGCTGTGTTAATCAGAGTCATACTGTTAGGTTGTAGCCATTGCCAGAAGTAGTAATTTCCTTGTTACGTTATATCCGTCACCACTCTTACCACCGTTCATTGGGGGATGCATCTTATCTTATGAAAATACATCCTGATTCCAAGAAAACCGAAACTTGGCCCAAATCGTAACACCATCGAATGCAAGGCGTGTTTACGTGACCGGAGCCATGCGCTTTTACACCTCTAAGGCAAATACAAGATTTAGAGCATGGATACAAGAACCGGGCCTACAATTTTATAAACTACTGTTACGTCCTACGTCCACCACCTGCCTTCTTCTAAAAATATTCTTGCAATGGTTTGCCGCACCGCGTATCCTCCCACTAGAGATAAGTTATATAACCGCGAAGCAAGAGCCGAGGTACCACGCCACCGAAATTCCTTCACGTAGCGCTGACGCCCGGCGAGCACGTAATCCGCGCCACGTATAAGAATTATCTAACGACCGCGCATAATAGAAATGAAAACTAGAATCATAAGAATGCTGACGCCGATTCAGCCGCGACGAACGGATCGCCGAACCAAAACAATCAATTTTCAGATCGCGACGAAATAGACACACCGGAATGCTGACGCGAAATCGACAGCAAGGCCGCCGCTTCTACGGAGCACCCAACAACGCTCAGCAGAACTCACCACTTAAATAGGCTCATAGCAGTACACCGATCACTTTATTATCAAACCAAAGTTCGACCACGGTTAATCTAAGTTCGGCACCTTATTCCGATAAAAGTTCGATCAGGTTCAACAGTTATTTTCAGACTCGCCGCAGCCAGTCTTAGTCAAATTAAGTGAACATTTGTAAACCAACTAAGTGTATATCAACATAATACAAGCTACGCTGAACACAAGGTAATTAATCGAATATCGTTCTCCGCTCATTCTAACACCTTCCACAAAAGCGTTTGGTTGTCTCTCAATACACCCTAGCTAATCGGTCACCGCGATCCGCATCAACCCGCCGCGACAGTAACTCAGGCGACCAAGCGCACTTTGCTTGTTAGTTTCGACGGTGTTTCTGCTCCAACCCAGGGAACCCCAGTGACTCGTCGAGCCGATCTACGGAGTAAAGAAGCCTCTCCCGGCATCCTCCGTGGCAGTTCCCGCCACTGGACCAAGGTCGAGCCCATTAAGTCGGAGTGGCGAGTGGCCGAGGTACGATAGAGTGTGGAAGCGCCTCCTGACTTCCTCTGTCAAACTCCCACCACACCCAACGATCGCTCCCATTGGTATTGGAAAACCCCAGGGTGAGTGACGCGGGAATCAGCCGAAACCTCTGCAGGTTTCGCCGTCTATAAACCAGCACTGAAAATCACCCGTCTCGCAGGTCCCACCCGTAGCTCCAGCCGTAAAAGGCTCCGAGGCGGACGCCAAGTACGAGCCCGTAAAGAACGAGCCCGACTCCGCGAAAGTATGACGAGGCAGCTCGGAACCGAGCCCCAGTCCCCCATAGCCGACCCCGCTCCCTCATACCATCCCACGGCAACGCACCCCTTTTTCCTCAGTCCAGATAACTCCCCTATTCCTACCCCCGAAGAAACCCCTCCTCCCGAGCCAAGGCTGCCGGAGTAACTTCCCTACGCAGATATATTCAACATCGACTGCGGCAGGCATTACCTGCACCCATCCGCGGAGTATCTTCGTGACTTTTTTGAGGGAGTTCCGACCACCGCTACGGTAACGGAAATTTGCGAAGACTCCGACATCGAAATACGAAACTAGTTCGCAAGTGTATCGCAATAATAATCCGTGTTCAAGACAATCGTAACGCTAACTCTCTCTCTCCCCCTCCATCCAAACATCCATACACAGAGCCGTAACCATTCAGACGCATTTACATATAGAGCCGTAACCATTCGGACGCATCCACAGTCAGAGCCGTAACCATTCGGACGCACCCACCCTCAGAGCCGTAACCATTCGGACGCACACAGACACGCGCATCCAGAGCCGTAACCATTCAGATGCATCTGTTACGTCCCAGCGTAACTTTTTGATTTTTCCTTTTCTTTTAGCATAATTTCTTAATTAAACTCTCTTTTCTTTCCTTTATTCCGGCCGTCGGATACGAATTATTCGTATCATGACTTAGGTCCATCGCATCCGGTGCGCTGTTAGAGTATTAGTTGTAAAGTCATTATTACTTCATTTTTCCTCCATGCCGCGTATACGAATTATTCGTATCATGACTTAGGTCCATCGTATACGTGGTGCTGTCGAGCAGTAATATGTAGTGGAATTCCCTCACCATGGAATCATACTCGTCCCATCATATATATATATATAAGTAGCTTAAGGTAGATGTAAGTTAGTGTAAGGAAGCGAGCGGGTATGAATGCGTGTGAACATAGAATGAGTGTGTGTGTGCGGCATGAGTGTGTGCGTGTATAGACTAAGGAAATTGCGATGAGGTTCCGCGTGATAAATTTTTAGTTTCTCTGTCTCTCAAAGGTAAATTATTATTTTCTCGGCAACAAGCCATTGCTCGAATATCAACCTAGTTCTGTTCAAGCATACGAAATCAGGAGCGTGCGCTACTAAAATCTTAGATGACTCAGTCAATGCAATTATTCCTTATTTGAAATAAAACTTAATAATTGGAAAAGGATAAAGGAGTAAGCGAAAGTCTCTCACTGAGCATCGAGCGAGCATAGTAACACAATATTTGTACACTGTATCGACCGCTGATCGACCGTTTCCATGGATAGGGTATGAAAAACTGGCCTAGAGCGAGCCCAGGAGCCGTCTCGCGACGGATTTCTCTGGGCAGTTGGCTGTAAAGTCGTGAGGTACGTGGTCGCTGTCCGAGGGTATCTTAGATATCATTAATTTCTGAGCCTAATTGTGCATATTCCTCGTAGTGTGTTACCAAGGACTCAATTATCCTCGTTAAACCATAGATTATAAATTCCAATTATTAGTTGAGACACAGACTCAGTTTTCCTTTTGTTTAAGTGCAAAGTGCGAAGGTGTGCGCGTTTCGTTTTGCACGCGGCCGACAAATCGTGTCGGACGCGTTAATTTTAAGTTTCCTTTCTTTGATTTCGATTACATTATTTTTCTCCATTATACATTAAACTTGAACAGAACGCGAAAGGTTGCTCCTCGCTCGTGTGGCGATAAAGTGGGTAAACTCTTAACGTAATTGAACGAATAGAAGCATTACTTTCCTGATTTGCCGACCCTTGTAACGGGCATTATCCCGGCTCAATCACAACCGAGCATAGGCAAACCAAGGAAGATCAAATCACTAAAGTTCTGTTACGATGCGAAGGTACTTATCATCGTTTATCACCAAAACCTGAGAATATTCCAACCGACTAACCGCCGAGAAGGAGAGAGGGAGCGAGAGCGAGAGTGAGAGAGAGATAGAGCGAGAGGGAGAGAAAGAGCGCGTGCGCAGAGCGAAAACGTACGATCGTAGCCGAAGACCAGTGTGTGCGATATCACCATTGGCACATGAGAACGCGGCGTCTCACGCGGACGCGTCTTGCGGCAGCCCTCCCGGGGCCCCGCAGTCCGCTGCCTACTAACTGGCACTTTACCGCCAATTTTAGCGCCTTGCCGCCAATTCGTGTGCTAGCGCCTGCGAGCGTAATTTCCGACGGTACGCGGATTGGTGGACAAATTCCTTTGCGACACCTAATTGGTATCGATACGGCGCCATTACCCCCACTCGCCGGCGTTACGACGATCGCGAAAGCGTGACTGTGTCACTTGCTTTCCAACTCTGTTCCGAGAAACCGCTCACGAATTCCGAGATCTTTATTTGTACTATCCGAACCAAAATCATAAGATTATAGCCGTGAAGCAAGGATTGCAAGTTAAACTCCAGTATACTCAGTTATTTTAAAAACATTTCCTAAACATTCCTTAATTTACATCACTGTACAATTTATACCTGTACGAGTATTCTTTCTCCTTTCTTCTTTCCTTCGTTCTCTCTCGAACTTTCCTTCCGCGAGGCTGTCCCCAGCCTCGAATCACCCTGCCGCCTACTACCGGGCTCCTCAAAAACAACCAGCGACACGGTAAGAACCTCCAGTCGCGCCGTTTCGACAAAATTATAACATCGTATTGTCTGACCATGCCCGAGCTTAGGCCATGGAGAGATCCCACGGGCACGGTCGCTGACCGTGTGAGATCTTCCTGTTAACAAATGTCTCGATTGTAAAGCGCTTAATTGATAACCACCGAGAGCATTACCGTATAACATGTAAATTGCGATCGTATTAAGGCGCATCATTGTCGCGCACTTGAATGTGCTTTTCCTACTCGAACACTGCATTAGTAACAGGTGCAGAAATCTATTAGCTCTTTGTTAAATTCATTATATGCTTTATTTTCAACATTTCTTTATATTCAATACTTCTTTATGTTCAATATTTTCCAATTGCAATATATCTATTTTGTTTTTCCCCTTTATACAATTCTCTCTGATTTCTTTTATGTTGTGACATCACACCTCAACGTAGTATACGAACCGAAAACAGAGCCTCGCGAACGATTCGGGACCTGTACGGGTCTTTCGGAAGCACACGTATCCTATACGTCCTGCAAATAACTAAACGCGATATCATACTCTAATTAACTTCTCCGTTTAGCTTATTCATATAAACTATTATTCCCACTCTTCAAGAAAGGGATTAAAATATTATGGAATATTGATCTTCAGTTAGATTACCGTTATTTATTATAATTATATAGCAAAATTATTTAACGTTACGCCCGGTCGCACGGCAGACCGCTCGCGGATACTCTATCGACCATGCCTGACGGGTAAAACGCCGTGAAAAGCCTCGCCCGGACGTAACACCTCCAAACATAAAATTCTTAAACTCTGACGAGATTCCAGTAGATAGCTCGTAATTGCATTCCGATTGGGAAGAAACGGAGAACCAAGACGCTTCCTCCTCGACACTGGAGCAAGTTTAAATTTAATTAAAGAATCAAAATCTGCCGGATCACCAACGCGAGCGCGAAATAATAAATTTTATGGCATCACGAGTGAGCCGTTAATTAGTCATCGCGAAGCTCGCATGGATAACGGAGACAGGCAACATGTGCTAGTTATCGTGCCAGACGATTTTCCAATAGAAGAAGACTGTCTTCTTGGAATGCCGTTCCTGCATTCCGAAGGAGCGATAATAAATACAAGTAAGCAAACGATCGAGCTAATGAAAACCCTGCATCGGATACTTAAAGTAAACTCGAAACCCTTAAGGACCGAGATTCTAAAGGAAAACTCGAGGCTTAGCCATTTGCTCGATGCGAATGAAAAAGACAAATTGTCGAGTGTAATAGAAGATTTCGAGGATATCTACACATTGCCCGGCGACAATCTGCCAAGCATCACGTTGGTAAAGCATAGCATACCTGTGACTGACTCAGTACCGTAAAAAGGAATCGTGAGCGATTCTACTTCCCCCTACACCGTTATGGGTTGTGCGGAGAAAGGTGGATGCAAGCGGTAAGAAAAAATTGAGAGTTGTTGTTGACTTCCGAGGATTAAACAACAAAACTTTGCACGATGCTTATCCACTGCCAAATATAGAAGAAATTTTAGACCAGTTAGGGCGAGCTCGATGGTTTAGTACTTTCGACTTGGCAAGTGGTTTCCATCAAATAGAGAAGAAAGAAGAGGACAAACAGAAAACGGCGTTTTCTACACCCGCAGGACACTTCGAGTATAACCGAATGCCATTTGGACTCAAGAATGCGCCTGCAACGTTTCAGAGAATGATGGATCAATCATTGAAAGGATTAATAAGAAAAATATGTTTTGTCTACTTAGATGATATAGTTGTGTTTGCGGAAACTCTCGATGAACACTGCGATAAACTAAGGATATTATTTCAACGACTTCGAGAAGTAGGTTTGAAATTGCAACCAGATAAATGTGAGTATTCAAAACCAGAGTTGCAATATTTAGGTCACTTAATTACCAAAGCCGGCGTGAAACCAAATCCGGAAAAGTTGACAACTGTTACAAAATTTCCAGTTCCTAAAGACAAAAAGAATATAAAGCAATTCTTAGGGTTGGCCGGATATTATAGAAGATTTATTAAGGACTTTTCAAAGATATCTGAACCAATGAATAATTTATTGAAAAAGGAAGCAAAATTTGAATGGAACACATCGCAACAGCAAGCATTTGAAAAACTCAAGAACGAACTTCTTAGCGATAACGTTTTGGCTTATCCCAATTTTTCTAAGGAATTTATTCTAGCAGCAGACGGAACACGCAGCGGAACAAAATTACTCTACGACTGATCGAGAAACACTGGCGATTGTATGGAGCTTGAAACATTTTCTACCTTATCTGTACGGACGAAAATTTAAGATTTTAATAGAACATCAACCATTGCGGTAGTTAGCGAATTGTAAGAAGCCTAGTGCCATGCAAATGCGGTGGCGAATTGTATTGGAAGAATACGATTAAGAAATAATTTACATGAAAGGGTGTTTAAATGCGAATGCAGACGCGCTTAGTGGAAATCCGGTAATGATTGTAAGAACCAATAGGGTACCATGGAGAAAAATTGTAGTTTTCGCAAGTCAACCAGCAGTTGACAGTACCTTAATTAATTTCAATTTGGGCGAACAAAATTCTTTAGAGTTCTCCGAAGACAACACTATCGAAATCACTCGCGAAAGTTTCTTCCACGATGAGAGTCGCGAATCTTTGAAAGAAATTCAAGATTTAGTTTTAGCAGAAGAGATTAATTCGATTACGATGGATTATTCAACGTTAACTAATTGAGCGCTGGTCGATAAGCGCACCTTAAAAGAAATCATACTGAGTACACTGTATGATCCTTCTATACATTTGACGCTATTAGAAAGAGAGGTTACAACGCCTTAGACAGAGACGGAAAAATTATAAATTATGAGACAAGCGCATGACACTCTTCTAGGTGGACACGCAGGGATCAAAAACACTATTGAGAAGATACTTCGGTCTTACACATGGAACGGTCTATACAAAGACGTAACACAATACGTGCACTATCTGTCAAGAAAACAAAATCGTTAGAAGGCCGACAAAAAGCCCTTTAGTTATTACGGACACTCCGAGGAGTTTCAATGACAAAGTCGCAATCGACGTAGTCGGACCGTTACTTGAGGACAAGCATGGTAATAAATATATTTTGACTATGCAGGATCAGCTGACGAAATATTTAGAAGGAAAACCGATGGCCGATCAAAAGGCAGAAACAATAGCACAAGGTCTGCTCGATGCTTGAATACTGCGATATGAAGCGCCGAAGACCATTCTTACGGACCAGGGAGCAAATTTTATGAGTAAAACCATGGAAAACCTTACGGAAATGATGCAAATAGACTTGATCCATACTACTGCATTTAGACCCGAATCAAACGGATCATTGGAGTGAGTTCATGCAGTTCTTAAGGATTTTTTGAAGAGTCAACTTGCCATCACGGAAGAAAAAGGAGATTGGAGCCGATTACTGCAAGCAGCAATATATACGTACCATTTAACCATTCATTCGGCAACACATGTAACTCCATTCGAATTCGCATTTGGAAGAGAACCGCCAGAGTTAGAGCAGCTACAGAATGAAAACGGACTTACGTATACAGATTTTGTAGAGGGTTTTAAGTCCCATCTGGACAGACTTTGGAGTCGGGCTTCAATTGCATTACAAGAAGCCAAAACAAAAACTAAATTTTATTTTTATAAAACTATTAAACCATTAGTATTAGAACCAGGCGATTGGGTATGGTTAAAAAATCAAGGTAGAGATCGACTTGGCGGATTAAGTATTCTGTTAGAATCTAAATCACCTTTGGTCCTTAGAGTATTGTATTGTTTATTCCTCTGTTCAAACTCCTTACAGTATTAAATTGTATGTGGCTTTACTTATTATAACAAATACAAGCTAAAGAATAACTTTCTTAATGATACGCACTGAACGGCAAACATGCCGACGAGGAATCAGGTACCCGAGTGAGCGAGCGAACAAAGACGGAAACAAAGAAAAGAATAAAGCGGAAGTGCGCCGCTGGTACATTGCAGTGAAAATAGCGCGCCAAACTTAAAAATAATGAATAGTGGACAACGATATACATATTTCAACACTCCCACTCGTTGTCCACAATGTGCATTCCTAATCTACTTATCATATCCATAAACTTATCTTTATATAAGGGCTTGGTAAATATGTCGGCTAATTGATCTTCGCTTGGTACATAGTTTACAGTAATTTTTTTTTAGTTGTACGCTTCCCTTATGAAATGAAATCTTGTTCCTATGCGTTTGGATCTGGCGTGAAATTCTGAGTTTCTTACTATGCGGATTGCACTTTGGTTATCTATGTTAATCGGAATCTCGGCGTTTCCCTTATCACCTATAACAGTGCAGTCCACGAGAGGGGCCCCTTACGCCGCTATTTCCACCTCCACTAGATAGAAATGGTTCTGTCCTTTATGTTTCATCGCGTTTTTTTGTTTATGCCGATCATATGACACACGGTGCGTCGTCCGTTTCCAGGGCAACGTTAATTTGGGGGGGGGGGGCCTATAGAGCACTGGGAGCGCTCCCTGGACAGCACTGACCTATAATATCACGAATCAATTGACTTAACCAAATGGCTTCTTTGGTTCCTTCGCACCGGCTACGTATTCGGCTTCCATAGTCGAGAGTGCCACGATGCTTTGTCGACAGCTTTCCCATGTAACAATCCCTCCCGATAACAAGAATGCGTAACCAGTAGTTGATTTTCTGGTGTCCCTGTCTTGAGCAAAGTCGGTGTCTGTGTAACCTGTAGGGCTTAAAGTTGTAGTTCCGTAAACTATTCCCAAATTTGGTTTACCCAACAGATATTTGAAAATCCGTTTAACTGCCAATACGTGTGCTTGGCTTGGTGCGTCCAGAAATCTACTAGCTTCTCCTCCTGAATAAGCTATGTCCGGCCGCGACACTATTGCCGCAAACATTAAGGATCCTACGGCTTCTCTGTAAGGAAAAGTGATATGACTCGCATCGGTTAGTTGTGTCAATATTGTAACGATGAATAATTTTCTGCACGTATGAGCACTGACTAACACATATTAGTTTGTCGGTCCGGTTTCTCGTTATCTCTAAACCCGCAAAATATTTTCCATTCCCAGGGCTTATTTCAAAGTTTCGTGCAAGATGTTGCATTACATCGTCTAGACTTTCCGCATTAGTAGATAGAAGAAGACCGTCGTCTACATATAGTAATAAATATACTATTGCATTGTTCAGGTGTCCTATATATATACATTTGTCCGAATCACATTGTTTGAAATTAAAAGCTTTCAGAAAAGCATCGAACTTCGAGTTCCATGCCCGCGAGGATTGCTTAAGCCCGTATATACTTCGGTTTAGCTTACAAACGAGAGTTTCATCTTCGGTCACGAGTCCTTCTGGCTTCTTCATATATATTTCCTCGTTTATTTGTCCATTGAGGAATGCGGTTTTTACATCGAATTGTGTCATTTCTAGGTCTTCTGTTCCGCATATGCCAGCATGGCCCGTATAGAGTCGTAGCGTATGACTAGAGCAAAAGTTTCTTTATAATCTACTCCTTCCTTTTGCGTATAGCCTTGGGCCACTAATCTGGCTTTGTATCGGGTGTCTTTACTTCCTGGAATCGACTTTATCTTAAACACCCATTTGGCACCCACAGCAGTACGATCCTTTGGTAGTGGTGTTAGCTCCCACGTTTGATTGATTTCATGGCTTCGTAATTCATCTTCAGTAGCTTTCTTCCATTCTGTGGCGTCTGCTGAATGGATAGCTTCGTTAAACGTCTTTGGTTCCTCTACCATTGCCGATAATGCTGACGGTGCATACCGCAGAGGTAATTTTATTTCCTTTCGTAGGTGGTAAGTGTGGCCTTCCATAGTTGATTTCGTCGTGTCGTTGGGAGCCGGTGGTTGCATGTACTGAGTTGATGCGCCTCTCGCTTCTTCGTGGTTATTATCTTCTTCTTCCGGGGGTTGAGTTTCCGAAGGTTGATTTTCCGATTCATCAGTGCCCATGTCAAACTCAATCTCTTGATCCTTCTCGTTGTTTGAATCAGACGCGTACAGTTTACTTCCGTCGAATTTAACGTTACAGCTTACTATTATCTTTTGACTCTGTTGCGTATTCATAGTCACCTCGGGCGGGCGACCAATTTGCGCCCGCGACGTTCTCACCGAAATCAATAACGCGGTCGATACTCGGGCGATACTCTATGTAAACGCGCCTGCTAATTAGCAGCGCTGCGTCGCGTTCTTCTCGGGCAATTGTTCTCTCGCGCGTTCCCGCGCGCTCGCGACGGCCATTACCGTTCTCTCTATCGTGACGACAGGTGCTCCTCAACATTTGCCGTAACTTTATGTGAGTTTAACAGTGAAAAACCTCGTCTCGTGCGGATCAGACAAACTGTGTATATTCAGGGATTAGTAAAAGACACTTTGGTGCCCCTCTACGTTGTGTAAATAGTTTTAAGTGCTTACTTTAATAAAGACTTCGGAACTTCTCAACCCACGTGGTAAAGTACTGTGCCGACCACGTGTCGAGTGACTTTGTGCGGCCCTCCTCAACTTTCCTTATAACTCCCCACCCGCGCCTCACCAGATAATTCGGGCCTTTCTCCGGGTTCAATTCAAAACAGACTCACTGGGTCATACAACCTGTAGTTTTTGGTCGTGCATTCATATCCCACTAAAAACATCTTCTTCGCTTTAGTGTCCCATTTCGTACACCCTTGCTTTGGAATGTGCACATATGCAGTCGATCCAAAAATTCTTGCATGACTGAGTATAGGTTTTCTTTTGAACCATTCCTCGTATGCAGATATGCTGGGGTTTCTTGACGTTGGTAACGTATTGAGATAATATATTGCCGTGCGTACTGCCTCTGTCCAGAGATGTTTTCCAAGTCCACTGGCTATTATCATGGTGCGTATTGTGACCGTACTAATGTTTCGCAGGGGTTTTCGTGTAATTCAATTACTAGACTGTAAGATTTCGCGATGTATTTCGACGTTTTGTCATGTTTAGAGGTTACGCGTGGTTTGTTTTTCGCGAATGTCCAGCTGCTCGTGTCCGTGTGTCGGTAAGACGGTGGTGGTATCACGGGTCACCACCGCGATCTCGTGTGAGTGCGTGAGCGCTCCTGGGCTCCGCACCGGGGAAGCGGGTGAAAGGGTGTACGGGCAATGAACTTAGTGTTATGCTTCGAAAGATGACAATCACGTATATTCTGAGGTGTCGAAGGTACAGCCAGTGTCAGCAGATCTGTACCTCTAGCAACATGGGCAACATGGAGAGTGGGGATACGCGCAAGTGCGCGTACCCTGTCTGTGAGCGCTGCGTGGAGAGAAGGACGGAACTATGCTGCGTCTCCCTTCCACCAACGACGTGTGACTTCAGGTATCGTGACGACACATAAGAAGGATAGAACTATGCTCCGTCCCCTTTCAACCAATATCGCGCATCGCGTCTTTGTTCGACATGCAGTCGCGGCGTCGCGTTTTCGTTCCACACACAGGCCGGTATAAGCTTCTCGCTGTGGTGCCAAATTTCGCATAAGGCAGTGCGGTCCAAGAAAGTGCCCCGGGGTATTTTCGGTTCCCCCACCGAGCTACTGTTGCCCTGGAAACAACGGACGCTGAGTGTGCGTCAGTGTGGCCAGAAGTGGCGCCGGGCACCATCGGTGACTGCGGGAGTGGGGATACGCGCAAGTGTGCGTGCCCTGGCTGCGAATCCTGTACTCCTGTGGACTTGTGGAGTCCACGCAGCTCTCACAGACAGGGCACGCACACTTGCGTGTATCCCCACTCCTGCGGACACCGCTGGTGCCCGGCGCGACTTCTGGCCACACTGGTGTGTATTATGATCGGCATACAGAAAAACTTGTACCTAGTGGTGGTGGAAATAGCGGCGTGAGGGGCCCCACTTGTGGACCGCACTGGCATAAGGCACCGCACGTAGCATTGCGTTCTTACAGCCGGAAGGCAAATCGGGCACCACCGCGTTGAGCAGAGCGCGATCCAGCGAAAACTGAATCTAGCAGAGTTTGGGATTGACTCGTCGTACTCATCGTCGCTCGTCGACGCGTTGGTTTTTTTGTATGTTCGCACCCAGCCATGTTTAATTTTTTTGTCACAGAATAATTTTTTTTTAATTATTCATCACACGGCAACAAACAATATTCATTTAAAAATATTTTAGTACTTACTACGGATAGTTTTTAATATTTTTGAATAAATATACACCGATAATTGCGGCAGCTGTCGTACGATAACTGGATGCATAGTTTGCATTTCCGTCATAAAATGAATGTTTCTAGAATATTCAATCTTATACCGTATATAAATATTTCTAGGAGAAGAGGATTAATATTGAAATAAGGTATGTATTTTTTCGGTTTCGCACTATTTACCCTGTACAATTTAGTGTATGAAGTAAATGAAACGTCGCACTTTGTGCATGATATACGACGGTGGTAGGCATGAAAGAAAAAGGTATTCTAAATCACGGCAATAATCTCAGATCCGGTGTCAATGACAAACCGCAACTTTTATTGCCTGGCCTGCCCACGTAGCGCGGGTCGCGCTGCATTTAATGACACCTTTTCGCGCGTACTAACCATCTGATCGCGTATTTCTCTAATCTCCTCGAACGATCCCCGCAGACCTACACTCGCCGTTTCAACTGATATTTACGTACATTTGTTTTAAAAGTAACAAGACGATGTGTATTACTTGTACTTATGTATATATTAGATGCTCGTTATTAACATATATGAGTTCAATGCAAACCAACGAATCGTATTTCTTTCCGAAAGACTATAAATTTCTACGTGGTCTTCCACGCCACCCAGGAGGTGCCACGCCGAGCGCGTTCGGTTTTTTAATGTGGACCTTCGCCTATAGCCCTATTATACGAGATGTTAACAAAGTTATGTACTGACGGTGGCGAATGGATATATATAAAGATATTCGGCGGTAATGCGCGAATGTGCGGTGTCACGGGAAAGGTACGGGACTACTGCAATGATTGTAAAACATTTGTATTTGTTTTTTGTTTTTATTATAAAAGTTTATGTATTAACGGCCATAATATTGATATATAATAAGCGGGGAAAAATTGAATGGGGTGCAAATTGTAAGAGTACAATTTGAATTGGGCGCCTAGAATCGCCAGGAACAGGCGTTCGGCTCTCTCGAGAGAGAGGACCCCCTCCCCCCTCGCGAGCGCAAAAATCAGGAAGCCAGCTCGTCGGGCGGTAAGCGAAGATGTTTGAGAGTGGAGTCCCTGTTTGAATCCGCGAAGCGCCTTTAGGTGGCGTATGCGTACTTTAGAGGTACACTTTATAATTTGAACAGGCGTACAATGTAATTAGACGCCAACGGTGGTACCCCCCACTCTCGACCTCCGTTTACCGCTTTTTCTACGGTTTCGTCTCGCTCGCAACGGCCTTGCGCCGGCCTTGTGTATCCGAACCTTGTGCGGTGTTGACGCGATTATAGCTTTGTGCAGTTCTGAGAAATTTGTCTACGGACAGTCTAGCAATACTCCCTGTGCCAATTTTAGATTGTGCTTACCGCCCATCCGGGCCTAATTCCAGTAATCTCCTTTCTTTTCGTTTATTAACCCTGCCTTCCTGCCTGGTGATTGTGACGGCGTATCCCCGCGCGCGTTTTCAATACAGTCGCCTTCGTTCCCACCGTGCTCCTAAACACGGCAACGGCTTGCCGGTAGCGTATTCCGCTGCATCCCTCTAATCCGAGGTATTGCATTAACGCACCCGCGTTAGGCATACCTCTTCCTTCCTTCCAACCGTTTACCGAATTTCGAACGTGCACAAAACTGCCGTTGCGGGCAGCGTCGTGACCTTCGCGCGGCCCTTAAAGCCACGTGCTCGCCGTGAGCGACTTTCGCTATCTATATATCGTTTTTTTTGTTGCTTTTAACATCATTTAATTTTATTACTTAGTTTAGTGTGACGCGTAAGCCCAAGAGACTTTAAGTTAATAAAAACATTATATATTAGCCAACAAGGTGAACTCCTAATTTTCCTCCGACGACTGCACCCAGTCAACCACGCGATCCGTCTATGCATGGTCGCATACAGAAGAGAGGCAGAAGAAAGGTGGATAGTGACGAAGGAGCAGAGAGACAAGAAAGAGGACGCTCCGAGGAATATACTATATACGGCAAAAAGGAAAACCCGACGATCATTTTAATACGGACGACGTGCTGCGAACGAATGTGAACTCCAACACAAGGAAAACGATTGTAAGACGGGTCCATGCCCTTTCCGATAATAAATATATGTGTGCAAACTCTTTCAATAAAAGATAGAAGATTAGTTTCCTGTACGATTCATTGGGTTACTCGAATAAATAGTAAAATAAGTAATTACAAAATTTAATGGGGAATGTACATTTATTTTACCAACAGCGCTACGTAATGTAAAAATGACGTAGAATGTATAATATCTTCACAATACTTACGAGAGGAAGTTGTCTCCATATCGTTATGCATGTTATTTCACTTCAAATGACACTTGAGAACTGACTCACATTTTTGCACAAATGCGTAAATGTCGTATGCGGTAGTAAAAGTGGGGTTGAATTTTATGGAGAAGGGCTCATAGAGTTGTGATTCGTCGATTTGAAAAAGGAGGCAGGTATACGTTAAATACCTGCAATTAGGAAGGGTTAAGAGTACAGAGCAGGTAATGACGGAAGAAGATTGAAGGTGTTTGAAAAATTTATATTTGTTTTCATGTATTTCCATATCTTGTGGGAATAGGCTGTACATATTATGCTCTCTATCACCCACAGTTTGCAAGAAATAAAACTTGGAAAACAATTGACTTATTTGGAGTGTGAACAAGAATTGCGTCGCAAGTATAATACTTAGACAATTTGTATTGGTGGCAAAATAATTGAGCGGACTTCTGCGATTAAGTTGGAATGAAATGGATTAAATCTATTTTGCAACTTAAAGTCTCAATCGTGTTGTAATGTCAGTTTAAATTGGAGAGACACGCTGTCGGGTTGTTAGCACGGCTATTTTACTTTTCATAGCGAAAGGTAAATCTGTTCCGCACATTATGATTTCCTGGGTGCGCAGAAAAATTTCTTCTATCTTTCAATAGTTTCACAATCAACAGAGAATTCACCATTTTATTGGAAAAAGCCGGCAAACGTTTTGCAACCATTGGAATGTATGCAACTGTTGTACTTTGGACATCATTGTTAATAAAAGTTGGGAAAATGCTAATTATTATCAATACTAATTTTGTCGACAGCTGTGGGTGATGGATAGAGAAGAGTGCCATAGTTTCTATTTGAAACCTAACATTTGATAATAATCACCGAACGGATATGGAAAGATATTTATGTACAATCGTAGGTGTACGCAACACTGTCAGAACGTTACGCTTATTCGTGAAATTATGTACGAAAGAGCGAACGATGGTCTGTCTTTGTTGCTTATCTCTCGCCTTTGCTAATCCGCGTTGCGCAAAAAGCGAACAATGACACAGACGACCAGTATGTGCCGTGAGCTGGAAGGAGTTGCGGCAGGCGTGAGTGGTAGCCAATTAAGAATTTTTATTTTTTATTGATTTCAGTTTAAGTGTAATATTTGTGTGTGTTTGTGTTTGTTTGCATGGTAGGTTAAGTAATTTTAAGGATTTTTGTCGGTTTCTTGTGATTTTGTACGGAACTATGCGAGTCAGGCGTGAAACAAATGAAACGTCGCTTTTCGGACGCTTGGCTTCAAAACAGTAACATCAATTCGTGGATACGCAGCGTTGCGTCGGACGCTAGCTTATATAATTGCGTAGTATGGAAGCAAGATTTTTCGTGCAGTACGAGTGTCTCAAGACATGCGAATTCTGCGGGACATATATCCAATTTAAAGAAACAACCGTTGGCAGTCAATGTCGATGCTACCACGTTGAAGTCGAAAGAGCCGTTGTTACGCACTTTTTGTAAGCAATGGCTGGAAATTCCCGAATTTCAACCATGGTTACACGAGGTGTTAGACGATCAAAGATCGTGTATTTGCACAATTTGTAATAAACATATGCGAGCGCGATTGGATAAAATCTATCGTCACGCAGAATCCACGACGCATATCGGGAACGCGTACGATGTAGAAACACAAGAAACCAATACATCTGTTCATATGACGGACGACGATGATTTAAACACGCGAACGAAAAGAGCGGAAATTAAGTACGCTGCCTTCATGGCCGAAAACAATATTTCGTTTGCGTTTGCCAAAAGGTGTTTAACATTCTTCCAAAAAGTTGGAAAAGATCCGGTAGTCCTACAAACGATGGGTGTGGGGGAGACTAAAAGTAAAAATGTAATCTCCAACGTCTTGTGTCCAGTTGAAACGGAACGTGTTGCGGACAATTTTAGAAATACAAAGTTCAGCATTTTTATAGATGAAACGACAGATATTTCTAATACAAAATGGATGACGTTTCATGTACGGTTTGTTCATCCGGAAACATTTCACGTTCACTCGCAGTTAGTGAAATTAATAAAACTTGACGCGAAACATTGTGGTGCGGAAAGACTGTTTGAAGTATTCCGTAACCAAATGTATTACCTTCAAATTCCATTATGGAATATTATTGCTTTGTCATGCGACAATGCCCGCGTTATGACGGGCAAAATTTATCTTTTAAAAAAAAACTAGAGGAAAAGTGTCGACATGTTTTAACATTGACATGTCCATGCCATTCCGTAGCTTTAGTTGCTAACGCGGCTTGTAAAACCATTCCGGCTAAATGCGAAGACTTTTTAAAATCCGTAACGAATTTTATAAATTGTAGTCCAAAACGTGCTGCTATCTTCAGCGATTGTTTCCAAGAAACCAAACGTAAAATCTTGAAATTGTCCGAAACACATTGGTTGTCTCGCCATTCATGCATCACAAGACTCCTGGAATATTGGGACAATATTGAGCACTTTCTGACCGAATTAATTAGGACGGAAAAAACAAAACGTGCTCAAGAGTTTCTACTGGTGATGCAAAATCCTGATGTAAAAGCATATTTCCTGTTTCTACAAAATATCTTACATTTCTTCAATTCATTTACAATATTTTTCCAAGGTCTGGAAACTCGAGTACAATTCTTGCAACGTAAATCGTTAGATTTACGGATGATGATTTGTCGACGGTTTCTCAGACCAGATGTTTTACAACAATCAGTTTGTGACATAGATTATTCGTTATCCAAAAATCATGTATTATTGGAAAATGTTAATGTTGGAAGTGAATGCGAAGAATATTGTAACAAATTACTTTCCGAGGGGCACGCGAGCGTTGTTGCAAATTTTCGTCAAAATCGTTTACAGTTTTACATTAGTGCTGCTCACAATATATGTACCAGATTACCAGTCAATGACCCATTTTTATCAAAATTACAAGTTCTTGAACCGCACACGGTTCTGAGCGACAATAACCGAGAAAGCTCATTTAATGACGTTTCCTCTGTCGCACAAAGCCTTGGCGGATTTGATACAGATGGGTTAAAACACGAGTGGTTTGCTTTACATCAGGAATTCACAGAAACTGAAAAAGAAAATCTGTTCCGATTACATTTCGATGCGATGTGGGAAAACATATTCACACACAAATCAATACCCCCATTTACAGTCTCTCGTTCATGCAGTCAGAGCGTTGCCGAATTCTAACGCTAATTCGGAAAGAATTTAATCCTATTTACCGGATTTAAAAACAAAAAAACGAAACAAGCTGTCGTCCGTCAATATGAACATTTGCGTTATATAATCAGCTTTGCACGCGAGAAGGGAAACTGCTTAAAATTTGCAAGTTACTGACAAACACTTGTCACTTATGGCATCTGAAACATTATATTCTGCACATTCGAAAGAAAAAGAAGTCAGACAATGTTCAGATATTGCTCCCACTACTGGTCCCTCCTCGTCTATTGATTTTTAATATTAACGTAAATCATAAAATAAACGTTCCACGCAAATTTTATTTTATAAGCTGCGCTATTAACGGCCGCAACAAACGTTAACACATTTGTAATGCACAAATGTGTTAAAATATGTATTGCGTTTCATTATGCCGCATCTTGATTAAATCTGTCGCATTTTGTGATGCTAGACACCACAGTTGCAAATGGTAAATTTCGCACAAATCTGTCGCATTTTGTGATGCTTGACACCAGAGGTGCAACTGATAAATCTCGCACAAATCTGTCGCATTTTGTTATGCTAGACACCACAGGTGCAAATGGTAAATTTCGCACAAATCTGTCGCATTTTGTGATGCTAGACACCAGAGGTGCAAATGATAAATTTCGCACAAATCTGTCGCATTTTGTTATGCTAGACACCACAAGTTGTTATGTAGTGTGGTATGATAGGGCTATAGGCGAAGGTGCACATTAAAAAACCGAACGCGTTCGTCGTGGCACCTCCTGGGTGGCGTGGAAGGCCACGTAGAAATTTATAGTCTTTCGGAAAGAAATACAATTCGTTGGTTTGCATTGAAGTCATATATGTTAATAATGAGCATTTTAAAACAAATGTACGTAAATATCAGTTGAAACGGCGAGTGTAGGTCTGCGGGGATCGTTCGAGGAGATTAGAGAAATATGCGATCAGATGGTTAGTACGCGCGAAAAGGTGTCATTAATTGAAGCGCGACCCGCGCTACGTGGGCAGGCCAGGCAATAAAAGTTGCGGTTTGTCATTGACACCGGATCTGAGATTATTGCCGTGATTTAGAATACCTTTTTCTTTCATGCCTACCACCGTCGTATATCACGCACAGAGTGCTACGTTTCATTTACTTCATACACTAAATTGTACAGGGTAAATGGTGCGAAACCGAAAAAGTACATACCTTATTTAAATATTAATCCTCTTCTCCTAGAAATATTTATATACGGTATAAGATTGAATATTCTAGAAACATTCATTTTATGACGAAAATGCAAACTATGCATCCAGTTATCGTACGACAGCTGCCGCAATTATCGGTGTATATTTATTCAAAAATATTAAAAACTATCCGTAGTAAGTACTAAAATATTTTTAAATGAATATCGTTTGTTGCCGTGTGATGAATAATTAAAAAAAAAAATTATTCTGTGACAAAAAAATTAAACATGGCTGGGTGCGAACATACGAAAAAACCAACGCGTCGACGAGCGACGATGAGTACGACGAGTCAATCCCAAACTCTGCTGGATTCACTTTTCGCTGGATCGCGCTCTGTTCAACGCGGTGGTGCCCTATTTGCCTTCCGGCTGAAAGAACGCAATGGTACGTGCGGTACCTTATGCGAAATCTGGCACCACCGCGAGAAACTTATACCGGCCTGTGTGTGGAACGAATCGCGACGCCGCGACTGCATGTCGAACAAAGACGCGACGCGCGATATTGGTTGAAAGGGGACGGAGCGTAGTTCTGTCCTTCTTATGTGTCGTCACGATACCTGACGTCACACGTCGTTGGTGGAAGGGAGACGCAGCATAGTTCCGTCCTTCTCTCCACGCAGCGCTCACAGACAGGGTAAGCACACTTGCGCGTATCCCCACTTTCCATGTTACCCATGTTGCTAGAGGTACAGATCTGCTGACACTGGGTACAGCTGTTCGTATCTAAATTTAACCGTTCGCTTGCGCGTCGGTGCGCTTTCGCTTGTATTTATATGTATCTCGCCAATTTACCCTATCTGTGGGCTACTGCAGGTCTCCAGCTCCCTGCAGCGGTTTTAGACCGGAGTGCACACGAGATCTCGGCCGGAACGTGGGCGGAAGAGACTCGGCGCTGGTCGTTTTCCCAAATAATAATGATATCTGGGGTGAATACTAATAACTTGACAGGTCTCCACGGCCGGTGCGTGAGCGGAGGCGGAGGTCGTCTCTATTAGCGTTCGTTCTGCGTCTTCGTCGCAGATAATGCTGAGTTTTGGCAACATGAACGTCCCCACGGCCGGTGCATGAGCGGAGACGGGGTTGACGTGTGCGTTCACTCTACTTCTCGTAGACGGTATCGCAATTCCTCAGGAGAGGTGCGCTAGTTGCATGCGCTGGAGAATAAGTCTCCGGTATATCGCTCGACGGATGATTAGACGTGCTACGGCACGAAGCTAATCAGGCACACAGGCCCCGATTGCTATTCTTCGGTGCCTTTTATATTGGCGAGGTGGTGGAAGCTCACACGGGAGATCTATTCCCTTCTTACGCACCCTATCGGCGGGTGCTTGCTTGGGTCGTTCCCCTGGCCGGTGGTGGGGATAATTCCACCACTGCGAACGCACGTTTTGGTGTGTGGCCGTGCGTCTGTACGGTCACAGTGCTGACTCTTGAATTGTGCGATTGTCCCTTTCTGCACGTCCATTTTGTTCCGGCGTAAATGGGGAAGTTCGTTCGTGTATGATGCCTTTACTGTGTAGAAGTCTCTCCATATCTCTGTTCATAAATTCTAGTCCGTTGTCAGAACGAAGTACTTTCATCTGGTTTCCTGTTTGATTCATTGAGAGATTAATAAATATCTTCATTTTCTCTACAGTCTCTGTTTTGCTTGCCAAAAAATATGCACATCGGAACCCTGTCGCTTCATCCTTTAACAGCATGAAATATTTTATGCCCCCTAATCCGGTTGTGTTCATGGCTCCACAGAGATCTGCGTGAATGTATTCACCAGGCATTGCTGGGCGTTGATTTCTTTCAGGGTGAGAACAACGTTTCGACCTGCCATATTGGCAATCCTCACACACGAAATCGTCCGTCCCGTTATATGGAACACCCTCAGCCACATTGTTTCTAACAAGATTCTTAAGGCAGCTACATTAATGTGGCCAAGCCTTTGATGCCATAAACTTAATGCCTCGACTTTCGCAGTGTTTGCTTGATAATTCCTTTTCATCCTAAATATCATTCTATATTGCTGGTTATTATCCTTTATTCCGTCAGCAATTTTCTTCCCATCTGAATCACGTATCTCGCGTCCAGTTTTAGAATAGGACATTGTCAGAGAAATCTATATTACCGACCAACTTCACCTCACTTCACGCTCATCACTCACGCGAGATCTCGAATCGATAACTTGTCCACCTATCAGAGATCAATACAGATCTAATCGATTATTATCGAGAACTCACGTGACGAGCCGGTGCGCTTCCGGCGCCCGCCTTTTATTCTCACTCACCTCGCAACCATTGTATCACGCGGACGTCACTTCTTGTGCTATAGCAACACTTCTCTTTTCGGACGGTTTCACATCAACTCTTCTTTCTCATTATTTTCTCGTACGGTGCAACTCACCACGGGTTCACTCAGTGTGTAAATAGCTGTTATTTAGTGTCGTAAATAAATAGTTTATTGTGTTCTCATAACTTCACCGCCTGCGCTTACTTGCCACTCACCCGTCCACTATCCACTCGCTTTCCATCTACGCGAGCACTTCAATTACAAACATTCTGGTCCTTCGAGCCGGATAGTGGAATCGGTGGCTATCGCGAAATAGTGAGTGAGAGTTAGTGCAGTGCAAAGACGGTTACGGTTACACTTCAAATCGCCGAGCAAAGATGGCCGACAAGGGAGACGAAGAGTCATGGGCAGCGAGCCACGAGGTGGTTGAGGTCGAAGAGCCCCCTCCCACCACACCGGCCATCACAACACCGGCCATCACACCACCTGCCATAACAACACCGGCAGTCTCACTCGCTCCGCCGAAAGATGGCACAACGGCGCACTCCTCGCGAAAAACCGGCACTTCAAAACCGCCCGTCACACGGAGCACATCACCGGCAGCACTCCCCACCGAACTCACAATCATGGCCTGCACTCAAATGAGCCGATTGAATGAGATCGAAACCATTATGGAAATAGATCCTAATAATCTCGTCATCTACGATCTGGACGAAGTCGAATTCATGACGCAACACCTGGAACGGACACACCTCAAATTCGCGGAGCAACACACCCATTTCGAAATCAACTGGACGGCCCGACACCTCTGTCACCCCTACTTTAACGAGGACTCACACGGCAGGGAGGCCAAAGCATACAGGACGGCGCGGCTCCACCTGATAAAACTAAAAAGGGCACTCACGGTGGCATCTCAAACGGTGACACGAGCAACCACGGATACACGAGCAACCACGGACACACTTCACACACGACTCCCGGACATCACCCTGCCCACATTCAAGGGCGATTATAAGGAATGGCCCTCCTTCTCCGATCTCTTCACTCAACTTGTCACCAACAACCCCAAGTTGAGTGACATTGCACGTCTCCACTACCTCCGTGGCTGCTTGGTCGGAGAGCCAGCCTCGGTCGTAGCCAACCTTCCTGTTAGCGCCACCTCATTTCAACCAGCGTGGGAGTTGCTGGAGAGAAGATACCGTAACAGGAGGTTGCTGATCGACTCCCAACTCACCCACCTCATGCGACGGAGCACCAGTCAAGGAACGGCGAAAGGACTCACGGAACTGATCTCACGAACGGCGGAAGCACGGACGGCTCTGCAGTCACTCGAAGTGGCAGATCTCGGTGACTGCATCCTCATTCACCACCTCACAAGGCAGCTCGATCGGGCCACATATGAACAGTGGGAAACGTCACTGGGGAACTCGACGGAATATCCCACATTTACAAAATTGGAGGACTTCATACGCGCTCGAGCGCGCGCACTCGAAAGGGTCGAAGGCTCCACATCACAGCAGCAGCAACAACCACGGCGCACCTCACACACCGCGAGCACGTCAACGCCTGCACGTCAACCACGGCAAGAGCCCACATCATCTAAATATATGTGTGATTGCTGCAATGAAGAGCACTTCATGGTGAGATGTGAAAAGTTCCGCAATCTCGGAGTCACTCAACGCCGGGCAATAGTCGTTGCGAAGCGGCTTTGTTTTAATTGTTTGGGACGGCACAGTGTGGCTGCCTGTCGCAACGCCATGAGCTGCGCAAATTGCTCTGGCAGGCACCATACTATGCTGCACGATAATGCCTACCACGGGACTACCTCATCCGCCTCCTCAACATGGCCAAACACATCAGCACGTCAATAGGATGTCGGTGCAGTCGTCAAGCAACTCACCTCACCTCAAGAAACGGAGCACGTCACCAGGGAGATCAAGAATCAGCACGTCACAATGAAGAATTCAGTGCACGTCACAGGAACCGACTCATCGCTGCTCGCCACAGCAATAGCCACGGTGCACTCCACGGTATGCAATCAAATCACTCGTCTGTTAAAAGATCCTGGATCAGAGCTCTCCTTTGTCACGGAGAAACTCATCAAGGACCTCAACGTACCACGTCAACACTCGTCAATCTCCATCCTTGGCATTGGTGGAACAAAATCAGCAGAAACAAGAGGCGTGGTGTCACTCAAGCTGCAGTCAATTTACAGCAAGGAAACTGTCACGGTGAGAGCACACATCTTAAAGAATGTGACATCAATACTGCCATCATTCCAGCCTCGGAGTCACTCATGGCCTCACCTCAAGAACCTGCAGCTGGCAGATCCAGACTTCACCACACCACGCAAAATTGATATAGTTTTGGGAGCAAATTTCTATGGTCACATCATTTTGCCTGACGTCATCAAGGGCGATCCATCAATGCCAATAGCACAGCACTCAATATTTGGATGGCTTATTACAGGCCCAGTGTCATCAGCTCCTGCAGTGTCATCTCATGCTTACCATGTGTCAGTGCAACGTCAAAATTGTGAACTTCAAGATCTCTTAACCAAATTTTGGACTCAAGAGGAGGTTAGGATGGACAACGTCAACAAACTGACACCTGAGGAGCAAAAGTGCGAGGATCACTTCAACTCAACTCACTCTCGTGACACATCTGGACGGTATACTGTGCGTATACCATTAAAATCTCCAACATCACTCCTAGGAACTTCATATTCAACGGCACATCAGTGCCTTCAACGCACTTTAAGGAAATTCTCAAGAGTTGACACATACAAACAAATGTACACTTCATTCATGAGGGAATATGAAACACTTGGACACATGCAACCAGTGGCAGGCAACTCACCACGGATAACTCAACAAGGTAAGCCTGATGTTGGCAGTGTTACTAGTGAGATGACCTTGGCACATGAAGCTTCGGCTTCAGGAGGGTTGAGGGTCTCACACGGTGGCACGTCGACTCAGGTTTCACTTCAACCATATTATTTGCCTCACCACGGAGTCCTACGGCCTGACAGCACCACAACAAAACTACGGGTTGTGTTCAATGGCTCAAGTTCCACATCATCTGGGAAATCTCTAAATGACCTCATGTACACAGGTGCAAATCTACTGCTGGATGTCATGGATGTGCTCACTTGGATCAGACATCACCGTCACATATTCGCAACTGACATCACCAAGATGTACAGGCAGATACGGGTACACAAGGATGATTGGGATCTGCAGCGAATATTGTGGATTGACGAGAACTTCAACGAAACTTCATACCACCTCACCACGGTTACATACGGAACAAAGGCAGCTCCATTTTTGGCGATAAGGACACTCTTGCAGTTGGCTGAAGACGAGGGCCAACACTATCCACTTGCCTTACCATCAATCACAAAGGGAAGATACGTTGACGACATATTCGGGGGTGCGGATTCAGTGCGTCAACTCAAACGGGTTGCTAAACAATTAACGGGATTGTGCAACGCGGGCGGATTTCCTTTGGCAAAGTGGCACTCAACAAGTCACGATCTCCTTAAGGCAACTTCCTCAAATGAAGCATCGACATCAATATCTCTCGACGACTGCGCGACCAAAATACTCGGACTACGGTGGCACCCTCAAACTGACAACTTCACCTTCTTTCCACAACTTCAAGACCATGCGGGAGCACTTACAAAGAGACACGTCCTATCTGAAGTGGCACAGATATTTGATCCACTCGGCTTCATTTCACCAGTTGTAATCAGAGCAAAGATGCTTCTCCAAGAACTCTGGTTGCACAAACTCAACTGGGATGACCCATTACCGGTCAGAATTTCAACACGATGGTTGGCTATCAGAGAAGACTTCAAATGCTTGGCCAAGCTCTCAATACCACGGTGGTTCCACACTTACACGAACTCTACGGTTGAAATTAACGGTTTCTCTGATGCATATCAACTCGCAATGTCAGCGGTAGTGTACATTGTGACAACTTCACCGTCCACAGGCGCCAAGGCTTCACTCGTCACATCAAAAACTAAAGTAGCTCCAATCAAGACACTCACTATCCCGAGATTAGAACTCTCTGCAGCGCTGCTACTTTCAAAACTCGTGAAGCACGTCACAGCCACTCTACAATACAAGATTACGGATACTCATATGTGGACGGATTCACAAGTCACCCTCACATGGATCAAGACTCACCCCTCACGGTGGAAGGATTTCGTACGGAATAGAGTGACACAAATTCAAGAACTCACTCCAACTGGTCATTGGAGACATGTACCGGGAACATGAAACCCAGCTGATTGCGCTTCGCGGGGCGTAACCACAAAGGAACTCGAAAGGCATGCCCTATGGTGGACGGGACCACCATGGATAACACAATCACCAGCCTCATGGCCACCTCAACCGACGGAATTGGACGACTCATGTGCACTAGAAGCTCGTCCAGGCATTTCACTTACGGCAGCCGCGCCCAAAATCGACTACCATTGGGACCTCATCTACAAATACTCTTCACTTCACAAACTACTTCGACTCACGGCTATTTGTTTCAGAGCACTTTCAAAATTCAAGGGAACTTCAGACTCATCACCAATCACGTCACTTCAATCTGCTGATATGGAAAGAGCTCGGATTTTTTGGATTAAGTCAACTCAAGCGGCATTTTTTTCACATGAGCTGAGGACGCTTAGCTCACATGGAACATTGCCGAAGAATCACCCATTCAACCGCCTTACTGCGTTCCTGGATCACCAAGGAGTCGTACGAGTCGGCGGCCGGCTCAACCTGTCAGCACTCAGCCACGACGAAAAACACCCAGTCATACTACCTCGCCATTCACGACTATCGTCGCTGGTTATAGACGATGCACATCAACGCACTCTCCATGGCGGCACTCAGCTCACTCTGGCAACTGTACGACAATCTTTTTGGATTATTGGAGGCAGGGCGCCAGTAAAGTCCCACATCCTTCGGTGCATGCCCTGTGCACGACAGAGAGGGATACGAGCCCAACAACTTATGGGCCAGCTGCCAGAGTCACGAGTCTCACCATCGCGAGCATTCCACCACACGGGTGTGGACTACGCCGGGCCATACTCCATGAAGACGTGGAAGGGTCGCGGCGCGAAAACTTCAAAGGGGTGGATCTGCATTTTTGTTTGTTTTAGCACTTCAGCAGTCCACCTTGAGACGGTGAGCGACTATTCCACGGAAGGATTCATTGCCGCTTACCGCCGGTTCACGTCACGACGGGGCATCCCACACACGGTCTACTCTGATTGCGGCACCAATTTCATCGGTGCAGACATCAGCCTCCAGAAACTATTCATCCAGAGCACTCGAGAACATCAGGCCATCACTTCAATTCTGTCAAGGGACAGAACTCAATGGAACTTCAACCCACCTGCAGCGCCACACATGGGTGGCAAATGGGAAGCGGTGGTGAAGTCCATGAAGTTTCACCTCCGTCGCACTTTGGGCGACACCTTGCTCACATTTGAAGAACTCACCAGACATAGTGAATCCCTTTTCAGTCATTGAGCCAATAGATAATAAGTTTTGTGACAAACCTGGTACATATAAGACTCCTTCAAGTGTCCTTGATCTCCATTTTTGGTCTACCCAAACATCTATTTCTATCCTTCCATATCCTTCGATTCTTAGTTTTTCATTATTTGCAACAGTCACTGATTTGTTGCAGTCATACTCTTCAAAAGATGAGAATCAGTCTTTCCTAGATGTCATGTGCTCAGAGGCACCTGAGTCTGCGTACCAAATATCTAGGGTCTCCGCTCCTTTGATGCAGTCAGCTGTGGCCAAAAAAGCTGGTTCATTTCGGTCCTTGTCGTACCCTCTATTTTTATTCTTATAATTCGAACGACATTCATTCTTCCAGTGGCCAGGTTTCTTGCAGATGAAGCATACACCTTCCACCATCTCTGCAGGTTGTTCGTTGCATGATCGGTATTGCTTTGGTTTCCACTGGGTTTTCCCTTTTGATGTTTGTGCATGAAACGCAGCTGATTCATGATCTGTCGCCTCTGATTTTACACTTTGGTCTTCCTCTAACTCTAGCCTTTCCATTAAGTTATTAAGATCACGTCCTTCTTTTATATTATACCAGACAGTGCGAAAGTTTTTGAAGCGTGGCGTCAGACTGCTTACTATTCGCACCATTTTAATATTGTCAGAGTGTTCGAGAATCTCGCGATTCCCGGTTTGAGGAAATGAGAGGGAATGAAAGGAAAGAGGAAAGGGGGGAAATGAGAAGATCTATTGGCGGTGGAGAGGTTATGTTTCCACGCGGTCTACAATGTCCGTTTAACAGAGTCTTTATTGTTTTATAAAAATAGTGGTCACAGGTGCTCTACGGTAGTGTAAGTAACAGTCATAATGAGCGAGATAAGCAATTATATGAATTGTATCGGCCTTACAATGATTTGTACCTTTTGCGGATGCACGTGCTCGATTCGCGCCGCGTACAGAGCCTGAGCTGTCTAGTGTTGATGCACCGTGAGTATTATTATGCACTTTATCCGGGATTAATGAAAACTAGTCCGTGATGCTCTGAGTCAAGTCCAAGTACAGCAATGTGCGAGATAATAACCAGAAAAGCTAAGTAGCGACAATCCGTGCGTGTTCTCTATAACTGCTGAGACGGTAATGGCCGACCGATTCGGCGGGAACGCCGCCCGCGTGCCGCGCGTGTTAAAGGCGCGCTCGCATGAACACCGCGTGTGACTCGGCCCTCAGGCCGCCTTGAGGATGCCGCGACGATGATTGGTCGGCGTCGCGGCATTCCCAAACACAGAGAGTGTTTCACCTTGGGCTTCAATTTCAGATGCCAACCTCGTGACTTTTGAAATATAACTAGCCACTGACTCAGACTCGTTTATCCTAAGTACAAAATATTCTTCATATAGGGCCATTACGCTTACCTCACTTTTCAGCTCATGTATGGCGCTCAATGTTTTCCAAATTTCATTTGAGGATTTGCAGGCGAGTATGTGTTGTGCCTGTTCCGGGTCCAATGTACCGACCAAGAGTGCCATTGCCTTTTCACCTTTTTTAATCCATTCTTCATACTTTGCCGCTTCTGCTGCCGGTGGAATGGTTACCGTTCCGTCCACTATCTCGCTGAGGCTATGTGCACGAAGTATCGCATCCATTTGAAATTTCCATAACTTGAAGTTTTGACCATTAAATCTATGAACAGTGGTTTGCATTTCGTTCGTATTCATTGTCCGAACGATTTCTTCCATTGTTTTAACAGAGAAAAAAAAATATCTCTGCTGCAGCACATGTTAAATCAGCTACAACCTATTATTTTTGCACGTGTTCTGGGCTCATAACCTGTTAGAATCTAAATCACCTTAGGTCCTTAGAGTATTGTATTGTTTATTCCTCTGTTCAAACTCCTTACAGTATTAAATGTATATGGCTTTACTTATTATAACAAATACGAGCTAAAGAATAACTTTCTTAATGATACGCATTGAACGGCAAACATGCCGGCGAGGAATCAGGTACCCGAGTGAGCGAGCGAACAAAAACGGAAACAAAGAAAAGAATAAAGCGGAAGTGCGCCGCTGGTACATTGCAGTGAAAATAGCGCGCCAAACTTAATAATAATGAATAGTGGACAACGATTTACATATTTCAACATATTCTATGGTTAGGACCATATCAAGTAAAATAATTATATGGGGATGTAAACGCAATAATTAACATAAAGGGAAAGGAACAATTAGTCCATCTAAACCGTTTGAAATATGCTAACATGTCTTCTGTTTTAGATCCGTATCCACTGCGTGGCTAGTATTCACATTTATATTATACCAGACAAACGGGGAGCAAATCGTCATTACACCCATGGAAAATGTACCAAATCTGTACTTCGATGAGATGGGAACCACGAGAATCTATCGTCGAATTTGGAAAACTATTCTCGCTTACGACCTAGGAGATATCAAAAGCATGGAGGATCGCATTACTGAAGCACTGGGCTCCTGAGTGCTAAGCATCCCGCACGATCTCACGACGATTAATACTATTAATAATATTAAGGGCCGATTTAATAGATTTGGTAAAAAAAAAACGCACTATGGTAGCTAGTTTAGGATATGTCAGTAGCGTGAGGAACCGTGTTAAGAGAGGATGGTTGAATCCCATTGGAGATATAGCAAACCTGTTATTCGGAACTTTGAGTCAAACAGATGCAGAATATTACAACCAGGAGATAGATAAACTATACGCAGACAACAAACGATTAAGTACAATAATAACAAATGAAACGACAATTGTAGAGGGCGTTATTAAGAACATTGATAGCTTTCAGACTAAAATCTTCACGTATTTGTACCAGTATGAGAATTTAACAATATTTCAAGCTTTTGCTATAACCATTACAGTAATTGTATTTCTTTGGGGAATTGCAAAATGTAGACTTTGGAGGATCATATCATGCTGCTTTGGCAGTAAATATACAAATTGCTTCAATACGGGAGGTACACAGAATTATACAAACCATACATTGACATCTGATAATACACGTGAAATAGATACTGATAGCTCCGAACCATCAGTGATATTTAGAAATTCAATAGTTGAAGCGCCTCCGAGTTATGCTACAATTATTAGCCATAAGCGAAGTAGACGTGTAAGATCCAACCAATATAGCGTATTCTAAAAATTATCCATATGATGTAAGGATAATTTTAAAATAAGGGAGGGGGTGTTAGGTTGTAGCCATCGCTAGATTTAAGCATTTCTCTGTTAGGTCTAAGCCACCACTATTTTTATAGCTATCTGTTAGGGCATGCCCTTCATCTTGCGTAAATAACTTAAGTTTCAAGACAACTGAAGCTTTGTGCCTACGTGACCGACGCTAAGGGTTTTTCCCCCACTAGGCAGTACCTAGAAAACGCCCAAATCTGGGCCCGACACTCTAAGAAAGACCATCGAGCAAGCAACATCGTAACGCTGCTCGATACTCCGCTCAATCACTCAGTTCATTTTGCAAACTGTACGCTATTCCTAATAAACCTTAAGTTGTGCTTGTGAGAAGAGGAGTGAATACCGAGACTATCACCCCATACCTTTCCAACGCGCCATAACAGTACGATGATGAATTCAAGTTCAAGACGTTTTCTATTAATGTCGGATATTGATAATCGATTAACAAAAAATGTTAGGTCAAAAGTAAATCTGGCAAAGAACGGCAAAACATTCAATGGTACTTCCGGGCCATTTGAGTAAAATTCCTTTCTACTCCTGTCGACACGGCACCTTCTATTGATTAGAAACCTGACAAATATCCATGCTCAATATTCGTACTTCAAACTTTTCGGAAAAAGGGAATTGTCAGTATTAAACTAAAACTCACTCTTATAACTGAACAACTTTCTCATCGTGCGACACTCTCAATCGACTACACGCTCTGTAACGGCAAAAAATCGAAGTAAACGTTCGACATAAAACAGAAGCTCTATAATCGTCCACACGACAGTAACGAGGTCGATGGAAATGGTGAAAAATGCTCAAGGTGTCTTTGCACTCATCCGTAGTTCATAATACTTGCCTGCCAACAATGTCGCTTTGTGATCGGGTAAAAATGCGCGAGGGGTGATCAAAGCGACGTCAAAGGCATGTCACGCGCGTCGCCGTCATGCCGTCGCGTTGTTACACGCGAGTCGCCGTCATCGTCCTGGAGCATGAAGAAAGGAAGTGCGAACATAGAATTCTTCGAATAGGCGGACGGTCGTTAATTCGTTGAAGATTTGTTGGGTTAAATTTGGTTAGGCTGACAATGAGAAGCTGTTCAAGTCTGCTTGAGGTATTCTTTGAGAAAACTTAAATTGTGGTTGAAGAGTACCTATTAATTTGGAACGAATATTAAAAGAAAACAACAACATGACGTCGGAAAACGTCGTGGACGATATGTCGGTCACGATTACGTCGTTCTTCATGAAATGCTCCGGATTTTGGCTGGCAACTGACAACGTTGAACAGTTCCGACGAAATTTCGCTCTCATTTATACCATCATCATAATGACCATCGGCTGCTGGATTGTGACGACTGATTTTTATTACTCGCGCAGTAATTTCGGTGTGAGTACGAAGAGGTGCTTTAGTGACCAAATATTAGAGCAGAAGAATAGATAAGGATCGGGATATTTAGATGTAACAGGTTTCATTTTCAATTAACGAAAATTTTGAATTATAAAATTATTCTTTATTGTTATACATAACATATAATAATATTTTAAATTTAATAGATTTCACTAGGCAACAAAATGCGACTTTTCTTTTGCCTGTTGAATGAAAATAGTCAATTTAGATCAATTTTAGCCCAATAAAAGCTAACCCGAAACCGGTTTTTGATACTTAGCTCTAGTTTCCGAGGAATCGATTTTTTGTTAAAAATTGTTTCTTTTTACTTTAAACAACATTCGGCTCGAAAATATATAAGACAGACTATTTCCATTTGTTGCAAAAAATTCTGCAAACGCAAACATGCACAATTGCAAATGTGCACAAACATTCATTAATGTAAGCGACACACACCCCGCGCGAGCATTTTTTGGCAGCCTTTTCAATTTTCTATAAAAATTTTAATTCTTACGTGGGTTCCAATCATGCTATGTGATAGAGCAGACAGTATTTTTTTGGAAAACGATCATGACAGCATTCAAAACGGAATTTGGTTTCACACAGGAAACGAAAACTTTGTGCGAGTCGTGCAACGTCAGGAGGGGTTCTCCGACACCATTTATTCTGCGCATGTTTGAGAACACGGCAGAGACACTCGGCACCGGAGCGCGTTGACACTGCATGACTCGTACAGTGTTTTCCTTTTCCCGTGCGAAACCAAAATCCGTTTTGCATGCTGTCATGATCGTTTTCCAAAGAAAAATGCCTGCTTTATCGCGAGTATGATTGGAATATATTTCGGAATTACAATTATGATTGATAGTTGAGAAGAATGTCAACAAATATTTTTGCGTTATCCGGCGTTTCTCGCAACTATAATTAAGGTTTATGCGCTTCTACAATTCACATTGCTCAAATAAATTTATTCACAAATGTCTGATGATTTTTTGCAAAAATGGAAATTGACTATCTATTATAATTTCGAGTCAAATGTTTTTAAAAAGTAAATAACAACAATTATTTTTAAATTTGATTTCTTGATAACTAGAACTATCATTGATAAGCGGGTTTCAGATTCGTTTATAGCTGGTTAAAATTAGTCGAAATTGGCTATTTTAATTTAACTCTCGCACGCCCTGCAGACCTGGGTAATATTGACCTAGTCCCCTGAAAACCGGCAACCCATTATACACAATATGGTGGGTATCTTCACTCGCTGTAAAACTCAATGCCATTGCTCCTCGCCGAATGGCAGCAGGTTCGCGTCGGCATTTGTCTTACAGTGCGTTTTGCCGCTGCCATGCGGTTAGATGGAGGTGAAATACTCTCAAAGATAAGCTATGTGCTATTGTTAAAAAGTGCGAACCGATATGCATCTTCGTCTATAGTGTGCTGTATGTGAATTGATTAGAGAAGGAAACAGTAGTCGTAACGTTCCAATAGTCAGTGGCATTGTTAGATTCTTGTTGTGGTTTATTTTCAATAAATACTGTGGTTGCTCTAAAGTAACTTGTTGCCTCCCGACTTTATATACACTTCCTTCTATTGACCACTACATATGAATTCCATTATTACCAGTAAACGAGGGGATTTAGTATCTGTAGTAATAATGACATTCTGCAGTTTCTTGACAATGCTAAAGTAAGGTTAAGTCTCAGCCTTGTGGCGAGTGACGTTTCCCACCGTACCGTGTACGACGGGTTGCAGATCTTCAGACCTGGGTCAAATTTACCCACTCGGGATTCGGCGTTTCGCTGCCGGCCGGTTCGGGCGTGCGGGGGTTAAAAGGCAATTTTTCTATTGCCCGCTGTTATAACAGATATCAATACACATTCATTATTTTGCGTGTTATATTACTTCACTATGTAGCGTAACATTTTCCAGGAACAGTTCGACGTCTTGTTTTTGTAATTAATTCAAACTCCGTGGAATTGACATAACGAATGTCTCTCCTCAGAAGTTTTAATTAGAGTATTTAACGATAGTCCCTATTAGTACAGACAATTTGGACGTGGCGCGATACTTATCAACAAGGCAAAAAGAATAATTAATTTTCCTCAGATTTACGCTGGGGAGCCAACTCCCATTCGGCCGTATATAACATGGGACAAGAATTAACTGACTAGAGATCATTTCCGCGACTGTAAGCCCCATTCCGGGCATTTTACGATATATCAATGAAATGTGTCACGTCATGTAGCTACCTACGCCCTGAGCAATTACTATGTCTCCTAATGAAACTCTATCAAAAAAATATTTTCACGTCCGACGTGATTGTGACGTTGTCTTTTAAACAGTTTGGAAAAAAGGGCTGAAGATACACATTGGCAATACTAGAACGGTCTAAAAATACATCTGTACCGTTGGCATATTCACACATAGTTTATTGTGTTTAGACAAATTTTAGATACGTCGAAGCTTCTGTGCACAAACAATATTCCCATTTTTACCAATTATCCATTTCTTGGTAGGAAACACATTTTCATCATTAGCACGAGAGTTCGTAAGTCGGGAAACATTGTCCTGACATGTGGAATTCGACAGAACGTAATCTGAACAAATCCTGAACAAATGTTTCAGGAAGCCCTTTATAGCGCCTGCAATATTCTCACGGTCCTAACGGTCCTGTACAAGATCTTCGTTCTGTTGCTGCATCGCAAGGAATTCCTAAATCTCATTCTCTACACACAGAAGAACTTCTGGCACTCGTATGGCGACGCATTTGAGAACAAAGTGATTGAACAGTGCAAGAGGAAATGCGCGTTCTTTGTATGCTCGTTCACGTTTTTCGCGCAAAGTACTGTGTGCTGCTACACGATATCACCGATCGTTGGTGAGTGACCATCTCTCACGCTTATAAAAGTCAATCATCTTATGACGTCCACTGGCGGAAAAAACATCTCAGCCGCACAAACTCGACGCAAGCAAAGTTAGGTAGAAATAGTCGTTGAACAACTATACAACATTCTTGAGCCATGCATATTATACAGAGTACCCCATCCAACTGGGCCGAGCTATATCTTTGAAAGGATTGGAGAGAAAAAAATGCCATACAATAAAAATAAATGGTTCGAAACGCTCCATGTTCCTATAAAATTTGTATGCATTTTAGTGCAACGGTGCAGTTGCAAGGTGCAATGGCACTGTTTTTTAAATAAAAATGGTTAGTTTAGGTATTATTTTAATTTCAAGCATGCTAAATTATTTCAATGTTTCAAAACAGTTAGACGTACTCTTTCACGCGTACCTTCTGTCAAGGTCTTACTTGTAAACATGAATCACCTTCTGATATCGATCAATGAAAGATATCGAAATGATGTTGATAATGTTATGTCCCCTGTTTTCGGCACCCTACGTTCACCGGGTATACCACGGATGGAGAACGGGCGGAAGGGATCGCACCGATAGAAGAGTTAGATCCGTCAGTGGAGCGGCTCGCTGGCGAATCGTAGAATGCAAAAAGGGGCGTCTGCGTGGTTACGGCTCGTGTGTATGATTTTGGTGGAAGACGCTATCGTCTGTGGGAGTGGTTACTGTCCTTGGGACCGAACCATCGTGCTAGGAGGCAGATGGATGCTTGACACCAGACAGATGAATGCCCAGTGATGACCGGAGCGAGCACTGTACGGAGGGGAGCAGATGGGTGCCCGTGCTTGCGCCCGGTGGTTTCGGTTGCCCGGGACGTCACTGTGGGATGGAGAGCGCGCGTAACATGCCGCTGGGTTAAACGCAGAGAACACCCGGGTAGTAGAATGGTGAGGAACTGTAGACACTTAATTGGCTTAGGTTCGGTGTAAGTTGTAATCTCTTGAAGTAGACTTAACTGCTTTACAGTAATTACTTAATTGCCTAACACTGGCTGTTGTATGTTACATGGCGAAAGAGGAACTATTGTACTACTGATCTAACGATCTACTGATCTACTGACCTTGAACTGCTGCCACTAGCCTATATATCTGGCTTGCTCCGCTGAGCGTCGTCCTTGCTGCTGATCCGGCCCCAGCAGCCTTTGCTCGGCTGGGCGCGGCAGCTGTTCTTTTCGGGAATCAGTGCTACGTGACTTATCTTCCTAGATTCGGTTACTACATGCATTGCTTGGACAGTCTAGCAGTGCGTGGAGAAATTTGATGGTTGGGTACTTTGGTTGCGATTTGCGTTATTGGTTGTGTCATCTAGGTAGTCAGCAGGGTATATGTTGCTCGTTCGTCGCGCGAAGGTCGTCTTCGTGTGACGTACTCTTCCGCTAGGCGGTGGAGGAAGTTAATTCCAAAAGTAATTCTTAGCAAATCTTAAGTGGTATTAAACGAGGGAGCACGCGGCGAGCCGCTGCGAGAATAAATAAATAGTTAGTTCTTTGAAAAAGGCGGGTGGAGGACGCAGGACGTAACAATAAGCCATCACTGAAATACCGTTTATTGATGTGAAATCATGGTTTTTAGAAATAGCGAGAAACCCGATATGCTGTTCGATTTTATGGAGTGCAATCTGAATTCTAATGAGGCGCAAAGCTATACTGAGAAACATACCCTGATCGAACCCAGCGAATGCGAACCTATTTTCGTAAATTAGATTGTGTAACGGGACGATACACAGAACATGTGATCGACGCGGCGTCAATGCCCCGCGGCACCGCAAGCGAAGCCTCGCGAACCTTCCAGAATCTTCCGCAAACTTCGAGATATGTCCCGAAACCGCGAGGCTGTGCATGCGAGAGAGAGAAACGTATTGTAACCGTACAGACCAATAGGCCAGACGCAGCACCTACTGGCCTGTATAAAAACGCCTTTGCCGTGCATGCATTGTCGCGAGTCACTTCGTTCGTACACACTTACACCGATACCACTGCGCCGTCTGAACACAAACAGTCACACATCCCGCACCGACTTGCCGAGGCACATACACACCGACACTACTATACCGTGCGCACACCACAGTCACACATCACGCACCGACTTGCCGAGACACATACACACCGACACTACTTACACTGATCGTAAACACAAACACGCCTCACTCACCTACAGCACATGACCAATACATTCTTCATCAATCACCGATTGTACTCACCGTCATACTCATACTGCTGTAATCATCTAACGGTACTATTTCGGCCGCCGAAGGCGAAGCGACTCCCGGCCACCGAACAAATGCTCTCAAGTGGAACCTTCCCCTCAGCCGATTTGGGTATATAAGGAGCGGGAACAGTGGTCTCAGACTTGGCACCCGAGCACCATCGGTGCTCGACGGAGTGGGGATACGGAAAAGTATTCGTGCCTTGTCCGTGAGAGTTGCGCGCGCCGTTTCTCGCCGAATCGCGCTCGGCGTGGAGAGAAGGACGGAACTATGCTGCCTCTCTCTTCCACCAACGTCGCGTGACGTCACGTATCGTGACGACACATAAGAAGGACGGAACTATGCTCCGTCCCCTTTCAACCAACATCGCGCGTTGCGTCTTCGTTCGAAATGCAGTCGTGGCGTCGCGTCTTCGTTCCGCACACAGGCCGGCGACAGTGGTGCCAGATTTCGCATAAGGCATCGCACGTACCATTGCGTTCTTTCAGCCGGAAGGCAAATCGGGCACCACCGCGTTGAGCAGAGCGCGATCCAGCGAAAAGTGAATCCAGGAGAGTTTGAGATTGACTCGTCGTCGCTCGTCGACGCGTTCGAGTTCTTTTTTTCGTAGGTTCGCGGTAAGCCATGGTTCAATTTTTTATCACAGAATACATTTTTTTTAATTATTCATCACACGGCAACAAACGATATTCATATAAAAATATTTTAGTACTTCCTACGGATAGTTTTTAATATTTTGTCAGCGGATCAATTTTATCACATTGATTTGAAACCTTTTTCTTACTACGCATGTTTAGTTTAACAACGCTATCCCCATTTCGAGAAAGAAGAAGGTGTTCCTTCTTTGGCAATGCACCATGCATACTGTAATCCATATGTACGTCCATTGTCGCATTCTACCCACTAAATGTCGCAACGTGCGTATTGTCGAAGAAGGCATGATAAAAGACGACAATAATAGCAAAAACCCTGTCAATGGAAAACCGAAACTCACATTGTGCCGCTCCCGACTAATTGAAATATCTGAAAAGTCAAACCATTCTGAGCGCGTATTTTACGTACCTACTGCAAATTATTTCCCCGGGACTCTAACTGACTTTTCCAATGTCATTTATTCATCATTATTTTGCAACCAATTGTACGATATGTATTACTTTTAAATGCACCTGTACAGGATCCACAGGTTGCGCTAGTCAGCTTTTTCCCTGTAAACGGTAAGTATTAGACAAAATTATAGAGGAAAGGGTTTAATGGGATCATAATATCTATCTTCTACGAGACTTCATTCTATTGAAAAGTGCAACGCTGCACCCGACAAATGCAAATGCGTATGTAAGGTTGTAGTTTATATAATTTCAGATACGTGGACTTCCACGCCACCCATGGGGTGCCACGACTAGCGCGTTCGTTTTTTTAACGTGGACCGTCTCCTATAGCCCTATTGTACCACATTTTATGATAATCATACAGCGTGTGGCAATAACTCTGTCCACCTTCAATATCTCCGTCGTTCAAAGTGGACAGAGGTATTGCCGCACGCTGTATGATTATCATAAAATGTGGTACAATAGGGCTATAGGCGACGGTCCACGTTAAAAAACCGAACGCGCTAATCGTGGCACCCCATGGGTGGCGTGGAAGTCCACGTATCTTAAATTATATAAACTACAGCCTTACATACGCATTTGCATTTGTCGGGTGCAGCGTTGCACTTTTCAATAGAATGAAGTCTCGTAGAAGACAGATATTATGATCCCATTAAACCCTTTCCTCTATAATTTTGTCTAATACTTACCGTTTACAGGGAAAAAGCTGACTAGCGCAACCTGTGGACCCTGTACATGTGCATTTAAAAGTAATACATATCGTACAATTGGTTGCAAAATAATGATGAATAAATGACATTGGAAAAGTCAGTTAGAGTCCCGGGGAAATAAATTGCAGTAGGTACGTAAAATACCCGCTCAGAATGGTTTGACTTTTCAGATATTTCAATTAGTCGGGAGCGGCACAATGTGAGTTTCGGTTTTCCATTGACAGGGTTTTTGCTATTATTGCCGTCTTTTATCATGCCTTCTTCGACAATACGCACGTTGCGACATTTCGTGGGCAGAATGCGACAATGGACGTACATATGGATTACAGTATGCATGGTGCATTGCCAAAGAAGAAACACCTTCTTCTTTCTCGAAATGGGGATAGCGTTGTTAAACTAAACGTGCGTAGTAAGAAAAAGGTTTCAAATCAATGTGGTAAAATTGATCCGCTGACAAAATATTAAAAACTATCCGTAGGAAGTACTAAAATATTTTTATATGAATATCGTTTGTTGCCGTGTGATGAATAATTAAAAAAAAATTATACGAAAAAAAGAACTCGAACGCGTCGACGAGCGACGACGAGTCAATCTCAAACTCTCCTGGATTCACTTTTCGCTGGATCGCGCTCTGCTCAACGCGGTGGTGCCCGATTTGCCTTCCGGCTGAAAGAACTCAATGGTACGTGCAATGCCTTATGCGAAATCTGGCACCACTGTCACCGGCCTGTGTGCGGAACGAAGACGCGACGCCACGACTGCATGTCGAACGAAGACGCAACGCGCGATGTTGGTTGAAAGGGGACGGAGCATAGTTCCGTCCTTCTTATGTGTCGTCACGATACGTGACGTCACGCGACGTTGGTGGAAGAGAGACGCAGCATAGTTCCGTCCTTTTCTCCACGCCGAGCGCGATTCGGCGAGAAACGGCGCGCGCAACTCTCACGGACAAGACACGCATACTTTTCCGTATCCCCACTCCGTCGAGCACCGATGGTGCTCGGGTGCCAAGTCTGAGACCACTGAGCGGGAATGCTCCACTCAGGGCGAGATTTATATCAAGCTGGTGCCGTTGACGCGATCCTACGGAGGTCCTCCGGCCATCGAATTCAATAGATCACACGCTGTAACTAATACGTCTGAACGGTGTAGTCAAACGTACGTCTCAAGAAGACTTCGCAGAGACAATCCTTGAGTCGCGTATAATACTACGACCGCCCCTTCAGGGTTCGCGAACAAGCGCAAACGCACTCGCGTGCATCAACGTAATACAGTAGTTCTATAAAGATAAACGAAAAGCTCCTTCGCCACCAAGAATTCCTATCCACGTATCACAATCACTCATTCATTTAACCTTTGCCGCACGTCGTCCCCGCTCTAGGAACCGGACACGGCTGCGGTTAGCAAATGGTTACTCATTGCATACAATCATTAATTCGATCTTTACCATAAGCCACCCCCGCTCTCGGTACCGGGCACGGCTTCGTTCAGTAAATGGTCGTTCATACATTGTTCCGTGGTCGGATGTCGGAGTTGACTCCTACGTGGCGTCCTCTCCGTCGTTTCGTATTTGATATTCAGATGAATTACACACAAAATACTACGCTGCTCAGATTTTATTGATTTATATGCTCACGCACCAATTCTTACAAGAAGAGTGAGGTGACGCGTTCGCTTACGCTTGCTCCGATCGATCCGCGATCGTCCCTTGTCCATCTCGTAGACGGGTGCTGGTGGGGGCGACCTACCCCTACGATTTTTGTTGCTATGCAGGATTTTCTCCTTGCATAGCTATTTGTCTGTGGATACGCATGTATGTGTGATCGGTCGCGACAACGCCTCGAGTGCATACGCTCGGGTCGCGCCGACGTATTGTGTGACGTCTAAATCCACACACATGGAGACATCGCCTCGTATTCGACTTGGGTCGCGATGACGTCTCGAGCGTACTCGGATCGCGACGACGCCTCAAGTCTGAATCGGGTCTCGAACATTCGCATACGCATGCTACAGGTGACTTACGTATCACCTTCGCTAATTATTATTTCGCTTGTATGATATCGTTCGCATGGTCGTGCACGACGTCGAGGGATGCTACAGAACATACATCATCACATACTGACGATACCCTTACCGTAAGCCACCATCGCTCTTGGTACCGGTCACAGCTGCGTTTAGTAAGTGGAGTCATGCAGAAACAGACGACGGTTGCCGTACGCTACCCCCGCTCTCTGAACCGGATTTGGCGGCGTGCAATTCGCCAAAAGACATATCGAGCCGTTAACGTACGCTACCTCCGCTCTCGGCACCGGCCTTAGCTGCGCTTAATTGGCTCACGACTAACGAACGAACGACACCCGACGACTAAGAACGACTTACGCAATTCAGATTTTCCCCAAGAATCACCTATATTGGCGGCGAATGATGATAGGCAAACTGCTTACTTTCACCAGCACATAAAAAAACACTCTTTTACCGCACCGTCCTCAATCACGCGATCCGTACAACCATAGTAAGGAGATCGTGAGAATAAAACGAACCCGTCCGCTCGAACACTCAGAAAATCCACGCGGCGGACTGCCGGACCGCGACGCAGTCACCACTCGCGGCCGCGCATAAAAAAAAAAGAACGCACCACTGCAAAAAGAGGTGCGGTGACAGGATAGTTCCCGAATTATTGATTCTGTTAGCAACGAATAGGTATAAAACCCGGAGATACGAGAATAGAGATAGCATTGTGCTAATTAGCGGGAGAGGACGAGGTAAGACCATCGGCCGCCCACGGACGCTCTTTGCCATCTCTATGGGAGAGGACGAAGTTCAGCTGTCGGCTACCCGTAAAGGCTCTTCATCACATCCACGGCAAAAAACGAATAATTGGTATCGGCCGCCCATGGAAGGGCCTCCCCGTATCTATGGGAGAGGACGAACATTGCTACCGGCCCCCCTTAGAGGCTGTTCGCCACACCTATTGGATAAAATAGGCAAAAATTCGAAATTCGCCATTGATAAATTGTTATTAACCGTCGTCGTACAAACAAATATCCCAAACTACCTGTAATCCCGACTGTAACTAATGTGTACAATAAATCCTTCTGTTCCTAAAAAATCCAAAAAACATTCCTACCACGTAATCCACGATAATTCCTATAATTGTAATTTACTCGAACATGGTTCGTTCAAAATGCCGAAGAAGGAAGCGTCACAACCAATTCGAAGGAATGAAGAACGTATTTAAACAGTGCTGGAGAATGTAAAGGATAATCCCCATGCGGCAGTTCGAGAGATATCAAGAGGAAAAGATTCTTTAAAATTTGTTATTTATCGTATTTTAAGAGATCAGAGACTTCGTTTATTTTGATTATCCATCGGACAAACATTGAGTCCTTCTGATAAAATTCGTCGCGAACCTGTTGCCAGTGTTTTTTAAGACGTGTGCAAGTGTTACGGCTGGGTGAAGTTTTTAAATGTTAATTAATTAACGGAACGGTGAGCGGCCTCTTCTTACCCGGTCTAACGCTGTATATAGTCGATAGCTATAATACTGATGTTATTCGTATCATGATTAAGGATATCTGATTTCCCCCCTTTTATGTTAGACAACAGGCTGAGTAGATATCGGCAGGACTTATAGGATACGCGCCTCCGTATAACCCATACGGGTTTTAGTTTGCGTGTTGATTAGTAGAACATTGATCAGGAGTATGGACTTCACACAAAATGATAAATTTGAATTATATAAAATGAAACTATATTGAGTTGTTGTACGTTGCTTGCTTACAAATTTATGGAACTATAACAGATATCTTGTTGGACAAAATGTAAGATGCGATGCTCTCGAGATGCGTCTGTTTTTCTCTCGTTAGCGCGGCTTCTCGCGATTACAATTCCATTACGATTAATACGGGGTTAGACGTATCGCACCAGAGACGGTTCTCGAAGACCTACATTTACGCCTTAGGGTTGCCCCAAAGCCTGCGCCAAGACGTAGTTGAGGCCGGTACTTTGCCATATAGCTTACAAAAGATACTAGAAAGTTCTTCCCGTTTCGCTGCATACGCAATCAGATCTCTCTCTCTCTCTCTCTCTCTCTCTCTCTCTCTCTCTCTCTCTCTCACGCTCAGTTGACTATGTCGCTCGCTTTCCTCGTTCTCTCTCGCTCTTACTCGCTCGGTGTATCTATGATGTACCTTCGAATCGTAATAGACATGAGTAAGGCGATTACAAGTTTCCCTAATGCTTGGAACGAACGCGACCGCATGAGCAAGGATTCGATCTCAATGAGAAAAGTGTGTTTTAATTACAACGAGATACCGCCAGTGATTTCGCAATGATTTGAATTGCAATCTATAAAAGGAATAATGCAAGGTCTATGGAAGGTACGCTTGAGGCTCGGCGTGAAGCGCCGGCCACGTGGTGAAGTACAATGGAAGATTTACGCACTTAAAGTTATATTAAATTATTAACACGAAATGTTCAAATTAACAAAGAATTATCAAGTAACACAATAAGTCCTATTGCTCAACTAAAGCACTACATTTTTACGGGGAGTAATGAGTCCTTCGTGATACTGGAAGGAAACACGATAAAGTTCAAAATACAATTATGTAAGAAAACCCCGGGCAGGAGTCTGCGCACCTCACAATTTCTCAGACTACTGCGACAAATTTCGCGTCGCGAGCCGGCAATTGCGTGCGACAGTGTTGCCTTCCGCACCCCCTCCCCTTCCGGGCTAAGTCAGCGGTTCTCGGCTCTATTAATGTCGAATAGTTGCCGCGCAGCGGCTCACAATCCGGTAGTTAATAATTATGCGCATTGAATTGTCCCTTTTCGGACGATCGGAGCCGACGCCTTCACGCTGACTCCGTGGCTTCGCTTCAATCAATCGACACTATACTTCGCTTGAATATCGTTTTATTATCACCTTCTTAATCACACTGCTTGCGCTACGGTTGTTACACAGAGAGTGATTTCTAGAACCTTTGATGAGGTGACGCTCGCTGATGTAACGTCCGCTGATGTACCGATCGCGGTGTGCTGTGATGAAGATTATTGGCCGAAATCGAGAGCGTGTGAATGTGTCGGAATGTAGGTATGAATGTATGGGAGCGTGCGATGAAGACGGTAGTGCGGACGAAAACAGACGCATACCTCGGACGTGCATTTGGAGCAGGTTATTGTTTTTCCATAGAGCATACGACCTTTGGAGTACTGCATTGGTGATGCCATTGACCCGGAGAGACGCATGGCAACAGCGTTCTGCCTTTTATGTGGTGGGATGCGTAACCTGCTCCAATACAATGACATAATGAACGCGTCGCAGCGCGCTGGTCAAGACATCGCCTCGACTCACTACGTCTCGACATATTAGGTGGAACGCGCTCTTCACCTCTCGCTGTATTACGTGGAACACGTTCTTCACCATTTGGTATAGTAGGTGGAACACGTCCTTCACCACTTTGTTTATATTGCCGGTAGGCCCTCTCTGATCGCATTAGAATCTATTTTAACGGCTAGGTGGTGTGTGCGCACGACGGCGCCGGCCGTTTATGACAATGCGGTGTTACGCGACGCAACACGCATTCTATCGCTCCGGTGTTTTATAATATTCAGTAAAGTAAAGATGTTATGCGTGTACGCGTGAAAGGAGAGCAACAAAAATGCCATCATTAACCGGCTTTGAGATAACAGAAATTGTACGTTTTGTTCGTCACTATTTATAAAGTGCGACCGGTGATATATGTATATATACCTCTATTTCTTTGAACTTAGATTGCGCATTCTTCGTCAGCGACCATTACAAAAAAAAATAAAAATTACTCGTGCTGCTCCACAGGTGTGGGGAATATAAACAATATATACAGGGCTTATATCTAGTTTAGAGTTCCTTGCGCTCACTATCAATCGATACTCTCTGCACTCACACTCACGCTCACTCGCCGGCCGGGTGATGGTGTTCGCAAGGTGAGGGGTGTCCCGACCCGCGGTTTATTCTCAAACAGTGTCGTAGCAACATAGATATTTCAAGGCCTGTGCCATGATTACTACGGTCTAGACCAGGGGTCGGCAATCTTTTTATAGAATGGGCCAGATCGTAATGTTTTTAGGCTCAGCGGGCCAAGTAGCAAACTCGAAGATATTTACAATGGTAATTCTTCTCATTCATAGAGCAACAAAAAAAGACAGGTTAAACATTTTTTTTATTAGGAAGTTATATTTTTACATAATATTTAATCACATGGTAACAATTACAAAAAAAAAGACGAATAAAATATTTCCATTAATTAATAAACACATTATAGAACCGGTTATGTAAATTTTGTACTAATGCGATGAATGTAATTGTTTTTTTTGGGATAATATTTCATCATACTGGGGTTCGAAATTAGTAGTTCCTATCATTAAAATTGTTTGCTAATGCTCATCTGTTAATAATGATCTGTGTTGCGATTTGACATACTTCATTTTCGAAAATGTCCTTTCACATTGGTAAGTACTTCCAAATACAGATATAAATCCCCGTGCATATGATTTTAATTGACGGTATTTATCTTCCGAAAGATATTTATAGAATTGGGTTAGATCCATTTCTTTAAATATCATTTTTAGCATATCATCATTTTGCAGATCAATCACTTCCAATTGAAGGTCTGACGGAAGCTCCTCGATTGTACAGCCAAATGGATTTTGAAATACAGAAATGTCTCTTGCACTTGCATCAAGATCCGAAAAACGCTGTTGTAACTGTACTTTAAGTACAGAAAATATATCCGCCGCAAATTTTGTTGGGAATGGGGATTTCTCTAATGTTCGAAGTTTTTGACAGCATGGAAAATGATCAAACTTAGCTACTGTAATTTGTGTTTCAAACAATGCAAATTTTTGGCGATATGATTTTATGATAGAATATGTTTCACATATGAGCACTGTGTTTCCCTGTAATTTTAAGTTAAATTCGTTAAGATATCCCACAATATCTGTAGCAAATGCTAATTTCCATAGCCATTCACTGTTGGATAATAGTAGTAGTGGACAGTTTTTCTCATTTAGAAAAATTTCTATTTCTGCTCTGAGTTCAAAGAATCTCAATAAAACTTTTCCATTACTGAGCCATCGAACTGCCGTATGGTAGGGTAAGTCAGGATATTCGGCTTCAATCTCGAATAAAAAATCACGAAACTGACGATGGTTAAGTCCACGAGAACGAATAAAGTTAACCGCTGACACAACTGGTTCAATAACACATGCCAGATTGAGGTGTTTCCCACAAAGAACCTGCTGGTGAATAATGCAGTGAATTACCAGAGGTTTTGAGCATTTAGCTTCTTCACAAGCCTTATAAATTTGTCCAACTAATCCTTTCCCCGTTCCATACATATTTTTACCACCATCAGTTGTGACACATTTTAATTGATTCCATTGCAAATTATACTGTGTTAGCGTTTTCTCGACTTCCTTGAAGATAACTTCGCCTGTGGTTGTTCCATGCAGACTATTCATAGAAGCTAATTCTTCAGTAATCTCAAAATCACTATTGACCCCTCGAATAAACAGCAGCAATTGGGCAGTATCAGTAATGTCTGTCGACTCATCAAGAGCCAACGAAAACCATTTAAAATTTTTTGCTTTGTCTGTTAATTGACTCTTGATGAGGCTCCCGATGTCCTCAACTCTTCTACCAATTGTTCTCGCCGAAAGACTGACAGATCGAAACAAATCCATTTTTTCTGGGCACATTTCTTCGGCTGCCACAAGCAAACATGATTTAATGGATTCACCATCTGTAAATGGTTTCCCTTTCGTGGCTAATAAAGCTATTCGTAAGCTGATTTTAGTAACTGATTCATTAGTATTTTGTATTTTTTCGAATAAACTGCGTTGTGATGAAGCATTCCGTTTTAAACTCTCCAATTTGATCAATCGTTCATTTTCTGTGAGATTTGAATATTGTGCCGCGTGCTTAGTTTGATAATGACGACGTATATTGTACTCTTTCCGCACAGCTATTGTGTCATGGCATAATAAACATGATACTTTGTCATTTATTTCTATGACAAAATAATTCACACTCCATTCAGCTTTAAAAGTACGACATTCGAAGTCCACTTTTCTCTTCATATCTGGTTTTATGTAGGCTTTGCTTTCAAAATGGACTCAGACTGACGGATACGGAAGGGACAGACGGACAGACTGAACAGATAGACACACAGATTGAAACGACAGACAGATTTCGGATTTACTGAACTTTACTGACGAATACAATTTGCTGACCGACTCTTATCACGTTTCTTTGCCAGACTGACGAGATCACGCTATGCGTCGCCTCACGTGTTGCAGCGTGACAAAAGAGAGTCGATGCTTCCCCGCCCCGCAACAATGATGCATGCACGCAAACTTAATTGGCGAGAAAAGGACGCCTATACTTGAGAGTGTCATGGAAACAGTGGGGAATAAATAAAATAAAATGAAAATAACAAAACACCACAGCGCGCCGGGATTGGCAATGCCTGACTGCGCACTATCCCGGCAATGCACGATAGTTGAAGATAAAAATCAATTTTTATTTTTTTATTGTAAAAAGCAATGTTAACCCGCGGGCCGGATTAAAAACAGGTGCCGGGCCGGATTTGGCCCGCGGGCCGTAGTTTGTCGACCCCTGGTCTAGACACAGAAAAGGATTAATACTATTACCGACGACCTACTCGTATGGATTAGAATGATTGAAATATTTTGAATTTTTACGCTGGGCCGTAACACAAGTAAATGTAAAGTATAGTTATTGAAATTTGTGGACACATGAAGAAAATTTTACCAAGAACGGAATATTTATTCGTCACAATAAACACACATGGTCCGTTGAAAATCCTCATTTAAGAAAGAATACAAATAATCAGATACGATACAGTATTAATGTCTGGTCCGCGATCTCCAAATTTGAAACCCCCGGGGTTCCTTTTATGGGGATTTTTAAAGGATTAAGCTTATTCGTATCCAATAAATAATGTCCAGGAAATTCAAGTACGAGTAGCGTTAGAAATATCACAAATTACAGAGAGACGATTACAGAATATGATGAAAACGTGCAGAAAAGAATGGAAAAATGTTTAGAGTGCGGTGGAGAACCATTTGAACATCTCTTGTAGGAGGGTAGATAGTGTAAGAAATTATAAGGTTGTAACCGAATTTTTCTTCTTATGATTTTAGACGTGCCATTGAACTGGTTTCTCGTTGAAATCTAGTTCTCGAGGCGCAGGTTAAACTCGCAATGAAGAATTCACTTATATAGGAGGCAGAACGGTGGTTACGATCCGCTCTTCTTGAAAGATACCGTGAGGTATCCTGTGGATATGACCACAGGATAGTGTGGAAAGACGGAAACAGTTTTAATATAATAACGTATGAAAGATATATTTTAAAGAAAAATGTTGCAATAAAGTGAATGTACTGAGAGTCGTCGGTTTATGCGCGGAAATGATTCTACAGTCACAGGGAGGCTACTAAAACGTAACGCTCGCAGGGACAGATCCCAAGTAAACCTGTTATCGATACAGACGCATTGAATGACATTCTGCTACTAGACCTGGGAACGCATGGGCGAGGACTAGGACGTCATGACGGGGTGGTACGTATGTACTGGCCGGGCGATCAGTCCGTCCGCTTGCAGGTATCCCGTGCCCAATTTTATATATGTTTGTCTGGACTCAGGGTTGATGCAATGTACTGGATTCTACTTAAAAGAGATACTTAGTATCTGTATCTACAATGTCCTCGGCTACAATAACGACCGCCCGGCGGGAGACCCGAAGGTTGGCCGGGCGAGCAGTCAGTCTTGCCTTTGAGAGATTCTAGATCTCGTTCGCTACAGCAAACTGCCTACAAGATAACCAAGAGTCTTCCTAAAGGGGGCGAAGGCCAACCTTGGGCTACCTCCGTTACCTTATAGGTTTTCACACGAGAATTAACAGAAACGCACATGACTTAAGGCGGGAGCGCGAAGCCGGCCGTGCTATGGGTCTAGCATCTGTTAATTCTGTGGCGCTAAACCTATCTTATGTAAATAAAAATCTTGTGGATCTATCCCTACGATGCGCGCGTTTCGTTACTGATGTACACTTTGGGGAGTCGGCTTGCAAAGTAAGAACAAGTTTGAATTGAATTGACGGGAACAGTTAACACTGTATGCTCGGATGCAAGTCGGTGCCACGGTGCAAGAATCTATTGAATGTGCTTGTGACTCCCCCAGAAAGGGCGCTCAAGAGTCCGTTGTCCGTACCACTATGGACCAGTCGACAAACGGGCGATATCCACGATCCTCTCTCTCGACGGTTTTCGCTTGCTCTCCACTGTAGAGACACACTGTCACAGCCTAAGCGTGCTCCTTTACTTGATACGAATTTTTACAGGCGACAGCCGTAGCGTGCTCCAACGTATTGATGTGATAGTGTTTACAAGTTTGACTAGGCGCAGATCTAGACATGTGTGGGGCTGCACCTACGGGCCGCGTTGGCGGCGCACACCCATACGTCTCCTCTATTCCCCGCACGCAGGCGCTTTAGACGTAGCAGGGCCGTGCGCATGTATACGTCGTTTTGGACGGTTACAAGGTATCTTATCGATATCAGAAGGTGATTTATGTTTACAAAGAAAACTCACAAAAGGAACCCGTCAAAGAGAACGCTTCACTGTATTGAAACATTCAAATAATTCATCATGCTTGAAATTAAAATAACACCTAAACCGACAATTTACAGACATAGTGTTATTAAAAAATGTATAGAGAGCGAAAAACTACATCGATTAGTGTAACACTACGTTATAATTATAGTTCACAGACGTCGCCGGAAGGCGAAAACGAAAGAAAAACGGAAGAATTGAACTGAAATGAGAACGCACTCCGAGCGAATGTAAGGTAAGGACACCACTTCCGGGCGATGCACAAGATTTGCGCACTCCGCCCGACAGTCGGCATGACGTTACGCGAGCCAATTAGCCCGCAAGATATGGGATGGGTCTCTGAGTAGCGGGTCTCCATCCATATAGTATCGTGTACGTCTCGGTGACGGAACCCAATCACAAACATAACCAAAAGTTGAGTTTTACTTTTAAAAAAGTGCAAGTGTACCTTGCAACTGCACCGATGTATAAGAATGCACACAAATTTCATAAGAATATGTAGCGTTTCATACCATTTAATTTTTTCGTATAATATTTTTCTTTATCTCCAATCCTTTCCGAAGATATAGCTCGTCCCGCTCGCGTGAGACACTGTGTACTCTCTTTTGGACTTTGGTCATTTAATTACATTTCTGAAAAAGCTGCGTCCGATATTAATTACATTTCTTATTTGCTCCTGTTTTTGTAACTACCGAGTTGGGTGGTAGAAAAATATGATACGTGGCTGTAGTAATGGTGTAGAAATAATACAAATTGCATGAGGCGGGATAAATGGTGCAATGTACATTATAGATTACTGGCGATTCGTAGTGCATTATAGAACTCTGGGAAACAATTCCGTGGACGGAACGGATATAGAACTTGATTTGTCAACACACAGATCTATGCATATGCAGACATACTGGTAGAACGATTTAATATTCCTACTGTATGTTTTCAGAGAACCTCGGAAGAAACGAATCGGACAGAGTGCTCCCTTTTAGGTTGTGGGTTGCATTACCAATATCATTGTCGCCATATTTTGAAATTGCCTTTGCGACCCAGGTACAATTTCAGTTATAGTTCTGGTTACATACATACTTCTATGTGTTTGTGATAAACATGCATGGTGATACACCCAGGTTTTTGAAAACGTCGTCCATGTTACGTCCCCGGTCGTTGACGAGCAGAATGAGTCACCTTGACGATTCCAACAAACTCTTGCTCACAAATGTTCCCGTAATAAGAGATTGTGTAGACTCTTTCCCAGGCTGCGCTGGAGCCACTTGAATAGGATACGATAACCAGGCCTATATATTTAGCCAACGTGACCGACTGAATGGGACGCATTGCCCTGCGGAATTCGAGTAAACGGTCACCCTATAAATTAGAAGTGTTGTCATACGTATGGGAGAAGATAGCGGGAGTCCAAAAACCAAAATCTGAGACTTCAGATTTCAACGAGAGGAGGTGATAAGACCTCTTGAAACTCTACAAACTACATAACACGAGACTCGTGATTCGAGCGGGCGTTTGCTAGAGACTTTTGGTAGGATGTCAGAAAAATTGTCATAGGTCCTCGCCATAGGCGAGCCAGCAGAGGTCATCGAAGTAGTATTCGCTGTGAGAGACCTAGAGCAAAACATCCGGTGATGACAGCTGATAATATCTGATAACGCTCATCGCATCCCGTGGTAACGGCTTATCGCATCCGATGGTTACCTTAAATTCATGCCTTAGGTACGTCATCGCTGATAGTGATTATCGCATCCGGTGATAACGCTTATCGCACACGGTCATTCGATTGTAAGGCATGGATTAAGTAGATTAACGCATCCGATGATATCGTATTATTGCATCCGGTTGCTACTCCGTGCGTTATATAGGTTATCCCGGGGTAATCGCATCCGGTGATATTGCATCCGGTCGCCACCCTGTTAGCCGACATTTTTTTAAACATTTTTTGGCATCCGGGGGGCAACGCAGCTTCAGTGTGAGGTCAGTGCCCCGAGATAACATACTACGCAACAGTTCAGCAATCTCTTCCCGGACGCTGCGGCGACGACAAACTGTCAAAACTACTACTACTTTTTTTTTTTTTTTTCTCCAAGGAGGAGAGGAAAATCCTCGACGGACACCCGGCCTACGGTGTTATGCGGCCGGGTAGTGTCGGGCTATTAGCGACTAAAAACCCTTCCTCCCCATAGGCGCGTCTGATCTTGGGGGCACGCGGCCCTGGGCTGCCTGTTCAGCATAGGCTCAGGGCCGCAGCCAGCGCGGGTTTCCTCATTCCTCAATGGTTCGCTGGTCGGGTGTCGCTTCTCCTACCGCTCCTAACCCTTTCCCGCTCCTCTTCCTCCTTTGCTTTGACAACCTCTGTCACAAAGGCCGTCACTGCGCTCCAATTCTCCTTCGACACCGTCATTAGGCTGGGCATGACCTGTGGTGTTAGGGGTGCTCCTACCTTGCCTTGCAGAAGGGCTCTCTCCGTCTCCCATTTGGGGCAGCCAAATATTGTGTGTGCCGCGTCGTCCACCAGTGCCAGGCAGAACCAGCATGCCGATGATGGTTCTTTTCCAATTCGATTTAGATATTGCCCAAAGCACCCATGCCCCGTGAGAGTTTGTACTAGGTGGAAGGTGAGCACACCATGAGTCCTTCCTATCCAGTTCTCGATGTTCGGGATCAGGAGGTGCGTTCACCTGCCTCTTGTGTCCTCGTCCCACCTCAGTTGCCATACTTTTTGTGTTTCCTCCCTCTCCACATTTTCATCCTCCTGTAGTGGGGGCAGGTTTACAGGGGGGTTCCCGTCAGCCCGGCTGTTCCTATAATTGATGGATCTTTGTTCCGCCATGAGGTCGAGGGGCGGAATTCCTGTTAAAGTCAATAGGGCAGGCGTGGACACTGTCCTATAGGCGCAGGCCACCCGCAGTGCGTATTGCCGCTGGATCGCTGTCAGCTTGGTCCTATTGGCTACCCTCCCGATGGCTTTTTGCCATGCCGGACACGCGTACAGTAGCACGGACACCACCACCGAGAAGAGGAGTCTTCTCCTTGTGCTAAAGGGTCCTCCTAGATTCGGCATTAGTCTGGTTAGTGCCAGTGGGACCTTGTGCGCTTTCTCACACGCTGCGACCACGTGCGGGCCGAAGCATCGCCGTTCGTCTATAATCACCCCGAGGTATTTTAGGTGCGCCGCGGTTTTCAATTCACATCCTCCAAACCAGATTGATGGTACCCTCTGTTTCCTCAGCCCCGACAGTTGCACCACCTCTGTCTTCTCGTGCGCCAATTGAAGACCCCGGGAGGTCATCCACTTGTTCTTGCGAGATACACCTTCACCCGACGTCTACTTAAAGAGGTGGGTGTTGATTAAACTGACTCGTGGTCAAGTTGTTCGTGATCAGATTCATCGTATATTGATAGGTCTGTACAACTCAGAGCTTTAGAGAAGAGTGCCGAGCCCACATGTCGGGCCTCGCGAGCGGCAGAGGAAGCGGGAGGGGAAGCGGTAAATTTCCGAGCATCGCGCGTCGCGTGTTCTTTGTCAGGACTAATCCCTCGCGGACGGCTACGTTGGGTGTCGACGCACCGCCAAGTTTAAAATGCGAACAGAGCGAATTACGAAACGAAAACGCTACGCGGCTGCTATGAGGCTGGCGGCAGTGACCAAGCCATCACGTACGATGATGCGTTGCGTCGCAACACCACTTGTCCACCTCATTTAGGACACTACGCGTCCGTGCTAGTAGTTGCTTCGTTTTTCGGGCCGAGATGAGGATCGCCAGGTCGTCGGCGTATGTGCTGAACAGCACGTCCCCCTCGGAACGTTTGCGGATAAGGTCGTCGTATGTTATGTTCCACAAAAACGGTCCTAGCACCGAGCCTTGTGGCACTCCCGCGAATATTTGCTGCGTCCTCTCATGCCCGTTGTTCCACACTCGCAGCCGTCTGTCGCTGAGGTAGCTCCCAATCAGCTTCCTCGTATGCTCCGAGAAACCTTTCTCCCTCAACGCGCTGCAAATGACCCCCCACCGGACGGAGTTGAAGGCATTTCTCACATCCAGCGTGATCATAATGGTCAATTTGCCCCTTTTGCTGGCTAGGTTGGCTTGCTCCATCACCTTGTCGATGGCCTCAATCGTCGAACGTCCCTTGCGGAAGCCGAACTGGTTTGCCGAGAAGCTACCTAGCTTATCAATTTCCCCCTCAAGACGCGCCAGTATCAGGTTTTCGTAGACCTTGCCTAATCCATTTATAAGGCTTATCGGGCGGAACCGCTTCTCCGCTGCAGCGGACGACTTACCCCCCTTGGGAATGAGTACTAGGTCCTGGAGCTTCCAGGCCCTTGGAAACGTGGCCCTCACGTAGCACTCATTGTAGATCCCGGTTAGCGTTAAAGGTGTCAACTTGTGGGCCTGCCTGATGGTGATGGCAGGAATCCCATCCGGACCGGGGGCCTTCCCGAGTTTCAGTCTCGCGACCGCCCTCGACACCTCGTCCACTGTGAACGGTGCTGCCGCCTCTGCTGTTGTTGTTATTGGGCTAGCGGGTGAATATTCGTCCTCTAGGACCGGGTGCAGAACGAACAGTCGCTGGACAGTGAGGTCCATGAGTTCACGTGAGATGCGATGGTTCTCAGTGCCCTGCTTCAGCGTCTTAAGAACCGCCTTATACGGCCTGCCCCATGGTTCCTCGTTCATCTGCTCGCAGAAAGCTTTCCACGAGCTCGCTTTACTTTTTGAAATAAGGGATTTTAATTCCTTACGGCGTATCTTATACGCCGCCTGCCGCTCGTGATCATTCGGCGCTCTGTTGGCTCTTCTGCGAGCCCGCTTGACCTCGGACCTCAGCTGCGCAATTTCGGCATTCCACCAGTATTTGGCCTTTCCGCCTTGGGTATTTGTCCTACGGGGCATCGCTGCCTCACATGCGCTGGTAAGTATGCGCGAGTATTCTCCCACCATACAATCCGGGAAGTCAGCTCGGATGGAGGATCTGATCTCGTCGAGCCCCTGCCACAATGTAGCAAGAAATTCTTCCTCGTCGAAGCGACGAGAGTTCCACCCCGGCTTGATGATGGAAGGTATTGGATTCTGTGCTGCCCCGATGACGTGCCTAAGGTACTTGTGGTCGGAGGCGTTGTATTCGTCGGAGATATTAGTGACGATTCCGACCCTCGCCAGTTCCGAGCTGCAGGCCGCAAAAGTCCAGCACCGACCTGCTCGTGCCCCTAGCGAAGGTTGGAGTGCCGGTGCAAGCTGTTGGATGTAGGTCTCACCTAGCTAGCAGGTCGGCTAGCATGGCCCCTCTGTGGTCGTTCCGAGCCGAGCCCCAAAGTAAGGACTTGGAGTTAAAGTCACCCGCTAAGCAAATGGGAACGCTGGCCTCCCCGAGAGCCGTATCAATCTCGTTCAGCGCTGCCTGGAACTCCGGCATCGATATATTCGGTGAGATGTAGCAGCTAACAAAGAATATACCACTAACCTCAGCCCCGCAGCAGTTTCGGCCAACAAATACCCGGCCATCCATGATCACCCTTGGACTTGCCCTCACCCACAGGGCCGCACCCCCAACTCTGTCGACGATCTATCCGTGGTTGCTGTGATGAATTCCCGATACCACTACTACGTCCGCTCCCGCGCTCATCGCAGTCTGCTCCAGGAGATCCTGCGCTAAGCGACTTCGGTTGAAGTTCCCCTGAAGCACTTTTATTTGGCCTGCGAAGAGGGAGCCGTAGTAGTCCTCAGTCGAGCCTGATATTGCGGGCATCGCGCCGTTCCTGCGAGGTGCCCCACCTTGGATTCAGGGAGCCCCGCCCGTGTGCACAACAGGCGTTTATACGGGAGGTTGCATTCCCTTGCGTCATGTCCTGCTTGGCCGCATCTACGGCAGATCTCCTTCTCCCCTGGGCTTATGTTGCACCTGGCCGCAAAATGCCCGAGACCGTGATACCAAAAACACCTAATTATACACGGCACGACCTTCACGCTGCAGTGAACAAAGCCGATGCGAACCCTACCCACGTTCCCCAAGATTTCCTTGAATGCCGCCGGAGCTAGGAGATGCGCGGTCCGTGTACCCGCAAAACCATTCCTCACACTCCTGGGAATGACCCTCGCCCCCTCGGGCAAACCTCTCCCGACCGCCGTTCTTATTTCCTCGGCCGTGGCCACTTCGTCGATGTCCTGCACCTCCAGATCAGTCATTTCCTCGAGGCGCCTGACTTCGTGCTTATCCCCGAGCGCCCTCGTCACCTTCTCATGCGCCCTGGATAGGCCGTTATCCGCGCCGTCCACTTCCAGGAGTAGGTCGCCGGTGAGGGTCTTCCTATGTCCTGCAACCACCACCTTGCTCAAATCGGCTTTTTCCCGTAGATCCCTTAGTATGTCCACATAGGCCTGCCCCTCCGCCACTTTGACCGAAATCGCTTCTCGGCGGCGACGCTTCTTGGGGGGAGATACCGATTTTGGCTTGACCGCTCCAGCCGGCGCCTTGAGGCCCTTTTTACGGTTCTTAGGGGAACGCGCACCCACTCGCCCTCTCCTTGCTGGGAGGCCTCCTCCCCATTCCCCGGTAGAGAGTTTGTGCCATGTTCGACACCGCTGCCGGGGGTTCCTCCTCCGCGGCAACGGTACCCCCCCCCCCCCCCCCCGCCCCTGATTTTTCTTGGCCTTGGCCAGGTCCTCCTCCAGCCTCCTGATTTCAGCCGAGACCGATAGAACCCCGGTCCCGCTGCGGCTCCTGAACGGCAGGTCCGCCCCCACGGCCTCGGCGAAGGTCGACGGTCTCCTGCCTGCGCTACCCCCCACTTTCGATCAGCAAGGAAACACCCTGGCTGCTGCAGAGGTAGGAGGGGGCAGGAAAAAGCTCCATCCCTGAAGCTCCCGCCCGTCCTTTTCTCCAAGATCGCGCCCCAGTCGAACCACGCGATTGCGGCCTCCATGAGTGCAACTATCTCGTCCTTGGTGACATACACCGATCCCCTATCCCTCGCCGCGGGGAGATTGGATTTACCGCCCAGCTACTCCACCAGCCTGGTGAGGCGCTCAATTTGTCCACGCAGATCCCTCTGTTGGTGCTGCATTTCGGCCAGAGAGGCTCTTAAAGCCGAGTTTGCGCGACGCTCTTCTGCGAGCAGCCTCTCCCAGTCCGTGTCCGTTTGGCCAGTGACCTGCTCTCCCTTCTTTGCCCCTTTGTCGCTCGCCGCCCTCTTGTCCGTGTGTTCTCCTTCTGCTAGTCCTGGAGAGTCGCGCGGTCTCTTTTGGCCCAGCACCGTAGGGCTGGCCTCCTCCTGCGCGCCGTCGGACACACCTCTGTCTTTTCGTCCCTGTTGCGCCGTGGCAGGGGGAGACTTCTATGCTCCCGCTTTCGGCGCATCCCCGGCTGCCTTCTTTGCCGTTATCCCCGCTTTTATGCGCCGAGACCGCAACTCCCAGTCCGTTTCCCCGGGTAGTCTCTCGTGCATGACGCGAGGACCACTTTCGTTGGCCTTAACCGCGGCCTCCACACACTCCCTCACTCTCCCCCACGGAGTGCTCTTCGGCAGGTTCTGTGGCGTCTCCGATATTATAATACTTTCCGCCAAGGGGGGTGTCACGCTCCCCACGTTTCCCATAGGCCGGTTGTTCTCGCCCACCCTTTGGTTGGTTCAGCTCGATTCTTCGCCTTTTTCAATATCCTCCAGCACCTCCCGTCGGCCCGAGGTCGGAGGGGGACTCCTTGCCAAGGAGGTCCTCGGTCGAAAAAGCGCGTTTTCGAGAACCGCACTCACGGGCTCTCCCCGCTTATCCTCCTCCCCTATTGTTATCTCTGCCCTCGCTGTTGCCCCTGTACTCGTTGTTGCCGTTGTTGCTGTTGTCGTCGTTGCCATTGTTGTTGTTGTTGTTAGGTCTGCCATTTGTAGTTGTGTTTTGTCTTAAGACGGTTCGCCCATCATGGGACCCCCACCACGGTGGGGGATCTATCCCCGCCTGTTTAAGAGCCCTATTCATGGGAGCGGAAACCCGAGAGGCGGGTTTGTCAGGCGGCACCACTCTATCCGCTCCAAGGATTCTACAAAAAGTTTTAGCACGCCATCGGCGCCATAGGCATTATGCAAAAGGTTTTACGTCACCCCTATCATGACGAGGAGCCCTACCAAAGCGAGAGTAGGGACACGCCACCTCAGGCTAGACGGTGCTTGGCTTTTCCCAGGCAAGCTCAGGGTATAAGGAAATACCAGGCCACGATAATCCTCCATACATGCGCCCGGAAGTCGCGCTTCAACCCCCACATTGGCTCCATTCATGCCCGGGTAGCGGTTTTTCCACTTTTAATTCCTCCGCGGCGCCGCGCACGGCGCCGCGGGACCTGCAGCACTTGCGTACTACAAACCACACGCAACCGCACGCCGCGCCCGCGGAGGCCAGGTACAGACATATCCCGGGCACACGGTCGAAGGGTTTACTACTCCCTTCTTGGCTAGTCTGTGGGGAATATCCACAGGACCCCGACCGCATCTCACGTACACAGGCCCATACATACATACATACATACATACAGTGTGGGCGGAAACACTTACCAGTGCTGGAGGGCCCGCCCGGCCCTGCTGTGCTGTCCACGGTTGCTTATTCGCCGGGGCAAGCTCCGCTTATCTCGCAACTGACCGGCATATCTGCCGGTCATCCCCCGATCCGCAACCCGGAGGACGCGCCCGATCGCCTCAGCATCGGCACCCGCGACACGCCGCATCACATAAATTCAAAAGAAAATGCGCATTTCCCACGATAACTGGCAGGCGAGCGCGACGAGCCTGCCGCCAACCGATCGCCTGTCAGTCTCCCCATCGTGATTGGTTAACTGCGAGCGCGTCCTGTGGCCGAAGATGACCGTAGGCCAATAGGAGCACGCCCCGCTCGCGCGCCGCGGGCAGCGTGTCTCCTTCGCCCCGCGCGCGCGCTCGGCACTCCGAGATGCGGCCCCAAGCAGTAGCTCGCCTGACGTCACCCTCATCCTGCTCCACGCCGCGCGGCGGCGTCATCATCAACACGTGTCCGCGAAACGCGAGCCGAGCGGCCGTTACGTAATATATCACGAAATGTCAACAGATGCGAATATGCCGGTGAATAATGATCTGATCTAGTGACTGTGCTTGGTGTGCTTGGGCGTGATCTGCTCGTTGTTATAATGGATGAGTAACACGATAATGAACTGTGAGTTCCTAAAACACGTGTGCTTGACGTCAAGACGTTGAACAGAATGGCCGCCGAAGCGGCATGCCCGCAGCGAGACGATGCGGACGGATGCGACGTGTCACCACGTGATCTCGTTCGTGATTCTGAGTGGCCGCGCTGTTGGACACTAGTTAGCGGCTCGAGACCGCTGATTGGTGCAATGATCGGCAGCGAGCGTGCGGCAGCGCGCCCGAGAATTGCCAATCTATTAAGTGTCATAGATTTATGGCACATATCTGATTCGCTCTGAGGTGACGCACGGACGTGGGTGCGGACCGCCGTTTGATTGGCGCAATATTGAACATTCTGCCCGCCATCAGCGACTGTGTTGCTGATTCGTCTTGATCTGACCATCATGATCTGTCGCTGGTAGAATGGCGAGGTTCCTGATTGGTCGTACAAGCATGGTCGTTGCAGTTTTGAGTGACACTACACGAGTTAGTCCGTCCTTTCCTGGGTGGAGCTGTGTAACTCGTGCGCGAGGCCATTTGGCTGGTGGCAGCCTCTCATCCGTGATTAGTACTAACGACCCGATTTTGAGCTCGTTTGATGGGTGATGCCACTTAGACGTTGATAGATGACGCTGAAGATACTGAGTTGACCACTTGGACCAGAAATACTGGAACCGTTGCTGAATAAACTGCCATCGCGATAGTCTTGTTTGAGTAACTCCACTAAGCGATGGCTCTGGTATAGTTGTGATCGGTTCTCCGATTAAGAAATGTGCTGGTGTTAATGCCGATACATATTCAGGGTCATCTGACAGTGGTTCTAGCGGTCTTGAGCTGAGAACTGCTTCCATTTGTGTGAGCAGTGTGATCAGTTCTTCATATGTAAGTGTAGTTTCCCCAATTGTTCGGTTCAGATGGTGCTTGACTGATTTGACCGCTGCTTCCTACTTCCCTCCCATGTTCGGAGCTGCAGGTGGGTTGAATTTCCATGAGGTCCCATCATTTATGAGTGAGCAGAGCAGGGCATCGGATTCTTGGGTGCCTTGCGTGAATGGTCTGGTGAGCGCGGCATCCGCTCCTGCGAAATTAGTGCCACAATCACTGTGAAGCGTGTTGCAGATGCCTCTGCGTCCAGTAAACCTTCTGAATGCAGCGATGAATGAGTCGGCGGAGTAGTCACTTACTGCCTCCAGATGCACAGCAGAAGTGACAAAGCAAACAAAAATACACAGCCATCCCTTCTGTTTCTTGGCGCCTCTTCCCTTCCAGGTCTTGATGGTCAGTGGACCAGCGTGGTCCACGCCTGAAACGGAGAATGGTCGGGATGGTGTGACTCTTGAGGTTGGAAGCTGACCCATCAATTGTTGCGCTCGCACGCCACGTTGTCGAGCACATTTCATGCAGCGAAGAATATGCGATTTAACTGGAGCTCTACCACCAATGACCCAATATGATCGCCTGATGTAGTTCATGGTTGATTGAGTGCCACCATGCAACGTTTTTTGATGTGCATCTGCTATGATGAGTGTGGTGAACTGTGACTGTCGTTGAAGTATTGCTGGATGAATGCTTTCAAGTTCCAACTGTGAATGTTCTAGTCGCCCTCCAATACGAATGATGCCTTGAGTGTCAATGAAGGCAGTCAACCGATTAAAGGGATGAGTAGGTGGTAGCTGTTTCGACCCGATAAGTTTGAGTTCATGTGAAAAGAGCGCTGCTTGTGTTGCTTTGACCCAAAACACAACGTCGTATCCGTGTTATGAGCATGTGTTGAATCTAAAAGGCATCGCGTTTCCAATGACGCTGAATCAAACATCGAAGTTTGAACAACAAAACCAGATCTCCATCAACGTCTATTTGCCAGCCAAGGATGATCAGCTACAGCGTATCGTACCTACCCGACTCGCCAAGTAAAATAAGAAGAGTCATGAGAATTTATTAATGATTCCTGGCAGTCAAAGTTGTAACGCGCATTTTACGTGCATCCGTCACCTATGTCGCTTTGTATCAGCTCAACTGAATAGACACATAGCAAAAAATACGTATGCGACAAATGCATGCATTACTTTCGCACCGAAAGTAGACTCATGGATCACGATGAGGCGTGCTCGAAAATGAACGATCGCGCCATCATTCTCTCAAGCGAGTCGGATAGAGAATTGAAGAATTATTGTTTCAAGGGATGTTCGCTACTCGTTGATTAGTCCGATATTGAGTGTATCTTGAAGGACATTGATGTGGGTAGCGAAGGAGGGACAAATCGTTATCAGCATCGGATACTATTTGCATTGCGCAAAAAATGAAAGCTTTTTGCTGTATCGATCTTGTCACGGTGAAGAGTGCAATGTATGGTTCGACCAAGAGCTAAGCAACATTCCCAGAAGCCTGTCAGCGATTATATATAGCGTAGTGAGCATGAAGCGATTCATTACCGATATGTGGAAGTCTTTTCGCAATGCACGCATTTATCAAATATGCGAGAAACCGATTACTTGTGACAATACAAAAGTTTGCGACCATTCGCTGTACACAAGTCCTTACAGAGGTCCGGCTCACAGATTGTGTAACGTGAATTATTGCACGCGGCACACTATCCCGGTCGTATACCATAATTTATCAGGTTATGACGCGTGTTTATGAATCGCATAACTAAACGCGATGTGCCTGGGTCGGACTGGGGGCAGTCCAGGAATGTAGCAAGTTCAGAAACAGGCGTAAATCTGCTTCACGGAAGGGCAGAACCAACATTTATTTTAGCAAGCAAAATAAAGGATATATATATACACCGCACTCAATGTCCACATTTAAAATCTCTTAAATTAACGCTCTAGAATTATAGAATAAATAATACATCAAGCAATGAAAATTAATACTTAGTGTTCGCCTCTACAAGGAGCATGAAGGAAGGATGAGGCTCGCCAGCACGTCAAGCAGTGCGCGAGTACCTCAGGTAAAACGGAAAGAGGGACGTAGCCGCAAATATCTCGCTACGCATACCTCAGGATAGCGGTGGGATGAGTACGATCGCACACACAAGCGCGGGGATACGCCGCCGCGGTCGCCAGGAAGGTAGGAATCTCGTCAGGCCGAGATTGCTCTGACGAGTGGAAATTAACATAAAAATAACGCGAATGAGAGTAATACACGCTTTAAGTGCACAAACACGCACTTATCCGGTAAATTAGTCTTAGGCGAAGATGCGGACGTACACGCGGCAAATTAAGGGCCAATATGGCGGAAATGTCGACACACAATACGTGTCTTACCTCTGCAAAAATTACAACGTTTCAGTACGGCGTATGAAAAGGAACAGGACGACTCGCACCCGCGCGAGTCGCGGAAACACCGAAAGCGGGAACTCCCACCACCGACTTATTACAATGACCAATCAGTGTCACTCATCAACGTAGCAGACAAGAGAGAGACACTCGCGTAACGCATGGGCCTAAAAATAGAGCGCCACGGATAAGGTAAACAAGGAGTGTATACAAGTACACTAGGTGCGATGCGCACGGGACCAAAATTATAAGTTGAGGCGTGCAGCATGCGGATGGGACCAAAAGGAAGCACCAATCCCAAACAACGCGCACTTCATAATTGAAAAATATACATCGTTTACAAACTATTTTCAGAATACGGCATTCAGTTCAAATTTCTCGATTCATTCAAGTTTTTGAGTTCGAGTCTTGATCGGTTGAGTTCGAATTTGGATGTGCGCCTGAGGAAAATTTAAAAATCACAGTTTTCTAATGTCAATGACGCGGGAGTTTCTCTGATCTCTCGAAAAGAGGTCTTCCCCTATGACTATGTAAACGATGTTCAAAAACTCTCCGAAACGTCGTTACCGCCGCTCGAGGCATTTAAAAGCAAGCTGCCCGATAACGACGTATCGCGCACTGTTTATGAACATGCGGTTAAAGAGGGAGAATATTTTCAAACCGCGACATTGGGCGCATACAGTGATCCGTAGCTAAAGATTGCCTTTTTACTGCTCGTGGACGTGTTCGAACATTTTCGCAAAAGTTGTATGCTCAGTTACAACTCAGATCCCTTTCATTATTGCACTTTACCCGCCATCCGTTGGGATGAAATGTTGAAACACACACGCATAGTATTCAAATTGCTGACGGACGTCGACAAGGTGCTTTTCATCGAACGAGGTAATCGAGGAGGTCTATGCCAATGTGCGCTATCCTAAGGCCAATAATAAATATGTTGAATCGTAAGAGCTGTCGAGCTATCTGATTTATTTGGATGTAAATAACCTTTATGGCGGGGCAATGTCTCAACCATTACCGCATTCCAATTTTTGGTGGTTGGACGATTGTAAGAACTTTTACGTGATTTCACAAAATTCAGAAATTAGCTATATATTGGAAGTTGAGCTATAATATCCGCGCAAATTGCACGATAAGCATAGCAATCCCCCTTTTCGCTCAACGCGCTCGAAACCAGTGATCTCAGAAATAGCATCCTGCCGCATTGCGGCACGCGTGGTGGGGGAAGGCGAGAAGTGTGTGCGTGCCGTGTCTGTGAGCGCTGCGCGCGCACCCTACGTAGACAAGGAAGGAGCTATGCTTTTCGTCTTTCTTCTACCAATGCAGAGGAAAATGACGTCAGAAGCTGCGCGCGCACCGATGGAGGACAAGGAAGGAGCTATGCTTCTCGTCTTCTTTCTACCAATGTAGAATAAAATGACGTCAGAAGCTGCGCGCGCACCCAATAGAAAGAGGCACAAAATTATGCTCCGTCTTCTTTCCACCACGATCGCACGCACGTGCTTCGTTCGGCATGCGACAGCGGTACCGAATTTACCTTTCGGCTGAGCGTTGAGCCGGCTGAAATTGTCAAAAATGCACTTGTACCAAATTTATCTCGCAAGGCGGCATTCGATAGGGAATCAAAAGAAAACGATCTATGCCAAGTTTCAACCCTCTATCTCCATCAGAAGGGTAGTTATAGGGGAAATAAACAAATCAGTTTTTGACACATTTTTCGTATTTAGCGGTGCGGAAAAATTCGGAAAAAAATTAAGCATATTAAGAACATGTGAATTTATGGTTGGGAATTTTTGCACATTTTTCTCTCGCAAATCCTAAGCATAAAAAATGAAAAACCCCCCAAAAACACGAGAAATTCCAATTACGTGTTGAAGTTTCCGACCCACATAAGTTTTATAAATTCTGTAGTGAAGTATGGGCATAAGTAGTACCACCAATTGTTTTTAGATTTTTTGGTAGTGTCCGTCGTAGTTCAAATAAATAAAAACCGATATTTACGACATATTTCGTGTAATAACTTATTGAATACTTAAAATAATTGCGTTTCCTTGATATTGCCAGTCAGTTATACGATGCTCTATGTTTTTGCATCCGAGAGAGCAACGTATAAATAAAGCGAATTAAGTTATTTCGAGTTTATTAAAAGTCTGTGTGCAACGTACTTTGAAAAATATTGAACGATAGACCAACAGCACGAGTAGCTCGTTGGTTAAGCTACAACCGTCTGCGACATCGTTGGAGACTTTTGTCGGAGGTTCGCGTCCAGGAAGGCTCACCTTTTTTTTCTTTCTAACAACTACACGACGGTAAGCGATATTCACTTACAAATATTTCAAACATACTTCTATAATATTTAACTGTATTGTATATGAAATATGTATGCACGCATTGCGTTATTTATGTGACCTTTACTTATATTTTATCACCCAATGAAGCTTCCAATGCGTGTAATGCATTCGAACACAGGAACATTCTACGAATCTGCTAGTATAAATATTTTATTCTCCAAATATAAATTTTTACGTGGTCTTCCCCGCCACCCATGAGTTGCCACGACTAGCGCGTTCGGTTTTTTATTGTGGACCTTCGCCGGTAGCCCTATTGTACCACATTTTAATTTATTAAATTACAGTGGTGATGGGATATGTGTAAAGAAAAGCATATTTTCAACACATGACAGCAATCACCATACGACAGATTTCTTAAAGTTTCTTAAACGTAAAGACATGCGGTCTGACACAAGTGAGGCCAGACCAATTTTTGCTGTACCTCTCCTTTTCGGAGAAGTACGGTCTGACACAAGTGAGGCCAGACCAATTTTGTTTTACTTGTTACGTCGCGAATCGAGGTAGGATAGAAATACGCGATATGGATACGGACTTCGCGAATTCTCTCGTTCCACTAAATAACAATTGCACGCACCTGGCCTTGATCAAGACACATACGTACTGTCTGTTTTTAGTCAACCGCGATTTCGCAGCTTTACTGGGACCAGACACGATAAAGAAGCTGGGTTAAATGTGCTGGTTGGGATTGAGGGATGAATCGGAGAATATTTATAATGAATTATCGCTACTCACTTGCAGTTGGTCGAAGATGTTTTATAAGAATTAGTGAGGCCGAGGTGGTAGCGCACCCACCTATATCTATCAGTATTATAAATATGCTTTTCTTTACACATATCCCATCACCACTGTAAATTAATAAATTAAAATGTGGTACAATAGGGCTACCGGCAAAGGTCCACAATAAAAAACCGAACGCGCTAGTCGTGGCATCTCATGGGTGGCGGGGAAGACCACGTGAAAATTTATATTTGGAGAATAAAATATTTATACTAGCAGATTCGTAGAATGTTCCTGTGTTCGAATGCATTACACGCATTGGAAGCTTCATTGGGTGATAAAATATAAGTAAAGGTCACATAAATAACGCAATGCGTGCATACATATTTCATATACAATACAGTTAAATATTATAGAAGTATGTTTGAAAAATTTGTAAGTGAATATCGCTTACCGTCGTGTAGTTGTTAGAAAGAAAAAAAAGGTGAGCCTTCCTGGACGCGAACCTCCGACAAAAGTCTCCAACGATCTCGCAGACGGTTGTAGCTTAATGTATTACTAGCGCTGGGTGCCGTATCAAGAAGGGGCTTCATTATTTGTTTTCAATTGCGTCAGAAATTTCTTACGGCCCTGATTCAATCCATGCAGACATTCCGTATACATATGTGCACACTAGTATACTTGGGAATAATGCATACTAGCGTTTGTACCGCAGTTCAGGCTGAACACAAGCACTTAATTTACAATTTTATATTCACCATTTTTTTTCTCCAGAACTAGACGGTGAAAAGTCTTTTTTTTCTTTTAAAATGTTCCTCGAATGTTAATCTACAACCTGGAATTTTTTCAACAAAAGTTTAAGAGCCGTTTTTGAGTAATTATCAAAAAACCGTTTTATTGTGATCATTACCATTGCTTTAGATGGAGAAAACGCTAAACTTTAATTGTTAATAACTCGAGTTCTAGACGGTGGATCAAGTTCATTTATAAGAAAAAAATTGTTATTTTTTAAAAATCTTCAATTTAAGTCTGGTTTAAAAAAAAAGTTTAAGAAAAGTGATTCAGCGCTAGTAATACCTTAACCAACGAGCTACTCGTGCTGTTGGATTATTGTTCAATATTTTGCAAAGTACGGTGCACACTGACGTTCAATAAACTCGAAATAACTTAATTCCCTTTATTTGTACATTGCTCTCTCACATGCAAAAACATAGAGCATCGTATAACTGACTGGCAATATCAAGAAAACGCAATTATTTTAAGTATTCAATAAGTTTTTACACGAAATATGTCGTAAATATCGGTTTTTATTTATTTGAACTACGACGCACACTACCAAAAAATCTAAAAAAAATTGGTGGTTCTACTTATGCCCATACTTCACTACAGAATTTATAAAAATTCTGTGGGTCGGAAACTTCAACACGTAATTGGAATTTTTCGTGTTTTTGGGGGGTTTTTCATTTTTTATGCTTAGGATCTGCGAGACAAAAATGTGCAAAAATTCCCAACCATAAATTCACATGTTCTGAATATTCTCCATTTTTTTCAGAATTTTTCCGCAACGCTAAATACGAAAAATGTGTCAAAAACTGATTTTTTTATTTCCCCTATAACTACCCTTCTGATGGAGATCGAGGATTGAAATTTGGCATAGAGCGTTTTCTTTTGATCCCCTATCGACTGACGCCTTGCGAGATAAATTTGGTACAAGTGCATTTTTGACAATTTCAGCCGGCTCAACGCTCAGCCGAAAGGTAAATTCGGTACCGCTGTCGCCTGTCGCATCCCGAACGAAGCACATGCGTGCGATCGTGGTGGAAAGAAGACGGAGCATAATTTTGTGCCTCTTTCTATTGGGTGCGCGTGCAGCTTCTGACGTCATTTTATTCTACATTGGTAGAAAGAAGACGAGAAGCATAGCTCCTTCCTTGTCTACGTACGGTGCGCGCGCAGCGCTCACGGACATGGCACGCACACAACTCTCGCCTTCCCCCACCACGCGTGCCGCAATGCGGCAGGATGCTATTTCTGAGATCACTGCTCGAAACCCTCTGGCGCGTATCAGCACAAGTTCTTGGCCACTTTGCATAATAAGGAGCATTACGTACTTCAATATAGGAATCTGCAACTATGTTTGTAGCACGGTTTGCGCCTGAGAAAAATTTACCGAATACTATCCTTTTCGAAGTCCTGCTGGCTAAAACCGTACATAGACTTTAACACAGCATTTCGTACTGCTGCGACAAACGATTTTGATAGAATTCTATTGAAATTAATGATCACCATTTTCGGCAAGACCGTGGAAAACATTAGAAACCTTGTGTTAAGTCCTACGTCCTCCACCCGCTTTTTCTATAACTATATTCTCGCAACGGTTCACCGCACCGCGTATCCTCCCATTAGCCGTAAGTCACACATAAGCGAAACAAGAGCCGGCGCACCGCGCCACCGATATTCCTTCACGTAACGCTGACGAACATCCGGGACGTAATCCGCGCTACGCGAAGGAATGACCTAGCGACCGCGCACAATAGAGATGTAAGTAGAAACATAAGAATGCTGACGCCGAATCAGCCCACAGGCCAATCACCAACAATCGATTAGCGATCCGCGACAACATATAGATCTAAGAATGCCAACGCTTAAACGGAAGCTAGGGTGCCATTTCCACGAAGCACCTAGCGACCCTCAGCAAAATTCACAATTTAAATAGGCTTACAACCGTAGAGCGAGCGCTCTTTAGTCAACCAAGTTCGGCCACGATCAATCTAAATTCGACAACTCATAAATCAATCAGAGTTCGACCGCGATCATTCAAAAGTTGTTCAATCTTCAGACGCGCAGCAAGCAGTGTTAATCATTAAGTGAGCAATTGTAAACCACCTAAGTGTACTTCGAGATAAAACACTCAGTCCACTTCCACAATCTGAACATTACTTCACACGACCGTGTCCTTCCTGCGCGTCAACACCAAACACAAGCACCTCTACCTCTAACCCAGGGAACCCCAGTGACCCTTCGTGCCACCTACGAAGTGTGGACGCCTTCCCGGCATCCTCCGCGGTAATTCACGCACTGAACCAGGATGAAGCCCATCGAGCACGGTGACTAGTAGTGAGATAGCTTGAAAGCTTTCCTGGCTTCTTGCACCACGCTCCTACTGCCCCTGACGATCGCTCTCCCAGGTATGGGAAAACCCTCGGGATCGGCAATCCGCAACCACACACACTCCCACACATCCAGAGCCGTAGCCATTCGGACACCCCCTTCTTATATTCCGCGATACGTCAGTGAGCCGCTCCGCTGACGGATCGAAAACCATTTCGGTGCGATCACTCCTTCCGTCCGTCCTCGATCCCCGGTATACCCGGTGAACGCAGGGTGCCAAAAACCGAGGACGTAACACCGTGTAAATGTAAAATTGTTGCGATCTTGGGAGCGCAGATATGGTGCCGAAGAGTACATTTCTAGGGTAAATTTTCATAGTAGGACAATTTTTTCAGAAAATATTAAACGCGATGTACATATGTTTGACACTAGCGGGTCCGCAGCGGAGCACAAATTCGGCATACCGTTAGCGAATAACAAAGTACCGGGTTTCATGAAGGTTGAGAACATAGGTAGCGTTATGATTGAATCCATCGGGTTGCTCGCGAAAATGTATTTGATTAGTGTTTCAGGTACGGGCGATGTGGTTAAAACGTTAAAGGGGTCAGTACGAACGTAGTGTCAAAGTATATAAGGGTCGGAACGGAAAAAAGTAGGGCCACATCGCGCGGGATCGAACCCGCGTCCTTCGTATCCTCAGGCAGACGCTAACTCACTGCGCCACTGATGCCTTTTTGTCTTCAACCCTAATTCTGCTTCTTATGCATTCCGCATGCAGCAATATTAATTCTTTCAATCAAATATTTATATATTTATTCATTTATTTATTTATTTATTTATTTACGGGCTAAAGCCCTATGTTTATAGTAAAGTGTGAACATTGTAATGAATAACAGGGTATACATGTGCTGTTTACACACATAATTGTCGCATTAAGTTAAGTACGTGTAAGTGGGCTACCAGTCGCTTAAACCTATTACTTGATCCCGCAAAAAGATCAATTTTCTCGGATATTTTAGTTGCACAAGTGGATGTTCTAGAAATTGCATATCAACATGAAAGATCGGTGTATTGTGTAAGGGACGTGAGCTAACACTAAAATCAATGAGCTGCAATAAGGGAGAGCGACCAATGTAGCCGTTGATGATTTTAAACAAAAACAAAATATCCACCTTGTTTCTTCGGTCTTGCAATGTTAACATATTCATCCTATGCATTGCGGGATCATAGTCATGGCCAATCTTCTGAATTGGAATACAAAGTGTACCAGAAACAAATCGTAAGAATTTATGCTGTGTTTTCTGAATTAGCTGAATACAGTTCATTTGATAAGGACACAGGTATATTCTAAGTGAGCCATTACAAGCGTTCTATTAGAATTTTCGACATCTTGTGTAAACAATGTATTTTATAATATACTTCCTAACCGGTTCAATACACTTGTTCGCTTTTATGTATCTAACTAATCTTATTACGCACGACCGCACGCATGCCTGGCCAGGCGGGCAGAGATCGGTACGGCTCGCGCTTTGAGCCACGAGGCCCCTCGCCTCTGATAGCGCCACCCTGAACCGGCGCGGCGCATGACCCGCCTAACTCAAGTAAAGGCGGCGGTACAACAATTACATATCTTAACAGCCGGGCTACGAATGTTTTTACACATTTGCGTTATGAATCCAAGCTCTTTGTTTGCTCTATTGATAATATTTCAAAAATGCCCGTTATAGGATAGCCGTTCATCGTAGTGGACACCAAGGTCTATGACATTATTTACCGTCGATTACTGAGAACCGTTGACGATGTACGGATACATAATTTTATTTTTAGTACAAGGCATTCTCAGCTCGTGGCATTTCGGTGTGCTTGCTGATATAGTTTGTTGCGACTGCACCAATCTGAGAGCCTATTAAGATCTTGTTGCAATTCATGTACATCAGATAGGTCTCCTATACACGTATACAGTTTTAGATCATCAGCGTATAGGAGTGGTGATGCCATATGCAATACGTCAGGTAAATGGTTAATAAAAATAATTAAAACTAATGGCCCTAGGTCAGAACCTTGAGGAACACCTGATGTAGCATAGCTTGCCCGTGAGAGAGAATTACGAATTCTAACTTGAAGAGCCTGGTTTGATCAATAGTCGCACAGTAAAGAAAGGAGATTACCTCCAAGTCCGAAGCAATGCAATTTGGCTGATAGAGTGCCATGATCAACGATATCAAAGGCTTTCTTGAAAAAGGTGTATATAAAATCAGCTTTCTCTTTGTTATCAATGGCACGAATGACAAAATGATTAAAAAATGCTACATTAATTGTTTTATCTGTTACGTCCTCAGGTTTTACCACGCTGCGTACACCGCGTATAGTTGGGACCTGAGGACAGACGGTAGGATCGGTAGAATGTCAGGTGTATGTCAAAAAGTGTCAGGTGTATGTCAACAAGTGTAAACCAAACATCGAAATGGCTACCGCGCAAAATTAATCTAAGGTGGAAACGGCAACCGCGCAAAATGAATCTAATGTCGGAGTGATTGTCGCGGGATTCTGAACGATGTCGGTCAGTATTTCCTATACTGCCGGTAGTTACACTTTTCCTACCGTGTGTTATGCGCTGTCCAAGTAGGAGGCGTAGGAGGAGTGGTAATAAGGGGAAATGGAATTGTGTTGGCGTTCAATTATATGATTGCTTGGAATTTAACTATACGATATATTGGTGTTAGCTGTACGATGTTACAATTTGAACGGTTTCCTTACGAAATGTCGGACGAAGACACGAATACAAAGAATTCGCTACGACATAACTGATTGTCCTTAGAGTAGGTCAAGATGTGTGATAGTCTTCTATTCGGTGCACTGAAGTTAATATTTCTGAACCGTGAGTATTCAACTCCTTAAATTTGACTTGTATCGAGAGTAACTGATGAACGGTAGATATAATCAGGAAAGAGCCACTGATTAATTAAGACCCGGATGAGCGGCGATCAAGGGTTTTTATTTCAGCCCTCGCGTGGGGCGAGTTGGCTCGTGAGGGAGTCAAGTCAACGTTCGCAGGCATGGCTCTTCCCCTACTGTCCGCTGGTCAGCTGCACGTGTCTCAGGTCGCGGGCGCTCACGTGTGTGTCTTATCTCAAAAAAGCTACTTCCTCAAACGAGAGTGAGCTCCGTCGCGTGTGCTCTCGTCCTTGACGATTCTGCGGAAATTCGGTCTGCACTTTTGATCGCGTGCAGGAATCTACTTGGAACAAGCTGGCGGGTTACGACTGCGTTTCCAATTCGGTGGACATATGATGCGCTTGGATTGGATGTGAATATTTATATATACTCTTACTGCGACTGTGAGTTTTATCGGGTAATTATAAATCTATCGGTACCATGTGTAGCGAAGGCGTCTGTGCATGGCCGCGTGTTATTGTTATTGGTTATTGCAAGCATATATAAGGATGGAGGACACCAGGGCGTAACAGTTAACCTTGCATGAACGAAGCCATGTTGATAAAGGGATATGAGGCTATTGATCGCAGATGACAATTTGGTTGTAATGATTTTCTCTAATATTTTTGCGGATGTATTCAGGATGGATATGGGCCTGTAATTCATAACCCTCGACGCGTCACCAGATATATGAATGGGTGTAATTTAGCTGAATTTCCATCTAATGGGAAAATTACTAATGGCGAGTGGCTTATTGAATATGATCCTTACCGAATGGAATAAAATAAAATGACACTTCGTTATAAAAATAGGTGGAATGCCATCATTACCAGGTCCTTTATCAACGATCATGCTTTTGATGGTGGAAAAGGCGTCGCTAATACTAATAAACAGGTCGACTGCCTAGATCCCAGTGGAGTTCGCGTGGTAATCATTTGCATGCAAATGAGTCGAAGAAGCATATACCGATTCAAAAATAGACGCAAATGAGTCGGCTATCCCATCGTCAGAGTCGGCAAAACCATCATTACACTTCATGCAGGAGGGAATAGTATCTTTGTCTCTATGTGAGTTGGTAATGTTCCAGAAGGACTTGGGTTTTATAGACAAACTGTTTTCGGTGTCCCGAGGAAATGTGCAATAGTTGTTCCTAAGTAAACATTTGCACTGCGTTCTGAGGTGAGAAAATGTCAAGTAATCATCTAAGTTATTGGACTAACGCTAGTCTCGGTGTGCAGTTTTCAATTCGATGATTAACATTTTAAGCTCGTTCGTAAACTACTGTTACGTCCTCCATTTTCGGTATCCTGCGTGCAGGCGGCCCGGGTATACCGGGGATCGAGTACGGACGGAGGGATCGCACCGATAAAAGGAGTTCAATCCGTCAGTGGAGCAGCTCACTGGCATATCGCAGAATGGAAAGGGGCTCCCGAATGGTTGCGGCTTTCTATGTAAACGGGTCCGAATGGTCACGGTTCGGTGGGTGAGAGGTGTTCGAATGGTTACGATTCGTGTGTGTGCTCGCGTCCGAATAGTTACGGCTCTATAAGTAATCGCGTCCGAATGGTTACGGTTCAGTGTGTAATCGCGTCCGATTGGTTACGGCTCGATAGATCAGAGATCTCCGAATGGTTACGGTTCGTGTGTATCATCGCGTCTGAATGGTTACGGCTCTATAAGTAATCGCGTCCGTATGGTTACAGCTCTGTATGTAATCGCGTCCAAATGGTTACGGCTCTATATGAAAACGGGTCCGAATGGTTACGGCTCTGTATAGTCGCGTGTCCGAATGGTTACGGCGCTGTGTGTATGACGTGTGTCCGAATGGTTACGGCGCTGTATGTGAAGCTACTTCCGTTAGAGGCCTCGTCCTTGAACGGTAACTCTTAGATTTCTTTAATCTAAAACCTCTACGTCCGGGTCTTCGTTGTTCTCGGATATTTCCACCGTCGACGGTACGGTTTCCGGATTTAGGGGTTCGCAGTATAAGGTGAAATGGTCGTGGCCCGGGGGAAGATTGAACGGGCACGGTTGTTCGGGTGAGGTCCAGACTGGAGGGGTGTGTTGTTCGGAGGGTTGAGAGATAGGCCGGGGAGGATTAGCGGGGTTGGCTGATGCCTGTTGTGAGGCCTGTAGCTTGTGTAAGGGTGCGGCTTGGCGGCGCGCTCGAACCTATATTCCCGACCGGTGCGTTGGTCTATCTACTCCACGTGGACCCTCGCGTCGACGTCCTGAATAACGGGATATTCTCTGGTTATGATTTTGGTGGAAGACGTTACCGTCTGTAGGAGTGGTTACTGACCTTGGGACCGAACCATGGAGCAAGGAGGCCCAGTGATGACCGGAACAAGCGCTCTACGGTGGGGGCAGATAGATGCCCGTTTTTGCGCTCGGCGGTTTCGGTTGCCCGGGAAGTCACTGTGGGAAAGGGAGCGCGCATAACACGTCGCTAGGTTAAGCACAGAGAACACCCGGGTAGTAGGACGTCGTGCGCGGGTGTCACCGCGATAGGCGGTCCGCGTCGCAAGAGTTTGTGTGAAGCCCGAAGTTTAAAGGGCAGGATGGGTGCTTGAGTAACCGCGTTTCTGTCAGGCGGTAGGGTGGTGAGGAGCTGCAGCCACTTAATTGCCTTAGGTTTGGTATAAGTTGTAATATTTTAAAGCAAACTCGTTACAGAGACTAACTAGTTTATAATGGTCGTTAGTTACCTCAAGGTTGGTCAGTTATCGGAGCTGACCCTTTTGGCTGCCTTCGAATTTACTTCTGGGACTTTTCACTGAGGCTCTAGGTCTCTAGGTGTCTAAGCCTTTAGATAAAAAGTACGGAAGTGCGAAGAAGTGTACGGAAGTGATCTAAAGTAGTCGCGATACGGAAGTCGTGTGTTACAGAAGTAGAAGTGATACGGAAGTCTTGTGTTACAGAAGTAGAAGTGATCTGTTTGACAGCTGTCAGTAGTTTATATAGCCGGCGTGCTACGCTGAGCATCGTCCTTGCTGCTGACTTGGCGTCAGCAGTCTTCGCTTGGCTCGGCGCGACAGTTGCTTTTCTCCAGAATCAGCGCTATGTGTCGTATCTATCTAGATTTGGTTACTGTATGCATTGTTTGGACAGTCTGGCGGTGCGTAGAGGAATTTGATGGCGCGGTACTTTGGTTGTTATTTGCGCTATTAACTGTGTCATCCAGGCAGTCAGTAGGGTATATGTTACTCGTCTGTCGCCCGACATGCTCTTCCGCTAGGCGGGTGAGGAAGTCAGTTCCTATAGTAGTTCCTGGTAAATCTTAAATGGTATTGAATCCGAACCGAATTTGCGCGGTCTGAGTGTACCCGGCGTCGACAGGAAAATTCGACGGTTCCACTTTCTTTGTGCGAACGTTAAAACCGATTAGCAAGGGTGTGTGCACTGGGCAATGAGGATTCAGACAAGTTGTCTGGACATTACAAATAATCTCAGATTCTCTGATCGAATTGACTCTATTAGCAACGTTGGTTGTACAAGATAGAGTAAATATGGCTTACTACGTACGCCGCGTGTGTGCTGAGTCGAGCGTAGTTTTGCTTTCACTATTACTGAACGACTTGTTCGGCTCACGGGACTTAATGCATAACGCCTCGAAACAAGACGATTTGCTTGGATTTCCCTCACAGAAGGCGACCACAAGTCACACTCGTTTGGCGCACTCTTTTACACGGATTTGGCGCGAAGCGGGGCATTGGTGGTCGGTCCGAGCTGCTAATGATTATTCGTAGGAGTTCAGTAATTAAGTGCTGCAGCACCGCTCGACAGTCCCTTAGAATGCCCGCAGGGGGGTCCCGCCCTTGGTGGTGGGGACCTTTGGGGCTTGGCGTACCCACGGACCTGACATACGCTTGTACTGGGCCCTCAATCGGCTGCTGGGCTGTGGGTCCACTCGACCGGAGGATAATCGGTAGACGGGGTGGGGGGCCCACCGGTGGTAGTGGTAGGGTAGCGTGTGGGAACGTCCCACCCGCGTTGCCCTTAGCTGCCACCGTCCCCCACATTTGGGACGGCACCCTGGGTACTAACTGACTATATTATCTAAGGCACCGGGGTTGCAATCGTCGTGGCAGTGGTGAAGCCATAGCTGGCTAGGGCTTGACATCCCGGTGTGGGAGCTGCACTTAATCAGCTCGCCTTACCATGGTTGGCAGAACTATGGGAGAGGTTTAGAAAGGCCTCGCCTCCACCAGTAAGATGCTGGGGCCAGCACCCCGATAGACTGGTAGCAATTTATTGCGCGTTGATCGAGCGACATCTCGATCATTGAAGGGTGCGTGCGGCATATAGACCATGAGTCGAGGTGGCCGCCGGCCTGCGGGCCCACCCGCGTATGAGTAAAACAGTCCCTTAGAATCCCATTGAAGTAGGGCGAGGCGCGAACGATCGACTATGACCAGTCTGTCTGCTCATTTTTAATTTTAGATTACGCGTCTGGTGGCGGATGCACCTACTATGCCCTCTCGTGCCTCTAGGTGACTATAGCTTTACCACTGGGGCCAACTCGGTTAACAGTGGCCGCTCTACCTACTCGCGCGCCTTTCAAGTCACAGTAGTCCTCGTCATTACCGCCCAGACAGACTGTACGGCCGTAGTGTTAAACGAGAAAGCACGCGGCGAGTCGCTGCGAAAATAAATAAGTGAAAAAAGGCGAGTAGAGGACACAGGATGTAACACGACCTCGGGTAAGTTGACCCGAAGATTCTAATAGTTGGAACATAGGCGTTGATGACCAAGTAAATATGGTGATAGAAAAGGTTCAGTGCATGATCCACGGACAAGTCGGTCAAGATATGGCCCCAGTTGAAGCAGTTGAAGTAATTGATTATCTCCGAATAATTTGCTTTCTTGAAATCTAATCCGAGAGCCGCAGTGTGAGTAATGTTAGAATCAAGAGTGTTTATGACAACTGAGAGTGCGGGATGATAGGAGTCAAGGGGAAGTAGATAATCAGGGGAACTAAAAAGAACGATAATGGGAAATTTTGAGTACAGCAGGTCAAATGCATATCCAACATAGAGAAAAATATTATTATATTTGCCGATTAAATTATTATATTGCTTTAGGTTATATAGTTTATACAACTCAGCGGTCATGTCAGCAGAAGGAGCAGTGCTATTGTGCGAAGGCAGGCAATATGGCGACAAGATATCAGGTGAGCTATACCAGTGAACGTTAGGTAAATTATAATCGCCAGTAACACACACGAGAGGGTAATGCAAAACAGAAACCATCTCATAGAGACATATACACTGATCATAATATAGTGAGTAGGGAGAATTAGGAGGAATATAAATGCCTCCAATAACTAGCGCGATATCGCCGTTCGAATTTTGATGAAGAGAAGTTCGACGTTATTTAATGACGGAGTTAACAGCGTAACTTAACACTTTAAGTCGTTTCTAATCGCAATTAATACACCGCCCCTTTGGAAAAACACTTGATTTGGGGACCGCCATTGCATCGGAAAACATTATAGCCGTTAAAAGGCAGTTCAGAGAATGCGATGATCTCACACAGCCACGTCTCGACGAAAATAATATCGTAATTAACGTTGGATAAGGACAGATATGTAAACAGGTCGTTGAGTTTAATTCACAGAGCCCTTTTCCGTTTTGGATGGAGACTCGTGCGGGACGTCGGTGTTTTTTGAGGCAGTAGTGCTCCGTACCAGCATGGACGGTTCATTTCGACACCGTATCGTGAGCGACTGGTCATTGGCTGCTTCCAGTTGATCTCTTAGTTTGCAAAGATGGGACATCTGCTGCTTCGTCTAGTTGCTCGTAATTTTTGCTGGTCCTTTATAATTGTTTCTGTGTTTGAACATGTCGATAGCAGTAACAGTGATGTGCATTAAAAGTGTAACCTTAACCAGTCTCGTCCAGTTTACATCTTTCCTGCCGAGTCTTTTAATGCGAACCTTTTCGTGATTGCTCGGCATGACTTCGTTTAAGATGGATATAACGGTTAACCAATCATGTTGGTTGTTGCTAGACGACAAGCCTGATGTATTAACCTCAGTCAAGTTGTGAATAGTTAGGTTGTTTGATCTGCTACCTCTGTCCTCCAATTCCATAGCGATATTTTCGATATTACTTTGTTTCGTAGGAGCAGATTCAAGGTTCGTAACACTATTTTCAATCACAGAGATTCTGACATTATGTTTTTCAGCAATTTGTGCCTGAAAAATGATGTGAATAGATGTGATGTCATGATGTATTTGCGACATCAGCGACTCATCAAATTTTCTGAATTCATTGGTGAAGAATTTGTGTAGCTAAAGAAAGATTGGTGTGGGAAGCGGTGTGTTGATGGACTCGTAGCTCACAGTGCAATCAGTAATGTCATCGGTCGATGTGTTTTGTGGATACATTCAAACTCAAGCTGCATTCAATCAGTTTCAATCGAGTCCATGGGTGTCCCAAACGGACAAGGAACTTGGATCCACTATGTGATGATACGTCACACCATACACAAGTGACAGATCTTGCCATTGGTTCACTACAGCCTTTGCATGTAACCGTTGAATAATTATTTCACGAATCAGACATTTTGACCGAGCAGTTACGAAACGATCAACACATAGGACCAAAATAATGTACGTCTGCACCTTCGACGTCCGACGACAATATTCACGCGGTCTGACGAAACGACACGCGTTTCCCATGGCGTTGATGCAAATCGTTGCAAGGACAATTATTTTGATCGCCGTTTCGTAACATGCTCTTTCTCGAATATCGCGACTTTGTGGTAATTCGACTGAACCGCGGACGGCAATATTCGCGTACACGCTACGCGGGATGATGCGATCTTAATAGAATATTCTTAACGGGAAGTCTATCGCGTGAAAAGCTTCTTGTCAGTTACGCTACGAATATGGTAACTTTGCGAATCGGCGTAGCGCGGAAGGTAGAGCGGGAGTTTGTCGGGTTTATCGGAAATCAGGCGCGCCCCATATACACATTTTCTTGAATGTCGCGACTTTGACGATTGCAGTAGTCCGGCTGACACATGAGCCCCGATCGAACAACTCATGTTGAGTAGTGTTTGAGAATACGGCGCTCCGGCGAATCATCGTCGCGGCATTCTCAAGGCGGCCTGAGGGTTGATCCACACGCGGTTATCAGCCATTATCATTATTCATCGAGAACACACGTGTATACAGAGCGCTTCTCACGGTTTTGCCATTATAACCACATTGCAGTCACATCACGTTTATTCGGTTTCATCACAGACAATCGTACACACTCATACGCATCAAGATTCACGCACGCACTTAGTTGCAGATCGCTGTACATCAACACGCGAACCCAGGCTCTGCACGTACCGTGAACTAATCCGTGTATTCGAAACAGGTTCGAATCATTGTAGGCGGATACAATGAATATATTTGATCATTTCTCTCATTTATGTTCCGCTCACTACCATAGAGCACCCTCGAACGATATATTTTTATAGTAAAGACTCTAATGATACGGAACAGTGTCGGCCATGTGGATAAAAAACCTGTCCGCCGCCAAATGATCTAGTCACCCCATCCCCCTTTCTCTATCCCATTGTTTCCCACTCATCTCACACATGAAGTTGCAATTCTCAAACAAGTAGAGATTGCATTTGTTGACTCTAGTGCGGGGGGAGGGGGCGATGTTTGCGACCTCTGTCAATAAGATGTATGATTTATTATGCTCCTTTCGGGTTACATACTTTATACATTCTTAATTCTACCTAATCCTACCTTAACTCTACCTCTTCTCGAATCGCATGCCACTGCCCTTTGCCACCGCTTCCCCTCTCCTCTTTCACTCTCTCGCTTGCCCCCTCTCTACGCCTCGCCGTACCTAATAAAACTTAAGTTAGCTTATCACCACCTTAGCATTCTACGTTACATTACGCCGCTTCCTTTCCCTTCCGGCTTCCGTTTCCGTACACTCACTCTCAATCCTTGCTTTCATTCCTCTCCATTCACTCCTGACTTTCTTGATCTCTACTTCTCTCAAGCTCCTACTCCCTTTCTTCTGTCGCCCTTTCTATCTCCCTTAGCCACTTGTCCCCTTCACCCTATCCGTCCATCTCCTTCTCCCCTCTTCCCCCTCCCCCCAACCTTTGCACCTCTCTCAAACATGCCCCAATGACTCTTCCTCCTCATCGCACTTAACCTGCACATCCTCCTCGTCTCCTCTTCCCAATACCATCCCTTCCTAATTTCATTCCCCATCCTGAACCTTGCCACCTTAATCCTCTTCCAATCCTTCCAACCCTTTTTCAGGTATTCCGGCCCTCCCACCCCCATTATCTCCCAGTACCATTCATTGTACTTCGTACTCTCCATTCTTTCCCCCCTCTCCTCCCTTTGTTTACCTCTATCCATCCTCTCAAGCTCCTCAAACAGCACCCCTCCTTCCTCACCCTCTCTTACTCCTCTCTCCCTGAAGAACTCCCTCCTTTCCTTCTCCCACACTCCTTCCACCCTCCACCTGCTCCATCAGCCCTTCATTTCCTCCCAGCATCTTCTTGTTAGATTGTACCTTTCTTATATATATATACTTCAAATATTGTAATCTTATATTTTTGTGCAACGGTATTTTATTTGGCTTTATGCTTTTACACGTGTAGCACTCTCGAGAAAGCTTGTTACAATACAAAATGGTGGTGGGGAAGTTTTTGACATGGCCACCGTTTTTCGGTGAGTCGCGACAGGCGCCAATGAGCAGGAAGAGGGGACAGAGTCTTCCTTGCATTCTGCCAACAGTCCTCCTGTACAGACCCAGTGACCTCCTCAGATATCCCCCCCCCCCGCCACGCTCCACCTCTTCCACCCCCCAAATCTGCACCTCATACCCCAACACCGTCGATACCAGTACATCATACATCCACATCCTCCTCTCCCAGTCCCTTTCCCACAACCTCTTTCCCAGCCCCCAGACCTCCCCCATTGCAGCGGCTGCGTTCCTCCTTCTGCCCTTTAGATGTCCTTCCTGGCCCTCATTCTGTGCCACCGTCTACCCCAGGTACTTGTACCTTTTCACCTGCTTGAGCTTCCTCCCCTTCCACCTCCAGTCAATCATCTTCTACCTCCCCCTCCCCTCCTGAGCCACATTACCTTTGTTTTGCCCTCGTTCAGGCTCAGCCCTTTCCATTCTCGCTAACATCGTCCGTATGTCCCCTCATCCTCCGCTAGGAGGACCATGCCGTCTGCGTATGTTAGCGAGATTATTTTCCTCCCTAACACCTTAACGCCCCCATCCCCCTTTCGCAAGGTCTTCTTCTAGATCTGCTAACAGGATATTGAATAACACTGGGCTCAGTGGACATCCCTGTCGCAGCCCTCTTGCCGTCTAGAACGCCTTCCCTACCTCTCCCCCAGGCCTTACCTTACTCCTCCTTTCCCTCATAACTTTCTCAACCCTCCTCACTAGCCCTTCTCTCAACCCCCTCTCCCTGATTGCCTCCACCGCATGTTTTTTATTCACTGAGTCAAACGCCGCCTTTAGATCTATGAAGACCGCCACCATCTTCCCCTTTCCCTTGGCTAGCTGCCTATTCGCTATGTAATTCAGGACGTATATGTTGTCAATCGTCCCCCTTCCCTTCCTGAAGCCCGTCTGCGTGGGGGACAAGATCCCCTTCACCTCCACTTCTCTTCGCACCCACTCCGTCAACACCGTTGTGTAGATCTTATACAGTGCCGGCATTATCGTTATTCCTCTATACTGATCAACCCTGCTCCCATCCCCTTTCTTACGTATCGGGACCATTATTCCTTCCTTTCACACCTCTGGCCATCCTTCCCCTTTCCAACCCTTCTTGCATATCTCTCCCCCTCCCCCCTTTGCATCCACACCTCTTTCGGGACTCCATCATTCTCCACCATCTTTGTCTCCTTCATCTTCTTCACCACCTTCTGTATTTCCTCTCTCCCTATCTCCTGCTCTCCATTCTCTACCCTTCTCCCCGTCCCTTCCTCCCATCACCACCTTTTCCTCCACTCCTCCTAGCAGCCCCATGAAGTATTCCCTCCATTCTTCCATCTCCATGGCCTCATCCACCCTGCCTCCTCTCTTCCTCTGCCCTTTTAGCAGCTTCCATACCTCACCTTCAGTTCTCACTTTTCCTGCTTCCTTCACTATCCTCTCCCTCTCCTCCCTTTTTTTTCCTCTGGCATATCTCCTTGTACTTTCCCCTGCTCTCCCTATATTCCTCTCTCTCACTTCCTTCCTTCTTCCATTTCCTCAACTCCCTCCTCATTCCTATCCATACATTCCTCATCCCACCATCCCCTCTTCCTTCTTTCTCTCTTCTTCCCTTCGCTTTCGTCCACTTTCCCTATTTCCTCTCTTATCCTCCTCTCAAGTTCCTCTATTGCTTCTTGTACCTCCCACCCGCTGCCCCAACTACCCCTCTCCTTCAATACCTCGCCTAAACCTCTCCCTCCCCTCCTCGTCCCATCTTCCCCTCATCCCCCCACGCCTCCTACCTTCCTCCCTTTTGCTCTCCTTCTCCATTCCCCTGCCATTTCCGCCACCACTGGCTGATGGTCAGAGTCAACTCTCTCCCCTATTTCCAGCTTCTTTATCTGTTCCCTTGCCTTAGATTCTCCCAGCATTTAGTCTATCACCGATCTTCTCTTTCCTCCTGTAAATGTAAACTCCCCCTCCTCGTCCCCTTTAACCCCCTCCCCCCTCCCCCCATTCAAAATTGCCCACCCTCTCTTCTCCACAAATTCCCCTTCATCAACCCACCCTCCCCTATTCCCCGTCCTTGCGTTAAAATCACATATTATCACGGCTACCCTGTCCTCCTCCATCCTCTCCGTCCACTCTTTCATTGTCTCAAACTTCCTTTCATGTCCCCATTTATGTATACACCCATTACTTTCCACTTTTCCTTACCCACCATCATTCTCCATCCCCAGCATCCTTCCTCTCCCTCAAACCTTTCCTCTTCCTCCACCGCAATCCCTCTCCTGACTCCCTTCAGCATTCCCCCACTTGCCCTTCCCTTCTTACTCCCCCTTCCCGCCATCTTTGCCTCCCATCTGTAATCCCTCGGTAGCCTTTCGTTCAGTCTTTTCCACCCTTTCTCTTCCATCCATGTCTCCGCAAAGTGCATAACATCCCACTCCCCGATCCCTTCCCAGAACTCCTTGTCCTTGTTTTCCACCCCTGGCACATTCAAAATGCCAATTTCCACCCTTCATCCACCTTCCATCTATTCTCCCCACCTCTTCCCTCCCGTTCCTCTCCCCCGTACCTCTCCTCTGCATCCCCCAACTTCTCCTCATCCCCCTTACTTTCCCGCCCCTCCTTATCTTCTTCCCCACCCCATTCCCCCTCTAAACTCCTCCCTCTCCTAGCCTCCTTTCCTCTTCCCATGTTCCCTCATCCCCCCTTTCGCCACCCCCTTCAGCCAATCTAGTTCCTGATCTCCACCACTTTCCTTCCACCTGCAACTTACCATATCCCACCCATACCGTTTTTCCCTTACTCCTTTCTTCCCATGCTCTTTCCTCTATCTTCCACCTCATTCTTCTTTCCTCCCACGTAGGATCGTCGTCCACCGTCACCCCTCTTTCCCTCAGCTTCTTTCTCCCCGTCATCACCCCCTTCTTTTGCTCCCTGCTTCTCAACCTCACAAGCACGCCCCCCCCCCCCCCGCAACCACTTCCCTTCCCATCTCCTTTATTTCCCCAACCTCCCCCCCAACCTCTTTTATGATTTCTCCTATTTCTCCTGCTCTTTCCTTTATCCCCCTTTTAAGCCCCCTCATCAGCACGTTATTCCTTTTCTCCTCTCTCTCCTTCTGCTCCATCCTCCTTTCCACTCTTTTCACCCTTTCCTCCCCCTCCTTTCTCCTGTCCCAAACCTCTCTTTACCATCTACAATCCCCTTCAGCTCTTTCATTCCCACCTCTATTCCCGTCATCCTTTCTTCTATACCTTCCCTTTCACTCCTCCATTCTATCCTTCAGTCCTCCAGGCTATCCTTTCATTCTCTACTCATCTTCTCCAGGTCCCCTCTCTACTCACTCCTATGCCTCCCCAACTTTGTCCTCACCACCTTTCTTATATCCTCCATCGCCTGATTCAGCATTTCCCTCGTACCCTCCCTCTCCATCCTCATCACCTCTACCCAATTCACCCATTCCTTACCCCCCTGCTCTTCCTCTACACCCCCCCCCCTTTCTCGGAGATCTTCGCACCATCTTTCCCGCCTTGAACGTCCACTCATCCTCTCCACCCTCCTCCCCCGTCATTTCTCTTCTCTTCTTCCATACCTCCTCAACACTCCTCTCACTCCTCCTTCTCGTTCACCTTTCTTTCTTTATCCTCTCTACCTTATCCATTTCCTCCTTCCTTCCTTTCCAATCCTTCTTTATCGACTCCTTTCCTGATCTCTTACTCCTTGTTACGCCTTGCGTATTCTAATATGAATTACGCGGACGGTGGCGCGGAACTTTTTCCGTTGCTACTTGCAACGTGGGATACGTTTTACGCGGTCACACGCCAAACTAATATGGTGTGACTATTTGAGGGTGGAACACTTTGTTAACTTAACAATCTGTATTGTCACTTTATTTAAATAAGGAAATAATGCGTAATTTACAATCACGTATAATAATGCGCGTGTACAGTGACTTACGCATTCCGCCTGACTACATTCGTTCAAGAGACTGGGGAGAAGTGCCGCTCGGTAGCTTGCCGGCACGCACGTGAGCTCTCATCCCCACTCTCGCTGTCTTTTAACGACCAATGATTGGCCACGAAAAATGTCGGAAGAACAAATGTAGGCAGAGCAGGTAGTACATCGTGAGAAACCAAGAAGAAAGACAGGATACGGATAGAGAATGAACAAAAGAAGCGTGCATGACGACTAAAAATAATATCGATATAGGAAGATTACATTAACGGGACTATTGTTCAGCGAACGTGCAGCGATTAACCCATTTGCATCATTTGGCGGAATAATCCGCGAGCCGCGACTGTCTGCTATCACCGAGCGCGGAATAGTCCGCGAGCCGCGACTGTCTGCTATCACCGAGCGCGGAATAATCCGCGAGCCTACGACTGCTTTTGTTAGCAGTTTTAATAAACTCGGTGATACGGGTCAGTCGTCAGTTGAACGTCGCTGATGTTTGAACGTGGCAGCGTAAACAGACCGATGATGCAAATGGGTTAAGGCGCAAAAGAAAAAGACATATAGATCACGATGATCTCTAACACTCCTTACTTTCCCACACTACCTCTAGGCGTCGCTTCCCCCTTTCCTCTTCACCGCCTCGCCGCCGCGCTTCTTAGCTACACCACGTTCTCTAATAACCTCTCTTTTCGCCTGTCTTTTGCGCTCCCCTCTATCTCCTCTCTCAATCCACGTCTTAACTTACTACTTTTCCACACTCCGACCACTGAATCATACTGCGGAAACGGAAGTCCTGTCAATAAGATTGTAACTTATAAAAGCGCATGCCCGCCCGCCCATGGGATGCGTTTAAAGCAGTACAGCAAACGTAAATGCGTGTTCAAATTCAAGTAGTTCAATCGCACACGCAGTGAGTGATAATGGATCGTGACCGCTCGTGCGAAGAGATCAGAAGCGGCAATCCGCGCGTTACATGCATCGCTGTCACGGCGTCATTGGAGTGGAATGCTTTGGCGAAGAGCGAACTGGACAGACGCATCGAGACTATTTTTGTGGCAGTGATGAGCGGGCCGAATACTAAGCTAATTTTCCGGAGGCGGCCGACAGAATAACCCACGAGTTAAAACTCGAGAAAATATAAAATTGTGAGTATCTTTGCAGTATTTATATGAAAAGGCGTTAAATATGAAAGATGAATAATCTCACCGCATTCTTTTTTAGTAACATCTTATAAACGATCTGTTATAGTGCAGTAGTAATCAAAGAATCTTTATCGTAAAAATGCGCTCTTGTTCTTGTTTAATAATTGCTACTTACTAAAAATGGTTATGATATATTTTTACCTATAATTCGCGGTAATGTTCTTAGGAATATGCTATAACAATATATAATTGAGTGACATCGTTATGTTCTAAATTTATTTTAGAATCAGATAGAGACTCAACGTATGCGTACTTTATCGGTGGCCACTGAGTCGCGGGGTACGCTGTTATCAGTGTCGAAATATACTCGTATCTCGATTCGTGCAGTTTACTCGCCGTTTACACGATCTTATGTACGACGTTAATAAACGGCCTGTATTCCACTACGCGATTGTGTTTGAGAAGACAGTATGCGGTGATCGCCGGGGGAATATTTTCCTTGCACTCGAAGTCTGTTCGCACGTCTACCGTGCCGCTCTTAACCGACTAATTTTTACGCGAACAGTCCATCACCATTAGAAGAGCGAACGACGCGAAATCGGTCGTGGACTGAAAAGTCTCGCCGTGCTCGGAATACGATTTTATATATTCTCTATGTATATCGTATGGCACGGCGTATTTGTTTTCAGAAAAGTCTAAATTAAGGTCTTTATATGGATACGGTTCGGAATTAAAATATAGTTTAACATGGGAGGGTTTACAATGATCGAACCTGTTACATTGTTTGATCAGCGCATTCTTTCGAAGGATCTGGAACGCGAAAACGGCGTATCGCAGTTTTTCCATTTGAGTGGCCGCTTTAATGGCCCAAGTGTGCTTCGTGCTCGTTTGCAGCAACGTTCATACAGAGCCCAAGAATGAAAACTCATGCTTAATAATCCCCCGCTCTCCAGAATGCGGAGCACCGATGAAACTGTCGAACACGTATTTTACTACGAAATATCTGTTAGATGATTCTTATAGATTTGGATGCTCTAAAACCGAATCTGTAACCCGTTTCTTTCCATCAATCTCAGTTTTTGAAAAAATACATTTTGAAAACATTTTTTTTTTCAACTTGGACAACAATTCTGTTGAAACAATAAAAGATAGATTTTATTGTTCGCAAAAAATTCAGCAGACATTTCTGCATAAATTGGTATGAATCGTTTTTGCAATATCAATTTACAAAGATGTTTATATAATATTTAAATTGGGCGAGACATGCTTTTGCCGTCTATTCCCCGACACTTTCTTCAAGTTTTTAAAAAATGATTGTTCTAGCATGAATTCCAATTACACTGAGTGATAGAACAGATATTTTTCTATGGGGATCCATCGTCACATTTTGCGAAATACGTTTTGGCTTCGCACAGGAAAATGAAATATTCGTGGGTGTCACGCAACGAGCGCAGGGGTTCTTCGACATTACCGTATAGACCGCATTCGCTCACACGCGCGCCAAGTCCCCTGCGCTCGTTGCGTGACACGGACGAGTATCTTTAACATTTTCCTGTGTGAAGCCAAAACGTATTTCGCATAGTCTGATTATGGATTTCCATAGAAAAATGTCTGCTCTATCGCTCAATGTAATTGGAATTCGGGTGATGGAAAGGAACAGGATTCAGATTCGGTTTGAGGTTATCGAAATCTATCAGAATCACCTAACAGATATTACGAACTATAAAAAAAGTCAAAATTTGTTGGACAGTGTATTTTATTAATTTCCTTCAAACGTACATCCTCCACTGCATTTTGATTAATTGTGTTTTTAGATTAAGTTTGTCGGGCCCGCGTAACAAATTAAGATTGCCACGTGATCTGAACAGGATAAGTTCATGACCCGCGTTCAGCACGATCTGCACGTAGTCCTAGGAGAATCCTAGCAGCATACTCAGCGCCACGCAAAAGCTGAAATCCGCGCTATTGCCGAACGTGTGATACCATCCGGCGTTGGCTACACTTTTGCTCTCACCGCTCGTCAAGGAAATTGAATTTTTAAACGTGCTGGTCATTCCTGGATTTCTGCATCGATCAATATCCACGTCGTCCAGCTCATAGTTCATTTCGTCGAACATAAACTCTACGAAATTATTATCCAGGGCAACCATTGCACTGGCATTGATCCCACGATGCGCTATTCTACCTTCAATGTACAGGTAACTTTTGGATGGAAGCACGTAGGGGTATGTACAGCTTCCTGCTGTATCGGTATTCTTATCTCATGATTGTTCCCCAAGTTACTGTTCACGTATGGGTTATTGGCAATTATGGTTATTGGCAGTTAAATGATACGGGGCTGGGTTTCCGATATCTTATATCCTGGCGGTGCCCGCGGAGAAAACTCATGTATCGTGTGTATGTGTTTGTCATTGTAGTACGCTGCGGCGGTGACGTTGCACTCGACGCGTATCATATTCACATTTATAATGTTTATTGGCACATCGGACTCGTTCCGCTCGAAAACCGGTACAATGGAGCAATTAGAAAATCTTTGCAGCGAGCCAATATTCTCAGATTTTGAAAAATCGATATCATAATAGCACCTTTATTCGCTCTTCATCGTATAATTGTTTGCGGTTTATGTAATTGGATAGTGGTCATCGATCATTTTGACGGTAACCCTTGTAGGATACTTCATCAATATTGCTGGCCTCAAGCACCTACCGATCGCCTCCAATTCATATGATCCTTCGTGTTCCGTGGTCGGATGTCGGAGTTGACTCCTACGTGGCGTCCGCTCCGTGGTTTCGTATTTGAGAATGAGATGAGTTTCACACAAAAATTACTATGTTGCTCAGTTTATTAATTTGAATGCTCACGCACCAATTCTTACAGGAAGAGCGAGGTGAACGCGTTCGCTTACGCTTGCTCCGATCGATCCGCGATCTTCCCTTGTCCATCTCGTACACGGGTGCTGGTGGCACTGATCTATATACAATGGATGCGAGATCCCGTGCTGGCTATGCGTAGCCAATTGAATGGTGGAGTCGCAAGCGGTCATCCGTGGAACTAAAAAAGTTACTAGGATTATATATATGTTGGTTTCCAAATCATTAGACTCGCGACGTGCAGATTATACACAATAACGTACGTTTAAAATGAATTATTTATATGAAATTGAAGTAATAGTGTAACATAAAATAGTGTGTATATCAAATATTAAAGTAAGAGAAACTAGAAATAAGGAAGTTCCTAAAGCTTGAATTAAAAAATATGATCTAATAGAACTAAATTTCTGATTAGAATTCTGTAAACAAATAACCCCTAAAAAAAATAAAATACCTGCCTCTATTAACATTCAGCTTATAATAAATGAAGAACTTAATACAAATAAAAATAAAAATAATAACATTCCAAAATAACAAATTAATAATAAAATATATAATTTATTCTAAGAAGACTAATAAATTAACCAAAAATTAAAATATAATAAATTATAATATATTTCAGTGTAAGTGCACAACAATTTTTGATACTTTTAGAAATAGAATTAAACTATTAAATATAATGATAATGTAAAAACATTTTATTTACTCGATCAAAGTAACCCGTTAATCAGGCGTATCATTTTATTACACAGAAGAAGTAAATTCTATAATTAGGGTATGAACCTAGTAACTTTTTTAGTTTACCTGTATAAATAATAATAAATACAATTAAAACTTAATATATTATAGAATAATTTATATTTATGTGATGTATGACCTAATTCGCCCAGATCTCGGAATAACAGGTAGAATTGTTTCTCTGTGATAACAAGGTTATTTTATTATTTTTGCCTAACAATTCCACAAAACACTTACATACTACTTATATACTACTTATCCTAATCCTAAATCCCACCTGTGATAACAAGGAAACAACATTCGATGTTATTATTCACGAGGTTTTTGTTCTGGGGCACTTTTATAATCGACTTTATGCTTCTTGCTGTTCTTTCGTCCTCTTTATTGCCACGTGTCTCTTTAACCCTCGGAGATCTGCCTTACCGACCTGTCCATACGATCAAGGATACTTTCCTTACATTTATATATCTATATACCTTTAACAAAATGCATGTAGATCCTAAAAGTAAAATACAACCTAATGGAATAAATAAAAGTTTAAGATATTAAAAATTTTGATTTTAGGCACAAAGTTAAGTATTTCTTAAAATTCGTAAATATAATATTAACTAAAATAGTCTTAAATAGACTAAACTAAAGAATCATTTAAAATTAATACAATAAATAATATTAATATTAAATATAGAAACTAATATAGATGAGTGCCGGATCAGGCTTGCCGTACGTCAGCTTGATCAGGCTCACGTCCGGCATGCCGGATCAGAGTAGCCTGACCAGGCACTGATCAGGCGAGCCGAATCAGGCCCTGATCAGGCTTGCCACGTCAGGCATGCCGGATCAGGGTAGCCTGACCAGGCACTGATCAGGCGAGTCGGATCAGGCCCTGATCAAGCTTGCCGTACGTCAATCTAACTGTATAAAGGCAGCATAATCATTTGATTTTTAATTAAAATCTAGAACAAACGAAAATATGAGAAATTGACTGTCTACATATTATTAAATTGAATCTTAATTTTTAGTCAAAATGCTGAAATAATATTACAAGACGATAAGACCCTGTAGAATTTTATAAATTATATTTAAATAAAAAAAAATTAATAGTGAATATAAAAAATTTTATTGGGGAAATACCTAGATTTAAATAACTCTAGCTATTTAAATTAACAAAAATGAATGAACAAAAAAACAATTTATAAAATATTAAATAAAAACAAAATGACCTCAGGGATAACAGCGTAATAACTTTATAGAGTTCTAATTTATTACGTCAGGCTCTGATCAGGCTTGCCGTACGTTAGGTTAACCGTATCAGGTCCGGATCCGGACATTATCAAGTTATCTCCGAACAAAAACAATAAATTTTATCCGGTAATGTTGATCCAGTAAGTATCAGACGTTTGCGAAGTCTGCCGGGTACGTGAGAACAAAACGTATCTTTCACGTATCAAGCGGTTTGTATACAGACGATATGATAGGCGTAGCTTTTTCATGGCGCATAGAAACTGTCAAGACACTGTCACACAAAGTGCTTACAAGAAAATAATGTGTAAAACTCTGTATATATGTTATACTTCTTGTAATACTCTATCCATATGAAAGTCAAGACTTCAAAGTGAAATGAATGGTGCTCGTCCGATCACCAATGTTAAGCAGCAATGAGCAAGGTCCCGTACTTGGATGGGTGACCAGGGCCCCAACAGCACGCTTGGGAGCGTGCGTTTTTCGCTGGCGAGACAAAAAGTGCCATCACGAGCCACATGCGCGCATTGCGCCCCTGTGTAAGGTAAAGATCTACTACATCGGTAATATGTACTTTATATATATATATATAATAAAATGTTTCGTGCGCCTCTACAAGGGGGGTAGTTCTTATCTGACAGGGGTGTCGTGCTTTGAGTGAACAGTGTTTGGCAACTAACAAAGTGTGTCCATTGCGACTTTCTGACTTTTTTTTGGCATGCCGCCTTTGCCAGGCGCTGATCAGGAAGGCCTGATCAAGGCCTCATGGTAGCGTTACATCCCTGATCAGGGCCTGATCCGGCAAGCCTGATCAGGGCCTGACGTGGGCCGGACCAGAATTTCTAGTCGGGAAGATGCTCTACCGAATTCCGCCTTTATATTCACGATGTCGAGTGCGATAAAGGAATATGATCCAATGGGATGGCATTCGGAGGTAGATTGCTTTTATATTTGACAGTCATACGCTAAAATCCCAAAACAACTGATTATTCGACAACGTGAACCTATTAATCCTATTCAAGCTCGATATTATGAACTTGTGACATGTGTACGATGATCACGTAAACACCGACATGACCTTCAATGAAACAAAAATATGGTTTCGCCTTAATAGACAAGGGTAGCCCCATGAATGGAGGTCGTCTCCGCAGAGGATTCAACGAATTCGTGCACCCGTAGAAAACACGTTCGTCCGTCGCACGCGATCGCGAGTGGACGCAACAGCAGCAGCAACAGCATGGACGGCAAGAGTAACGAGGAGTTGATCGCAAAAGCCATCGTCAAAATGAATGACGCTATACATATGAAATATATCGCTTTGAAAACTAATAAAATGGTTCCAAATGCATCGCTTGAAGCAAGTGTCCGCACCATTAACGAACACATTAAGGAACTAGTTCAAGAAACGTTAAACTCCGAAAGCGCTAAAGGAACCTAGCCCTTCCCCCGCCGCCCGAAACACTACAAGACGGGTTGGAGCTATCAAAAATCACACCTAGGAAAATAAAGACAGCTACGCGGAGAGCGAAAACAACCAGACCGGAAACATCTACGCCGATTCGTTCAACGCCGTGTACGTGCATGGTAGAGCCGAAGGGGGCACGTTTCTTTTCCGAACCGGTCCATGTGGTTGTGGCTGCAGCAGCGGTGTAGGAGTAAGCGGAAGCAGGCGAAGAAATGGGTGAGGTGGAGGTGCTTGAGGAATTTTCTAGGAACCTTGATGCGCGAAATAGCTAGGAATCCCGTGCCTACCGCGGACCCCGCTAATTATTACCTGAGTGGAAATTTCAGGCCAATCGCGCATGAATATCTGAATCAATTGTTTTGCGATTCGAAAAAAAATATTGGTTATGCGTAGGGAGCGTACTTTGACAACAATTGCTTGCTGATCGGAAGTTTTGTCTTTGAAATTGACAGTAACGGTAATATGCTCGTCAATGGCGTCAAATACAGGAGAACCCCTGGCGTGTACGAGCTGATATTCAGGTGAATACCCGACGACGAGGTATACACGGAAGCTGACTTAAGAATGTAGAAAAGTATCTTAACGGCCATGAACGTGCATAAGAGAAGCTATTCGGCATTCAATTCGATCAGCGGCAACAATGGTCGCAAGTACAAGAATATGATTTCATAGCTGTTTGGGCGTTTGCGACTCGGCCTACCGTCCGATATGACGGTGACGTATCATGTGATCGATTACGTTCACTGGGACGATCGTAATAAACTTGTTAATAGATCAAAACAACCGGTGTCTTCTCGTTCGGCCGCGCATACGTGTCATAGCATTGAGATAATGACGATCATAGAGTAATTGCGCGAGGCGGGTATAATTATACATTGAAATTATATCATCGTTTTTCCGTCAATAGCCGCCGACATGTTTATCAGTAGCGACATGTTTATCAGTCGAGAGCGCGAGAAATGACTACGATAAAGCGTCGATTAGGGAATACGTGATAGACCGCGCTCTATAGCTAAAAGTAGAGGACTCGTTCGAAGCGCGTTCACTGAAGATATGTCGAGTGGTCGAGCCCGATGCTAAACTCGCACGATGCCGCAAATAAATTCTACGAACTGGCTGAGATGAAGGGGCTGACGGAACTACTTGAAGTGAAGTTCGCGGAGGCTTACTCTAAACAAGTCGAGGACAGTCGATCGAGCAAGGAAACCTTCGATGAAACAACCCGATCGTTGACATTTAAAATCAAAGAAATCGAAGAAAAATGTGATCATATGATAGTGTATGAAATTTTAGGGTTAAAACATAACTCGGAAGCTCAGTTACTGAAGTTGAGTGAAGAATCGCAGAATCACGTTACCGACAGTGTCGTACATAGGCACAATACTAATACTAATATACAAAGTTGCAGAACTAAGAGACGCGGGCAATGTGGGATGGCCCATTCCATGACTCGGATCACGTATTACGTGAATGACCGTCAAAAATGAGTAAAGAAAAGCGCTAATTAGTAAGAGAACTACACGCACCGGTGAGACGCAATTACCGTGTAGGCAACTCATCGTGTGAGTGTTTGACGATCTCTGGCAGGCAGACATTATCGAAATGCAGCGTTACGCTGCTTAAAACGACGGCAAACATTATATTCTGACCGTTATCGATGTTCTAAACAAATATGCCTGGGCCATGGCCTATAATGAACAAAGGCGGCAAGGACGCGACAGACGCGTTTTCTTCCGTGATACTGAACGACTCGAGGTGGCCGAAAAATGTACAGACGGACAAAGGGTGGGAATTTTATGACGCAGAGCTCTATAAAGGCGTCGACAGTTAAACGTTTCAATCACACGCTAAAAAATGATATGTGGAAATTACTTTATGTTGAACGGCACTCATCAAAGGCTGGACGTTCTCCCGGAACATATGCTGAACTATAATGGCCGCTTTCATCGTACTGTACGGTATGCGCCCCATCAAAGTTAAGGGAAAACACGCGAAACGTCTGCTTCCGACCGTGTACTCGCATGAAAAATCGCTGCTCCATCCAATAATTTGAAAGTCCGAGTGAGCAAGCCCAAGATAGTGTTTACTAAAGGATCCACTCCAAATTGGACTACCGAAGTATTCAATATGGCTAAAATTCAACACACAAACCTGATGACCTATTTACTCCGTGAATATCTCGGCAACGAGATCATTGGCGAATTTTACGAGCACATTTTATCGCGAGTGAAAAACATGAACGATTTCCCCATGGAGAAGGTTTTACGAAAGAAGGGGGTTAAGACATATGTAAAGTGGCTAGGATTTGATGACAAACATAATTCATGGATCATTAACGACAATGTAATGTATAAATGAGTTTCTATTCGTTGACACCTTTTATTGCTTCTATTTTTCTTATACTGTAACTCGTTAGAGATCAAATCGTACAGGCCCATGGTAAATATCTCACAATCCGCGTAGCCGTTAATACCGGGTGTGTTGGAGGATTGAGATCGGTTCGTAAAGGGGAATAGGTAAATGTGTGAGGAAAGGAGCAGTGGGAAGGGAAATGTGGAAAATGCGTAGATCAACCGGTGGTGAGGTTAGAAAAGCACGTGGTCGCACGTTGCGTGTAGATAGTGCATATTTATTGTAAGAAAATATGTTGCAGTTCGAGAGTGGTTGAGCTGTTGAGATTATGAGCACGAAACAATTATATTAATTGACGCGTTGTACAATATGAGCATTACCCGGTTACACGTGGTTAGTAACCGCCACGTGCAGTGCCTGAGCCGGCGTGTTGATGCGCACGTGTTATAATCGTAAAGCTAAGCTGAGAAAATACAATATTGTGAGCGCATATAAATATATAGTTCAATGAGAAAACAGTGAGCCTTATGATGAGACGCATGATCGTACCTTTGAGCACTTTGGCACACACAATTCGGAGCACACTAGAAAAACTAACGAAACGTACGCTATGGTAGTCGAGACGAGAGTGAGCTCTCGAGTTTCGCTCCTAGCGCCTCCGATCGGGCGTTCGGACCGATGAAACGGAGCGGCCAGTGCCGTGCTGCCACGTTCAGTCGCCCTTTGAGAACTCGTCGTGTTTTGCGGATTCGTCATGGCGTGCGTGACATCTTTCACGCGTCGCCGCGCCAATATTTCCCAAACAGGGTGCGATAGGCGTTATCGGCTGTATCAGCCGTTATCACTGAATGCTTTGCTCCAGAACTCTCTTAGCCTGTACTACTCACTGAGTATATTTGAGACTTGTCTTTTGTGTTACTGTATCCAAGTCAGCATTCACAGTAGAAAACCCGTAATAGTGTCGCAACGTATAACCATCCCCATTGTTTAGCTCTGTTGGTTATCGATGTAAACTTAAATTAAGAATAGGGAGCCGTAACCGGGCAATAGTTTTACCATAATAAATTTAGTGTTGTTCCAAATCGATCTTCGACGTCATTGTAAACCCTCATCAATAGCTGACGACCGAAGTGAGTAATTCCATTCGTATCATTTGCTGCATACCACCCGTAGAGTCAGGTATTCTCTGTTTTTCCGTCGCCCTTTCCTCCATCTGAAACCCAGCTCTTTGTCGCGTCAGCTCCCAGTAAAACCGCGGATCCGGGGTTGACTAAAAGCAGAGGCATCGCGGGTACAGTCTCATCTACGTCAAATGCGCTTCGATTGTTACCTAGCGGGACGGAAGATTCGTGGGACTTCGTATCCATCGCGTGAAGATAAACTTTGAAGAACATTGTTCATTTTCGGCTGTTGAATGCACATGATTTCGTTTTATACGGCCCCTAGAAAGCTGTTTTATTCAAAATTTAAAGTAAACGTTACAAACTTTTTTCTTACGGTGAACTTATACAAATCAAACATTTCTCGCCCAGATCCTAGTTCTTATGATTTATGCCATGCTTCTAATTGTAAGTGGATATCAACAATCCCCCGACAATACAAAAACATTTATCATGCGCCACCAACACACGTGAATGGCTCTGCAGAGGTATTTCACTATAAAGATAAACGATTGCGAATGTGTGGTATGCAAAATTTATTACTTTTACAGGTGATAACACTGTATCACATCGGCATATGCTATTTTTGCTTCGACAACACCCTCTCCATCATGAACATACACGTGACAGGACAATTCCGGATATTGCAGCACAGATTCATATTGTTAAGCGATGGCAAAAATAAGTCTGAATTTTGTGTACAAAAAGATGACTGCTGGTGGGAGGATGAGGGCAAGCGATCGGCGGAAAGTTACAAAAAGTTAAAGGGTCTCATACGGCAACATCAGGCACTAATCAAGTACTGCAAGAAGCTCGAGAGTATTTTTTCCTTCATTATACTTGGTCAAGTGTTGGTATTCAGCTTGCTGATATGTCTCGTCGGATTCCAAATACTACAGGTAATTTCAAAAATATATTCGACATGTGCCCACGATTACGTCTTTCCGAATATCATTTCCCAATGTTACGTTACAAATTAATCAACTTGAAATGTAGACAAGCTCGTCGCCCATGAGACGAGCGATTTTTATCTGTCACCTCTCGGGCACCCTCTGCCAATTGATGATGCTCACCTACAGTTGTGACAGCTTGACGGAGGAAAGTGGTTTCGTCGCTGATGCTTCATTTGCAACGCCTTGGTACTCTTTGATACCGGACAAAGCAGGAAGAAACTTACGAAACGACATCAGGCTTATTATCATGAGATCAAGACGACCTTGTTGCCTCACTGCTGGTGATTTCTTCCCGGTGTCTTTGGAAACATACACTGCGGTAAAGATTGTTTCAAAAAATGAATGCCTATAATTCTTTTTGCTAAGTGTACTTTCCAGGTAGTTGTGATATAGAATCTCCAGGGCAGGTATCAGGACTCTGGAAGGCAGGAAAATGTTCGGAAACAATTTGGTTGTCCTTCAAATAAGTTGCCACCCATGAAAATCTAGAAGACCTGTGTCTTTTCAAGTGCGCTTGTTTTCATATTCAATTGTTGAAATATTGAATATCACGTTGGTTTGACTTATTTTTTGGCTACATCCTTTGTTCCACTAGTCTCGGATCTACTACTATGGAACTCGGCGCGGCTGTATAGGAAAGGCGATTCAAATAACCCTTGTACAGAAAATGCAATCGTTGCACTAAAAATAACAGCTTTATTAACCACGCCAACTAATGACGTCAAATTGTACGCCAAAGTTACACAAACATTTCGATGGGGATCGTACAAAAAACACTCATCCTGAATTAACACGTGAAATCGCCACTGATGTCCATATAGGAAGAGGGCAAGCACAGAATGCCGCCTACCTATATGCCCTCCGAATTCCAGAAGCCTCTGGAACGGTACTGTTTAAGAATTGCAAGTTTTGCGGGGTGGGACGGGGTTGGGATAAAGTCATTTGTTGGTGGTGCGGTTGTAAAATCATGTGGCCGACACGAGTTCCTTAACAATAGAGTCTCTATTTTAAAAATCTTGTAATATATGATGTATAGCCTTCCTCTTGGTTCAACCAATAGTGGGTAGGTCTTTTATTGCTTGAACAAAATTCGGAACACTAATGGTTTCCTCTCCAGGAGACTATTTGATACAATAAGAGACATTTGTAAAACACTATGATATAGTTTATACCGACGGTTGACTTGCATAACTATCCTGTAATTGTGTTTCCGATTATGCTCATTATCTTCTTCAGAGTATTAAATAAGTGGAATTTTTTACAGTGTTTTTTAACTGAACGTATCGTGATATTGCTGATCTCGACTGTTTTCGAGATGCTCACATGCTTGCTGCACACACAGTTAACGTAAAAACAGACACACAGAATTTAAGCAACATCTACCTACTTCTTCTGAACCACCAGATGGGAACATCACAGACTGAGTGAAGCGCCTGGTATTGAGAGCGTCCTCACCCTCATTGCACGGTTACGTGTAATGTGGGGGATGACGTCCCCTACCGGTTCCGACACAAAACTGTGACACACACACACACACACACACACGCACGCACGCACGCACGCACGCACGCACGCACGCACGCACACACTCGCTCTTACATACAATAGCCGAACCGGACCAGAAGTCCAGAGATGCACGGTATCCATCATGCACCTGCATCAAAGGCTATTGATGTCGGAGTATGATGGACACACCCCGGGTATTCATTTTAATTTCACTTTAAATATAATTTTAGAGTCACACATTATACACTACACCACATTTAATTAGTTTTCAAGACATACCACGAGCGGAAAACGATGATACAACAACTTTCCTAGCGAGGAAAACTAGAAAAACAACACTCACAATCAGACCCGCATGGACAGATACGTTAAGCCCACTATCCGAACGACAACACATACCCGCGCCCGGCACATACACTTCCCCTTTGATATTACAAAACGATATACAAAGTAAAGGTCAAGAACGTTTTCACGTTTTTTTCGGAATAATCCATGACACCAACCACCTATGCGTTGTATCAACACCTCGATCCCGAAAATCCTGATGATATCCGAGGAATCACGTTATCGTACTTTAACTGAATAAGCACACAGACAATAAAAAGGAATGCCGGATTGTTTAAACGCTCATTAATAGAGGATCGCGAAAGCATCAATTCGGTTGGGCGTCCAGCCCACGGAAGGAGCATGAAAATAACAAAGTGAATATTAACATTTAACATCAGATTATTATTTATTACAAAACGTGATAAAGTTTCGGTATACACATAGTCAATAAAAAAGGAAGGAGATAGCACAAGCACCTCTGTTCAATATTGAGACGGCTCGACGGCGGGCGGCAGCACTTCCCGCATCTCGTTACAGCACAGATCATACACACCTCACGAAAAGCAGGCGCGTCACTAGATTAGCATACTCAGTAGCGCGGCCGTGAACTTGTCGCCAATCAATTGGCATCGATCGAGATCCAATCCGCGGTGCGCGTTACGCACTAGTGTCCAACGCCGTAACCAATCATAAGTAAGAACGCGATCAGGTGACGTGACGTCACGTCCTTCTGCTCGGCTTCGCGCGGGACCTGGCCATGTTCGGCCATTACTGTTCGTATCGTTACAGTTAACGGTAGTTTTCGTGCTCCCTTGTCACAGTGTACGGGAAGAAACTGATCAATAACGCAATAGTGCAGATTCATCTGTACAAAACACCCAGAACTGAGCAGGAATATAGGCAGGTTCACTCTCTCGCTTATTGTTTTCTAGCACAACTATTAATTGTCGAATTACATCATAGATCAGATCATAGTCACGCCACGTGGTCGCTTACCGCCACATGTGCTGACGAACAGCAAATAGGCCAATTCATTGCAGTTCCATCAACTCCACCGTACTCTACATTAGTCCAAAACATTAAGACTCACAGATAGCAAGTTTAGGGCCATTCACACAAACAGGTATTGTTCATTGACACCTAATTAGACAATTACTCAATAAACTATTCATCTACACAGTATCTTGTGCAATTCATTTCTTCACGACTGTCACTAGAGACCATTCCAAGATCCGGCTCCTCAAATACAGTCCACTGCCTTTAAATACTAGCAATTAATTACAAACAACCTCATTCTTCACAGCGTTAAGCAAACAACTAAAACCCTCGCCCGTCGATGCGAGGACCCCGCGTCGCAACGCAATACGCCAGTCACCCAGTGATCAGACGCTAAACACGATCACATGACAGCGCGGGCCAATATTGTGATTACGCGAATCAGCAAGCGCTACGCCGCTCGAAAATGCCGATTATTGGGCACTAATTAATGCTCCCTAGAAAACCCGGTATACCTAGATGATTGCCCGACTATAGAGCGCGTCTATGCTGACGGGACAGACACATCAGCAGAGATTCCCTTACACGGATTAGCACAATACTAGTCACATCTAAGTAGACTCCCTAAGAGGAAACCATTAGTGTTCCGAAACATGCCGAAACAGTATAAATAACTTTTAAAAAAAATTGAGAAAACCAACTTCAGAGGCACGGTAAAGAGCAAAAAATAATTCTTTCTTTCTAGACGAATATTTAAATAACGAAAAATGACTCTGAATCACGAATATTCTAAATAATTATTTTCTGATGTCGGTGCCACGATAGAAGATGGGATCGAAAAACAAACGGGCTCGTGCAGGATTCGAACCCGCGATCTTGGGGTGGAACGTTGCAATGAGAACTACCTGTGCATGGAAAGTACATGGATGACGCGCCTTCGGCGCGAAACTAATATATACAACCCTATTTCTCGGGTGGAACGTTGCAATGAGGACTACCTGTGCATGGAAAGTACAACGATGACGATATTACGATCGGAACGAATGCTTATCGCTGCGAGTAGTTGTAGGCTCTAATGTTCACAAATTTGATTAATCATGTGTTACGTCCTCCGTTTTTCGGCACCCTGCGTACACCGGGTATACCGGGGACCGGGGGACAGACGAAGTTACCGGCCCGATAAGAGATTTGACGTGTCAGCGGAGCGGCTTGCTGAAACGTCGCACGCGTCTTAATATACTGGGTGTCCTAGATTTGACACTAAACCTACGTGTATTCCCGTGTCCGAATGATTACGGCTCTAAAAGTGTACTCGCGTCCGAATGGTTACGGCTCCATTAGTCTTTACGTCGCGGGTGACTTGAATTTAACACTAACCTATGCGTATTCTCGCCTTCGAATGATTACGGCTCTAAAAGTGTTCTCGGGTCTGAATGGATACGGCTCCGTGTAGTTTTTACGTCGCGGGTGACGTCGAGGTCCTGGGTAACGGGGTATTCTCTGGTTATGAATTTGAATGGGTGATGATTACGATCCGCTGAGGTAACTACTGACCTTGGGGCTGAACCATCGTGCGCCGAAAGCAGCTGAGTAGCTACGATCACAGCGAAGGCCGCTGGTGGCCGCCGGAACTAATGTCCTGAGGTCGCAGCGAATTAATCGCCCTAGAAGTCACCGGAACACGGGGGTTCTACAGTGACAGCGAACGTGTCGCTCTGGTGGTCACCGGAACTCGGAGGTTCGACGGTGCCAGCGGGATATTGCCCGCTAGGTGACTCAGGCACAAGTTCTACGGTGGCAGCGAAGACCGTTCGGTTTACGCGCCCGGTGGTTTCGGTAGCCCAAGTTACTGCGGAGGGGAGAAGGGGTGTAATGCCCCGTTGGATTAGATTCAGAGAACACTCGGATAACCAGGTTCTATACGCGGGTGTGTGTGTGTGTGTACGCGTCGCGAAGGATGGTGGTAGAGTAGGTGATTCACGAGATTGTTTACTTAGTGTTTGTTAAATGATCGAACCCTACAATTTGTAGACGTGGAACGGCTCCACTTTTTGTCGCGAGAGGAGGGTCGAAGGTACTAGACGCAGTGTCTCGACCATGCAGGTTACTTATAATTATTCGAATTACAAAAGTTACTCAATTGCTCAAACCTGAGGTTGCTCGACGATTTGCAGGAACGATGTCACTGATTCTAACGCGTTAACTATTCACTAGACTTAACTTGATTCTATTCGCTAGACTTGGCTTGATTCTATTTACTTGACTTGACTTGAGTCTATTCGTTAGACTTGATTCACATAAAAGGTAACGAAGGAAAATATTAAGTCGGGTGTTACGCTTTGCACCCGCACTTGGACTAACTACGAAGTGTGAAACGACTTAATGCGCGAACAGCGGTGCAGATCGAAATACTGCCCAGACAGAAGTCAAGTCAAAAAGAAGCCGAACCGAACTGAACTAATTGAACGAATGAACCAATGCACGGTCTCCTACTGCCCTATATAGCCGGCACGCTCCGCTGAGCGGCGTTCGCTTGCTGACGCTGCATCAGCATTCTTTCGTGGCACCGGCGCGACCGGTGCCTTTCCCAGGACTCGGCTATACCTGTCTTATCTTTTGAAATCCTTTTACCCGCATACAACGTTATTAGGCGCTCGTCCGGTCGGCGTGCGCGAGAATTTGGCGGCGTCATATCCCGTACGCTTCGCGCGTTTGCTACTCGCGTCATCTCGGTTATCGGCCGGGTGTAGGTTACCTTTACTTGTCACGCGTGGCATGTCTTATCGCTAACGGGGGTCCGTGAGAACCGCGCTACATTCCTAATGTTAGCTTATAGTAAATCTTAGAACTATTGAACGAGCAGCAGACTGCTGCGGGAGCAATCGATTAGTTAATTCCTGACTAATTTAGAAAAGTAAAAATTTGCGGCCGGGTGGAGGACGCAGGACGTAACACATGAATTTTTTTTTTGTTTCTTTTGTGGCACAAACATCAGAAAATAATTATTTAGAATATTCGTGATTCAGAGTCATTTTTCGTTATTTGAATATTCGTCAAGAAAGAAATAATTATTTTTTACATTTTAGCGCGCCTCTGAAGGTTTCTCACTTTTTTTGAAAAGTTATTTATTTTTAAATTGTTAGTTTCAATTACATAATTGTATTGCTGTTTTATATAACATTAGGAATTGGGTAGAGCGAATAAAAACGCAGCTCGTATGAGAAAACGGTGTGCTGAAGAAATGCATTCGGAAAGTAACGGTTGAATGCAAAGTCGCTTAAACTGGAGTTTTTTTAAACCGGAGGGTTTCGCCACTAGAATGGGAGCCATCTATATCTGCCCACACGTTCGAGAGTTAAACGCGAACATCCAAACTGTATAATTTAAGTCTTTTAAAAGAAGGTATTTTTAACCGACTTCATTTGTTAGTACTTGGTAGAGGACCACCGGGAGAATACCCTCTAAAAATTGAGTACAGAATCATCGAAATTGATCAACCCGTTCGAAAGTAGTTCACGAAATTGTGAATTTATAGCCGAAAAATCGTGAAAAAATCGATTAAAATGAGGGTTCCGTAGGTCGGATCGGTTGGAAACTAAAATGGGACCATTTCGATACCAAACCGCATCGTTTGACCCACATCCCATCGAAATCCACCCACGCGTACGGGAGTTATGCGCGAACATCCCTAAAAAAAATAAAAAAAAATCCTCCTCCTTTTCTGAAGTCGGTTAAAAAGACATATCTACTATTGATTCAAACAAGAAGAAGGCTACAAATCATTTATTAAATTACAATATCGGTTGAAAAAACAGAAACATCGTATAATCGTATAAAAATAATGGTCACAAATACTCCATGAAGCCAGAATGACAATTTCCATGAGTTGAAAACAATTGTATTAATTGCATCCCCTTAATTATGTCAGTCGTACGTGTTGCGGTTACACAAGTTACTTTCCGCCACGTGCAAAGCCTGAGTTTACGTGTTGATGTACAATGATCGTTAATTTAATGCGTGGCGGATCCTCGATTGCAATGCTTGATAATGGGCGATTTCTTAAGCTAACCGTGAGCGCGCAATATAAATCTGATGATGATGTGAATTAACAATTCGAAACTAATCGTAATAGCGCAAAGAGAGTGCGTGCGGGAGAAAAAGACTGTAATGGTAGTGCTGAAGAGCCAGCCCGCCCAGGCGGTGACAACGCGCATGCGCGTTGGAGATCGGTCCTTGTGCTGCCTTCAGAATGCCGCGATTTTGATTCGCCGGAGCGAAGCATTCTCGGACAGGTACATATTTGAATTTTGCAACGCATAAAAGATCAATACATAGCGTTCTGTGAGTCGGGGGATCCTCATCCTGGCGGTGGCTTGGTGGGTGAGATGAATCGCTGCCGCTGCGGTGCATGTGCAATTAAACGGTGCACCGATTGCCTGACACTAGGCCCGAAAGCATAATTCCGAAAATCCCTGAAACCAGTCTTTGCACTCCGTTTGATGCCTCGAAAGGGGGGCAGCCCTTTTCCATCCCAATTCTAGGACCATATCTTTGTAGTTTTTCGGTTCTTTTTATCCGAATCTCCTTAACTATCGCGAATTTTGTACTGCGCGTTATTGACGTGCAACTTTTTACATGCGCTTCTCACATCTATACTATTAATTTTAGATTATATGTTGGATTGACGCAAATTACACTGTATCATTTTCCATAATTCTAAATAACTCTTAGGATACATACGGCAAAATCTGTATCTTTAGAAATATTAGATTCACTATCCCTAGACGTCTTTTACCTCTAAAATATGAAAATGGACATTCAGAGAAATAGTTAATGCGTGATTGCATTATTACTTCACAGGACGCCGCTTAATATTCAATACATCTTTTCAGGTCTTGAGCACCGCCACGTCATACTTTACTTTACTGAGGCGAAGCACCTTGGACTAGACCGTTACGTAATTCCGATTTTCTGGAGCAAATTTAGCTGCAAATTACTCTCGCTGACTCGGGAGAGTCTACTTAAATATTACAATGCCTCGTGACGATTCTCTTAAAGGGGTATTCTGGTCTACAACTTTAAAACAATCTATTCTTTTGTTGTATTTTCTCAAAGCACATGTTTGCAGGAACATGTATGTAAACGGTTTTTGTCAACTCATAAAAGTTGTTTAAAGTATCGTTGTTTAAAGTTCGTTTAAAGTATGCATACATGATTCCAGGTAACTAATGGAAACATCTATAAACACGTTCTCCTCAAAACCGTATTATTTGATATGGCTCACATGATATCTCAATATCTGGTTGTCCGATAGATTTCAAGTTTTAAGAAAACCTTCAGCAGGTTTGCTGCTATCGCAGGAACCATAATCTAAAAAATTCTTTTGTTTTTCTAAGTTTTTACTGTTTAAAAGCCGAAGGGTTTACCAGAAAAATCACAACTCGAAATATAATTGGCTGAAATTTGGCTAAAAAACAATATATTTAGTTTCTTTCTATCTTCATATTAATGGATATGTTACTTTAGTTTTTGTATTCAGTTTAGTAGTACGTCCAGAATCTTGTGGGACATTAAAGCTTTTTTTTTCTAAAGACTATGTTCAAACAGATGCACCGTTTACAATTTTAGGTGTTTTTACTTAAAAAAAATACATTGGATAGTCAAAAGTAATATAAATATGTGTGTCATAAAGCTCAATACAAAACAGCATATCGATTTCATAAAAAAAAGGCACACAAAATGACACGACAAGCCAGAATACACCATCAAGATGTTTAGAATTGACTTCAATAGAAAACCGAACTAATGTAGCTATAATCCTACATAAATATTTTACGTCAAAAATGAGCGCAGAAGTGAATGTACCATGATGAAAAATTGTGAACGATATTAATATGAAAGCAGGAATATTTAATGGAACCAGTTCTTTGTATCGATAAGAAATGTTGTTCTATGTTATTCTTCGAATCCAATAAGTGCTTTGCAACTAACGTCTAAAGTTTGAATCCTAAGCTATAAGTCACATTGCATTACCCATTTTAATTATTTTCGACGCCAGAACAAGATCAATTAACTATAAAATAAAAAGATTTTTTTCGCTTTCAAAAAATCGTCATATCTCCGAAATAATCCAAATTTCAGTCTATCTTCAGCGCAAATTACCCTCTATCGAATGATATAGGATCCGGGCAAAATAAAATATTGAACTTTTACACTGTCATCCGATCATATTTCGACCATTCGTTATTCTTTGTAAATGCGCCACAGCAGATGTAGAGTGCCGAAAAGAATATTTGCCAAAAATGCATTATTCGATGGTTCTGAGTAGTTGCTTTAAAGTGATCGATTAAAATACATTTTCTATTTTAATATATTCTGACTCGCAGCTCGGGAACGATACGCACACACTGACGCGGCTGACAGTTACTATAAATGAAACGACAGCGGCTTAAGGATCTCGCACACTTATCCGACACGACACGGTAACGGATGGCAACGGATTTAACGTCGCACATTTGTCCGGTGGCATCCGACAAAGCGCGACAAGGATCCATCGGTAGTAAAATATGAGAAAATACAAGGCGTTGTATATATACCCACTGACACATATATATATATATATATATATCAATGATCCATCGGTAGTAAAATATGAGAAAATACAAGGCGTTGTATATATACCCACTGACACATATATATATATATATATATATCAATGATATATATGAATTTTGTCCTGCCTGAAGCGATGCCGGGTAGTACCCCGCACGCTTATCCGACACGACACGACGCAACACGACACGACAAAAAACGGATAAGATTGCATGCATGTAAACAAATAAAGCTGCGCACACTCGTCCGGCGCCACACGACTCGTCCGACGTCGGATCGAATCGTGGATCGAGAATCCTATCCGACAGTCGAACGGCCGAATGGGTGATACAAAATTCATAAATTTGATTCAAAATTAAAGTAACATTGTACATATCATTAAATCAACGATGGAATTTGCCATGTTTTAATATACTGCTATAATATTGACATTGCTTCTTCTAAAAATAATTGAGGTTGCTTATTTAACCGACTTCAAAGGTAGTAGAAAGTTTTCTATTCAAAATGTATATTTTTTTTATCAAATTGTTTTTGTATGTTTGTCTGTGCAGTAAGTATCAGAAATCTTTGGGCACTGAGATATTTTGACTTCATCCCTTCTTATCTCAGTCATTTATACGTGTATCATGGTTTTTCTTGTTTCTACTGTGACTCGCCTTTCATCCAAGTTATCAGAAATGTGTTATTTTATATAAATAATGACATTGGTTATGTTATTGTTACGTCGCGAATCGATGTAGGATAGTGTATCCGGCCGATTGTGCGTCGCGCGGCCTTCTCGGAAACGAAATTCTCAGCCATGACCTATGGTGGCACGGGCCGGAATGTTTAAGCCTTTCTGCAAATAAATGGCCCCAGAATGTTGATATTTCTTGTCCGGAGGGGACTGTCGAAGAATGCTGGATAAGCGAGACATCGATTATCAATCAATTCTTTGGCGAGATCGGACGTCCGAAGTTAATCAAGAGTTTCAGCTACTTACAGTCACTTACGGGATGGCCTGTGCGCCCTTTCTAGCGTTCCGCGTCTTAGATCAATTAGTGGAAGATGAAGGGCATATCTTTCCTCTCGGCGTCGCCGTCCTTAAAAAGAATATTTACGTTGATGACGTGCTCTTCGGTGCAGACGATGTAACATCTCTGCGCGATACCCGTAACCAGCTTGTCGCCTTTCTACGGCTTCCCATTGCGGAAGTGGGCCGGAAATTCGTCCGACCTTCTCGGCGACATTGACCCCGCGAATCATGGGTTGGCGTGCGATAAGTCCCTCGCGCCCGATGACAGCGTCAAAATCTTGGGAATAATCTGGATTCCGGCCTCAGACGTCTTTCAATTTCGCGTTTCCCTTTCGGACAACCCACCGTCCAGCAAACGGGAGATTTTATCGGCAATAGCCAAATTCTACGATCCTTCTGGCTGGATCACCCCAGTCACGATAGCAGCGAAAATCTTCATGCAAAATTTATGGAGGCAGAATCTTAATTGGGATGAGCCTCTTCCGGAACGAATGCAGGGTAGATGGTTGTCTATCTACTCTCACCTCCATTATATGGTCCTTCGAGCCGGATTTGTGAAAGAGAAAAGTGTGAAGTTACACGTGCACAAGGTCATCATAACGGATCAGTTAACGATTCAGCTCCGGCTTCAAGCCTCAATCGCACGAGCCGTCGATAACTTGAAGAAGGTCGGAAAAAACAATTATACGGTGGCAAAGATCCGATCCAGAATTGAGTCTTTAAAAACTCTTTGGCAAGACTTCCAACAAGGTCACGACGTCCTGACTGCAGCCATCTTACCGGAAACTCAACCATCCATGGATTACTATCGGAAGGGATTCTATGAGATAACCGAGGATATGTTCAACACTGCGCTGGACTACATGGTGGATTGCCTCACCGAGTTGGAGAGTTGCCCCGACGTCTTCGCCGCAGCCTCAAGCAGAGGTCACAACTCGGCCGTTGCCGCTCCTTCGCTGACGACCGCTCACCTGCCAAAGATGAAGCTGCCCCCGTTCGACGGAAAAGCCGAAGAATGGGAATCGTTTCGGGACAGGTTTACATCTCTCATTATAAAAAATCGAGACCTTTCGGAATTCTCTCGCATGCACTTTCTCGAGTCGTGCTTGAGCGGGCGCGCGCTCGATTGCGTTCGAAACATTCCAGTAACGGCCGAGAATTTCAAAGTCGCTTGGACGACGTTAGTCGCGCGTTACGAGAATCCCCGTCGGTTAATCAGTCGTCACTTATCGACGTTATTGACATCACCGGCCGTAACTCGCGAATCCGCCGCCGAACTCCAAGCGCTGTGCGATAGTGTGTCACATGCGCTTTCATCTCTTTAGAATTTAAAGAGATCTCCGAATGATCTGTGGAACGATATCTTGATTTACATTGTCGCACAGAAGCTTGACCCCGCCACGCGAAAGGCGTGGACACTAAACACACGCGAGAAAGCCGACGTTCCGACCTATGAAGAACTCGAAAAATATCTCGCGTCTGGAATTAGCGCTCTCGATGATCTGAATGCCGACTGTTCCGGCATCTCACCTCCGAAATCCATTCCGAAGGTGCATGTCGCGGTTGCATCATCCGAATCGTCGCCTGAATGCCCGATGTGCCACGCGCGACACTTCATAAATGTATGTCCGTCTTTTGTAAACAAGACTCCGGAGCATCGGCGCGACATTGTGCGGTCCTTTAAACGGTGTTTCAATTGCTTGAGTCAACGACAATAATGAATTATGGGTACTCACTTGCAGTTGGTCGAAGATGTCTTATAAGAATTAGTTAGGCTATGATGTTGACAGTTTTACACGTTCACTGATTCTAGGCTATCGTATTAAATGAACAATGATACGGAAAAGTTTAAATGTAATATAATGATCTCGGAATAATTATAAATAAATGTAAATCTAGAGACGAGTCGTACTGTAGTGTATTTGAACTGAACGGTCTTAAGGACAAAATCGAAGTGCCACGTTTTTCAAAAGTGCACACGGACGACCGCCGATACGTTCGAACTATCCCCTCTCTAAACATCTCTCGTCCTTGTCTTCAATCCAAAGGCTCGGACAAAGGGGTGATTGAAGAAGATCAGTGACTAAGTCTTTCCGTGTGTGGGTCCTTGAGCTGTCCCTATCTTCATTTTGCTTATTCTGTAAAATTTACGACTAAACTGCTCTTCGGTTTCTTCTATGCAATAAACTAACCCTCAACCACGTCTACAATGATCTATAGGACCGATACGCCACGAGAAAGAGCCGGTCTAGGTTTCCTTTTATATAATGTATACAACGTAGATGTTTTGTATTACCAGTAATTCTTATTTCTTGAACGATAACGTCCCAGGACGTAACATTATATTAAATGATAAATTAAATTTAACACTTCATGTTTTCGGATGGCAGAAATATTTGGAGATTTGCGTCTCTTTTATTGTTTAATTAAATGTACACTGTGTTTAAACTTTTGCGTCATGTCCTTGTGGACTTAATAATTGCCATAACCGATGTAGTATGTTAGCAAATTTTTGTTTTATATTTCGTGGTACGAAGGGATGAATTCAAAATGTTTTAGTGTCTGGATATTTCTGATACTTTCTACATATATGTTAGTGTCAGAGAAATCTATATTGCCGACTAACTTCACCTCACTTCACGCTCATCACTCATGCGAGATCTCGAATCGATAACTTGTCCACCTATCAGCGATCAATACAGATCTAATCGATTACCTGTCGAGAACTCACGTGACGAACCGGTGCGCTTCCGGCGCCCGCCTTTTATTCTCACTCACCTCGCAACCAGTGTATCGTGCGGACGTCACCTCTTGTACTACCTCACACGGTTCTCAAATAAGACGGTTTCACTTCAACTCTTTTCTCTCACCATTATCTCTCGTACGGTGCAACTCAACACGGGTTCACTCAGTGTGCAAATAACTATTATCTAGTGTCTTAAATAAATAGTCTATCGTGTTTTTATAACTTCAATTTGCCTGCGCTTACTTGCCACTCACCCGTCCACTATCCACTCGCTTTTCATCCACGCGAGCACTTCAATTACAAAACAGTTAGCGTATAAACAGGCGAACAGGTAGACGAATACCCATTGGTCCCATCAAAGTTTCAAAAAATTACAACAACGTTAATCCATTTTTTAAACCCCTTTTTCACAAGTTTCGGGAATAATTTATATCTAGACCATAGGTTGTATGGCATCTATTTTAGTACTTTCCTCAAAAAAATAAAATTATTTTATACGTTTAAGCGCAGTTTTGAAGTCGGTTTTTACTTTATGATGTAGCTGTGGATATATTTAATAGTTTCCAATGGAATATCCTAGTTTATGTGTTCATTACGTGCGTGGCAACGTCCTGAAGTTGGCATGGACCTTTTCAATTTTTAAGACAGAAAAAATGTTGTGAAAGATAAATGAACGCAGAAAACATTTATTGGTATCGTACACACAACATCAAAAAGTCCTCAGATTAAAAAAAAAGATTGAAGAGGTAACCAGCAGTGGGCATTGAGTACGGATTTATGAAGTTTTGCGAGTTATTAATAGTGCATTTATTACTCAGTATTTCCATTTCTTCTTAGTTTGAGTTATAATTAAATTTGTTATTTTGTCCTTGTAATTCTTTTAAAACATCATTATAAATCAGACCAAGTAAGTCTCAAGATTCTTTCAATCCAGCCATTAAGAATCGTAAAGTATAAGGTTGGGAAAAAAGAAATCCATTATTTTTTCGGTAGATGACTGTTGTGAACGATATCTCGTTAAGTATCGATCAAACAATTTCAAATTTATGCTCGTTGTCAAGGTGACATTTCACAGTAAAAAAAATTCTTTTGTTGTTTTTTGTTTCGTCCATTCAGTTGTGAGTTACAGGGTGTTAAAAATGGAAGTCAACAAAGAGAAATTTCGGTACATTTTACAGTTTTTCTTTTTAAACGCGAAAATGCAAGCCAGGCGGCTGAAATTGTGAATGGTGTTTATGGTGCCGATACTGTAACAGCTAATTACGTGCAATTTTGGTTTCGTCGATTGCGTTCAGGCATTTTTGATGTTAAAGATGCACCTCGCACAGGCAGGCCCGTCGTCGAAAATGTCAACCAAATCACAGAAATAATCAAAGTTGACCGGCATGTTAGTAGTCGTAGCATCGCCCAGGAGCTAAAGATCGACCATAAAACAGTTTTAAACCATTTGCGCAAAGTTGGATTCAAAAAGAAGCTCGATGTTTGGGTGCCACACCAATTAACACCGCGCAAAAATAATGGATTTCTTTTTCCCCAACCTAATATAATACCCATTCTATTTTGTACGAAGAACCATGAGTTCAGATTCAGACGAAGCTATCGCATTAACATTAATATTTGAAGAGGAGGATTAGTTAAAGGAATCACAAAAGAAAAGAAAACAGTGGATGTATCGAATAAACTCCAAAAGATTGACATTTAATTATAGATGACGATTTTCCATTCCGACTTTCCAAAATAGATGGACTATCTCTTTGTCGAAAATGGCGTGAAAATGCGGTGTTTTTAAGGGCGCCCAAAGCAAGCCAACATTGCACTGTGCCATTGGGAACCTGTAACATGACAGAACCGCTAGCGGCCTATACAGTACTGTGCAGTTCCAAAATATGTACTGGCCAGGATAAAATTGATCGAAATGATAGTGCGTCGGAGAATGTTGTCATGGACTTGTCACCATCCATACTAAGTAAGGGATATACTCTGTTTCCTGACAACTGGTACTCCTCACCCAACCTCTTTGTAAAATTACACCAAAAAAATACAGTGTTATTGGCCTCTACGCAGCAATAGCCAAAATATGCCAAAGTATATCCCAAAGAAAATTTTAAAGAAAGGAGAATGTGTATGGAGAATTTGTAATGATTTGTTAATTCTGAGATGGCAAGAAAAGCGCTACGTGTACGTGATATTAACGAAAAACGAAAGTGTAGGCGGGTTAGAGAATCTGCAGATTTGAACACCAATATTTGATGTTGGCTTGTTTCCCAATCATGAGAAAAATGCTCAAAGGATACCAAAAACTTTATTTTTATATGTCAAATATGGCTCTGTTAAACCCTTGTCCAGCGGATACCGGGTCCCTCATCACTGGCCCCTGTAGTATGATGACCATGCCATTGTCTGCCAGCAGTATTCATTACTAGCGCGAGGCCGAAAGACGTGTTCTCGAGCATATTGCGGCAAATTTTATTCGAAACATTTTAGCCCTGTGGGAGGAGAACGCGAGAGTTATATACAAAGGTGTGGATTTTGAGGCGTTTGAGGCTGAGGAAAGCAGCAGTTATGTAGAATCATCTGATGGCGGAACCGTATCGTTCAGCGATAGTGAGCCCGAATCGTAAGATTACGGGAGCCATACTTGAATGTTCACTCACAATGATAAGTGAAAATGTCCAAAGTATGAAAGATTGCTTTCAACTTTTCATTGATCATACAAAACTTGACACAATCACCATAGGCGCGCATAAAAAAGCCCAAAAATTTCACGATAGTGCGAGGAAGAAGTGGAATCCGATTTGTCGTGCTAAAATTAAAGTGTTCATTGGTTTATTGTTAGCAATTGGACGCTTCAGAGAATCGCGGGAAAACAAGGACAATCTTTGTTACTCTTTAGAGAAAACACGTAACGTTTTCGAGGGTATTTTACACAACGTCAATGTCCCAAGACGGGTTTAGGGGAATATTAAAATTTATACGATTTGACGACTCCGATACGAGGACAGCGAGAAAAGCTGAAGATAAGTTAGCGCCACTGAGGGATGTGACAAACTCTTTAGCGACCAACTGGAACGATTCTTTCAATGCGTCAACCACCGACACAATTGACGAGCAATTGATGACTTTCCGTGGTCGATGGTCCTTCAAAGTGTACGTGCCGACTAAAACGGGAAAGTACGGCATAAAACTGTAGAGATTGTGTGACGCCAAGACTTACTATTCCTGCAACATTTAGATATATTTGGGCAAAACACGAAATACTGTGATAAAACAGCAGGGTTAAGGCGTGGTAAAAGAAGTATCTAAATTTTGGAATAGATCGCAAAACATTATAACAACAGATAATTTTTTCACGGATATTTCATTGGCGGAGGAATTATTGGAATATGGGCTCTGTCTGGTCGAAATGATGTGGGAAAACAGGAAGGACCTCTACCATCAATTCTATTGTTGCGTCCCAGCGTAACGTGAAACGCATCGGGCGTATTGGATCACTTTGTCTGACTAAAGTATTGTGCGCGAATGATATCTCTGCCTATTCCTGCCTCAGGTATTGTTTTCCCAAGATTCCGTCGCTCCAGATGGGAAACGAGGATTGTATCACGTGGAATTTAACCGGTTGCCCGAGTAGGTGCACGATCGTGGTGCCCAATATTTCTATTTGTTCCGTGGTAATACCCGTGACGACGATAGACTCATGTAACGCGACAGATATATCCTCTCGCAATATTTTTAGTTTCATAACGTTTATATCAGCGCCCGTGTCAACTAAAAACGACGCCGAATCATGGCGTAGTTCTTTAGCACACATTCGCACCTGTGGCGAATCTCGATTAGTTTCTAGGCGGCGAACTACTGGTTTTTCTCTAAGAATCTGACTGTTCTGTGACGCTCTGTGCTGTGCGGGCTCGACGACACGTCCGATCGGCGAGCTCCGGGCAAGTTTAAATCATTGTCTTGTTTTGTCGGTGATTCCTGTCGCGGTGACGGTGACGGACTCCGCCGATTTCTATCGCGACTATTGTCATGTTCGGTTGTTGGGAGGACATAAAGGCGTTACGAAAACCTGCCGGAGGATAAGAGAGAGGTTTTATTGGCCGGGGATGAAAAACGAGATCCAAAACTTCATTAGAACTTGTGCGGGATGCCAGGAAAAGAAATTAATACAAGCAAGAACGCGTGAACCAATGGTAATCACCGACACACCGATAGAGCCTTTCGCGAAAATATCTCTTGACACAGTAGGACCGCTCCCCACGACTCCTGACGGGAATAAACACATATTCCCGATGCAGGACAATCTAACTAAATTCTGCCTCGCGGTACCCGTACCCGATATTAAGGCCGAGACTATTGGTCACGTCCTAGTGACTAGCCTTATATTGCAGTACGGAGTTCCGCGAGTAATATTAACAGATAAAGGTACTAGCTTTATAAATAAGGTTATTCGCGAAATTGGGCGATTATTCGATATCGACCACGTAACGACTTCCGGTTATCACCCGCAGACTAATGGAGCCTTAGAGCATAGCCATATGGTACTAACCGAATACATAAAACATTATTTAGGTGTATACGACGATTGGGGTCGGTTGGTACCGTTCGCAATGCTCTCATATAATACGTCAGTGCACGAAGCGACTAACTTCCCACCTTATGAACTAGTATTCGGTAGACTAGCAAGATACCCGAATTCTTTTTGCATCGATGACAGGACAGATACGTACGGATCGTATCTACGGGAATTAATACCTCGCCTGTCTGAGATGCAAATGATAGCGGGGATAAATTTAATTGCGGCAAAACAGAAATCTAAAGAGCGATACGACTTACGAGCGCGACCGCTAAATGCGAAGGAAGGCGACATAGTGCGAGTGCTTATCGAACCGAAGAAGGGAAAATTTAGTAGTAGATATCGAGGGCCCTACAGAGTTATTAAGATCTTAGAGGGAAATACCGTGTTGCTAGAAAACGAGAATGGCGAGCGTATGCTCAAACACGCCGACAAAGTGCAACCCCTGTATCAATAATATAGGTGCGTAGAAGGTAAGACCAAGGGCACGTCGCACTCTAGATACACGTCATGCACACATACAGCTAGCTGCGGAGCCATCCTCCGATTGCGACAATAAAAGGGAAGAACGGCGTTCATCGGGCCAGCCACCGTATTGATACTAATTGTACTTCTATTAACACCATAGTTTAGCTAGTATGGCAAGTAGACTAGAGAACCTCGAGTGTAGGCGTCTGTTCGTGACGCGGCTAGCACGAGGGACAAAGAAGAGGGACCTGATGCGTATTTTTGCGTCGTCCGGAGCGGAACACGCAGTCGTACGCTAATGCCCATATGGGAATTGTGGGTACGTGACCTTCGCCACTGTCACCAGGTGAAGGCTGTGGTGGAGAGCGCAGCACAACAACCGATCGTCCTGCACAAGCGGCGGATCGCCGTGCAGATGGCGGACGCCTGGCATGACCGAACTCCACCGCCAGTCCCGTCAACACCGGCGATGCACCCGTTCGACGGCCTGAGATGGAGGGGGATACCGCTGCTTCCGGCGGACGTAGTGGTCGAAATCGCCAAACTCGTGCCCTACGTCGAGCTGTCCAAGATGGAGCAGGTCAGCAAGGCGTGGAGGGCTGGGGTGCTCCTCCACCTGAAAAACACCAGCACCCTGACGCTGACGACCTGGCGCTGGCCGGAGTACCGGGGCCAGAAGGTGATCACCCACGACGCGTACTACTGGTTGCTGCGTAGGTGCGCTCCAGCACTTCGTTCCGTCATCCTCTGCGATTCGGAGGTAGCAGCGAACTTGCGTCCGTCTCTTCTAACACTAACCCCGTCGTATGCCCCGCTTTTAGAAGAGCAAGACTTATCCGGGTTTAGTATCTTGCCTTCTAGATTGCGTGCGATCGCGAATGGGGCCCCTAGTTTAAGACATTTAAGCGTAGGGGAGTGTGGGCGTCCGGTGGATCCTGATTTGAATTGGTATTCGCCGCCCACAAATTGGTAAGGTTCTCCGCTTCTGATACACCAATGACAGGCGCCGCGTTCGTTACCTTGAGCTGCTGCCTGGAGAAGCTCGCGCTGACCAGGACCCGAAAGAAGCCCGCCCACCTTGCAACGTTCCTCTCCAAGCCAGTCGGTCTGACGGAGCTCACCTTCGCCCGTGTGCTTCGGAGATGAGGTTCTGTCAGCACTGGGCCACAACCGTACGATGGGAGAGACGATGGAGAAGATGTGCTTTCGCTATTGTGACCAAAGGGACGAGACGCTGGATGACGAGGTGGCGGAGGCGGAAGAACACGGTGACGTCGCCGATTTTATGGAACTGGGCTACGGCTCGATGACGGGAGCGATGTGGATTCCACCGCGTTTCACGGCAGTGAAACACTTAACCCTTCACTGCAACAGCTGGGTAGAGGTGTCGTTTATTGATGCGGTCGGTACCCACATGAAGGCATTGGAATTCCTCGACATCACGGGGTCCACGAATATCCGGGGACAATTCTCGTTGAAGTCACTTGGGGACTTCCCCATGCTGCGACACCTAGACATCAGCCTCATGCATCCCTGCGTCGGCGCACAGTTCCTCTCACGCATGCGCGCACTTGAGAAATTGGAGTGCAGGAACAACGCCGGTGTGACCGACGAAGACATTTGTGGCCTAGTGCGAAACTCTAGTACCGTCAGAGAGGTGGACGTAGAGGGGTGCATGGGCGTGCGCCGACCGTTAATAGACTGCGTTCTCCAAGTGCTCCGGGGAGATCCGCATGGACATAGTTTTGATTTGAAGGTGGGAGGGACCAGTGCAGTACGTCATCGGCGCGACCGACAAATGCTTCGCGTGAGAATCCGCTACCACCGGACGTCAGGAAACCCCTACGCTTAAATTAGCTCCTGACGCATCATCGAGGACGATGATAATTCTAAGGGGGGGAGGGTATTACGTCCCAACGTAACTTTTAACTTATTTGTTTAGTATTTTTCCTATTTTTGCTACTCCGATCTCCGGTTGCGCCTATACTTGTATATTTCGGCGTATGCCTATCGCAGCCGGCGTGCCGTTAGAGTATTAGAGTTCGTCATGTCATTTCATTTCACTCCGGGCTTCGTATGCGCCTATACTTGTATATTTCGGCCTATGCCTAGTGCATGCGCGGTACCGTTGAGCGGTAACTTCAAGTAGAATATCCCTCGCCTTGAAATCATCGTCGTCCCTACCCAATATGGCGACTTACATATATATATATACATGTAAGCTTTTTGAACTAGTATAAGGAACGAATGCGTGTACGCGGTATGCATGTGTGTGTATATAGACTTAAGGCTAGCGAGGAGTTTTCGCTTAAGAATATTGTTAATGCGAGGCTAACCGCGTTTTTGGATTCCTCGCGGTTGCTGGAATCGAGCTGGGAACAGCTCGCGGATGAAGTTCTCGCCTGAAGCGCGTGTGTAAAGGGACAAACTCACGTGGATTTTATGTAACCGTTTTATTGTACACTGTTATGTCCTGTACTCGTTATAAGTTTGTTCAACACGAAATCGGTTGTTTTCGGAGAGCGAATCGGAAACGTAATCGCTACTTAGTTGTACACTAGATTATACGGATACGGAAAACGCTTGTAAGGAAATTAGTTCTGCTCAATTAGGCGGTTGGAATTATAATAATGGATTAGCGCACGCCGGGAAGGGGCTCGTCTTCCTTCCGTCTTCCCGATCGTGTCTGTGTACGACAAGATGGTGTGCGCTCCCAATCAGCTGTCGACACCTGGCTTATGTCACCTTACGTCAGCGCGACGTCACGCGCCCCTACACGTGCGTCTCATGCGTGAGCGCGGGAACGGCGATAATGGCGCTAAGCGACCGGAGCGCGTGCGTGTTCTTTCATGAGCGCGACGCCGCACGGTGTCGCGATAGAGCAGAGTCGCGCACGACGCGCGCAATTCAACGCGTCTCAGGTGATCGCAATCCCAAACATGCCACCCGCCTCGTTACACGCAGGGAACGACATTCGGACTGGTCGGGCAGTGTGCTTGGTTCGTATTTTAACTTTGAAACGCAAGTAACTCGTGGTGCTGACGCGTTAGTGTATGGACGCGTTACCCTAGTACTTGGGTGTTGCTTCGACAGCGAAGATTGCGATGCGGCAGGGTAAGTAGAAACTTATTCTAACTCTAACCGCGGTACACGTTTTCGGAAACTTACACTAACACCTATGACCTAACGTAGTATTTACAATGCGCCTAGCCTCGCTTCGGGAAGTCTCAATGGAATTCCAGCGCGGAAAAACGAGGCTGAGGCGTGTGTACGCTTCTTACGGCTAAGCTTATTCCTAGAAATATGTACAATGGCACAGCCTACTACTCATACCCTTACGGTATGAGAATCCACGGGCAGCTTGCAGACTTGTGTTACGGGTCGCTTATATTCGGAGTGAGCCGTACGAACGAGCACGACGCGCACCAGTTGATCGGTTCCGTGGAAACATTTGGAAATCCGACCCATTTCCCACTTAGCAGGAGGTAAGTTAGGATTTTTAATAATCACTAAGTCACCTTGTCGCAAATTAGGCTGACTCTTCTGCCATTTTACGCGCTGTTGGATGGAATTCAGGTAATCGGATGCCCAAATTTTCCAGAATGATTCCATACATTTCTGGACGCATTGCCAACGACTGAGCCGATTCTCATTGACCGCTAAGACGCTCGGCTTCGGGATCGTTTTAAGGTACGACCCCACGAGGAAATGTCCCGGGGTAAGTACATCATACGAGTCAGGATCGTCATAGAGGGGAGCGATAGGCCTCGAGTTGAGAATGCCTTCAATTTTACAGAGCAGTGTTGAAAACTCCTCAAACGTTGGCGTGAAGTTGCCTATGATTCGCTTGAGGTGATATTTCACGCTTTTCACCCCGGCCTCCCATAACCCACCAAAGTGGGGGGCGGCAGGAGGAATAAATCGCCATTCGATCCCGTCAGACGCATACTTATTTAGTAGATCAGGATCACTGATCACCCTTTTGAAATCCGCATTAAGCTCGCGGTCGGCACCTACAAAATTTGTACCGTTATCCGAATAAACAGCTTCAGGTAACCCTCTACGCGAAATGAATCTTTCGAAAGCCGCTAAAAACCCGGCGGTAGTCGCGTCGTCAGCGCATTCCAAATGAATGGCACGGATGGATAGACACACAAACACTACGCAGTAAGCTTTGTGTGTTTTGATTCCTCTACCCTTTGAGGCTCTTATCGTAAAGGGACCAGTGTAGTCGACGCCGGTATGCGCGAACGGTCGCGACGGAGTGACGCGCACGGCGGGTAAGTCTCCCATGCGTTGCTGCTGTAAATTCGCGCGATGTCGCGTACACGTTACGCATTTAAAACAAATCCCTTTTACTAAGGAACGCGCGTTAACAACCCAATAACGTTGTCGTAGGAAGCGAAGTGCCACTTGCGGACCGCCATGGAGTGTTGCTTTGTACGCATGCAACGCTAAGAGATTAGAAGTCCGACACGACGGCAGTAAGACTGGAAATTTTTCGGAGTCTGGTAATGGCGAATTACCCAGTCGGCCTCCTACTCGTATGATACCATCGGCATCAATAAATAAATTTAATTTGCGCAACTGGCTAACTTTGCAGAGGTTCGCGTCCTTCCGCAAGCCATCGAGTACCTCTGGGTAATGCAGCTGCTGGATGTGCTTGCACCAGAACTTGGTCGCGGATTCAATTTCAGCGGCAGTTACCCATAGGTGCGGTACACTACTATTACATTTGCGTAAGTTATTTACAAAACGAAACATATATACAATGACTCTGAGCAGTCGCGGCCAAGAAGAAACGCGCTCCGCGATCTCTATATTTTCCTCGCATTTCGCAGAGTGGGCCTGAACGTTCCGCAGTTCCGCGTTGTCTGCCGGTGCTTCGAGTGTCCTAGTTAATAGTGGCCACGAAGAAGGGGGCTTACTGAGCCAGGACGGACCCTTCCACCACAGCGCGTGTTGCTGGAATTGCTGGGAGGAAATTCCACGGGAAGCGCAATCGGCCGGATTTTCGACCGACGGCACATGTCTCCAGGAGGCGTTGGGAATGGTCGATTGGATAGCGGAGACCCTATTACCTACGAATGTCTTCCACTTGGAAGGATGATCTCGCAACCAATACAGTACGACCGAAGAATCGGTCCAGCAATATATCGGTGCGCCCGAACTGGCTAGTTGAGCCATAACGAAGCGCAACGCGCGGGCGAGCAAAAGCGCCCCACAGAGTTCAAGTCGTGGAATGCTCTGTAGCTTTATGGGTGCCACTTTAGTTTTGGCGTATAGCAACGAAGTTTGGATCTTATCCTCGGAGGAACCAATGCGGATGTAGACGACGGCGGAGTACGCCACATTTGAAGCGTCACAAAACCCGTGAAGTTCGAGGTCTTGGTCAGATGGACGTTGCCCTGTCCACAGAGGAATCTTTATCTGGTTAAGGAGAGGTAAATCCGCTTGAAACGCCTTACATTTGTCGACTAAATCTGCCGATAGCAACTCATCCCAACCCAATTTCAGCAGCCAAAACCTCTGGAATAAAACTTTCCCCGTGATGGTGACTGGAGACGCCCAGCCATGGGGGTCAAATATTCGGGCTACGAGTGACAGGAATGTTCTCTTGGTTGTGGCCGTCTCCACTTCACTTACTTGGAAGGAGAAAACATCCGACTGTGGCTCCCAGTGAATACCAAGGACCTTTAGCGGAGCGTCTTGTTCAAAAAACTTCGCCGAGGAGACTGCGAGATCCGCGTCGGGGATATCGGCAAGGAGATCGGGATGGTTGGCCGTCCATTTATAAGGCCTAAAGCCACCCGCCCTGAGGAGCTGGCACAACTGCTCACGCATCCTCTTTAACTCAATTATATCATCGGAGCCGAACATGACGTCATCGACGTATACACTTTGGCGGAGAATGTCTGCGGCAATGGGGTAAATAGCTCCCTCATCCGTAGCTAGCTGCTTGAGTACGCGGTTTGCGAGAAAGGGGGCACTACCCGTGCCGTACGTGACAGTGAGCAAACGATAGGAAGCCACGTCGCTGGAGTTACTCGAGCGCCAGAAAATTCTCTGGAAGTCGGCGTCATCAGGATGTATTAGAATCTGACGGAACATCTTTTCCAGATCCGTGGCATATACGAACTGGAAGGAACGCCAACGCAATATGAGTGCATACAGGTCAGCTTGTAACTTGGGACCGACATGCAGATAGTCATTTAGCGACAGACCGTCACTTGATTTGAAGGAGGCGTTGAACACAACTCTAACTTTAGTTGTAGTGCTCGAGGATTTCAATACTGGGTGGTGTGGAAGATATGAAACATGTGCCGCTTGTTCTTCCTCGAAAGGGACTCTCTCCATGTGAAGTAAGGAAAGATATGCTGTTAGGAACTCTTGATATGCTTGTTTTAGCGTTGGATTTTGATTTAAACGGCCCTCTTGATTCAGATACATGCGAAGTGCCGGAATACGTGTGTTGCCTAGCGAAGCGTGAGGCGTAGTTTTAAAGGGGAGGCGCACCACGTAACGCCCATTGGAATTGCGAGCATGTGTTGCGCAAAAATGCTGTTCGCACTGAAGTTCTGACTCGGAACGTATCTCGTTACTCGGGATTTCTTCAAGTTCCCAGAACTTGACGAGCGAGGCCTGAAGATCATCGTTCGTATGGATATGGTTGACCAGTACATGATCGGAAGAGTTGGCTAGCGCGACCGATTGTCCGGAGAGTATCCACCCAAAAATAGTGAGTTGCGCCACCGGGGTACCCTGGGGTCCGCGAACTAACCCATCGCGTAGGAATGAGCCGTAATAGTCAGCTCCTATAATAAGTTGGATCGGTTCTTTGCTGTAGGGGTCACAATCCGCTAACGGCAGGGACTCTATGTGGGAGCATTTAGAGGTGAAATTCGTCGGAGGCGGAACGTAGGAGGAAAGTTTTGGCAAAACTAGCGCTGTGATAGATATAGCGAGGTTCCTATCTTTACACGATTCTGCGGTGAGTAGAACGGCTTGCTTGATCGCCCCTACTCTTTTGGATCCGATTCCCGATACGCTTATATTAACGCCCTTGCGTTCAGGTTTCAGTAATTGGACGATATGCTCCGAAACAAAAGTGGCTTGGGATCCCTGGTCAAATAACGCGCGGAGTTTGACGGAACGTCCCGAAGTACTGCGCAATAATACAGTAGCGGTGGGTAAAACCGTATAATTCTTCGCGACGTCGGCGCAATTATTTGATACGTCGCGTTCAGAGACTGGAGGTAAAGAGGCGGTAGCATCAGGAGCGGCTTTTATTACAGGGGGATTGGTGCTACTATCCTTGTTTGTGTCTCGATTCACGTCCATGTGCACCAGCGTATGGTGCTTACGCTTGCAGGTTCGACACACGTTTTTACTAGGGCAGGCCTTCGGTCGGTGCCCTCGGCGGAAACAATTGAAGCAGCGATCTTGAGCGGTAAGTAATTCAAGTCTCTTATGTACGGATTTGCTTAAAAAGGTCGGACATTGATATAACGGATGCTCATCCTGACAGACAAAACATCGAAAGCCGTTGGAAGTTGCCTGATGAATACGTACCGCCCCCCTCTTTACCTCTTTCTCTTCGCGCTTGGAAATATTTTCACTTGAGCTCGCTTGCCCGGAAGTTTCGAATGCTCGAAGTCGGAACGATAAGTAGTCGTCAAGTTCGGCAAAGGTGGGAAACTTTGTAACTTCCCGTTGGGTGAGCTCCCATTCATGGCGTGTCTGCGAATCTAATTTGGATAGGATAGTGTGTATGAATTGATCCTCCCATAAGTTTAGAGGTCTCTTCATACCGACGATAGCATGATATATGTCATGAGCTTGATCGCGCAGGAATCGCAGATCACGTTCACGATGGGTACCCACTCTTGGAATCGCCGCAAACTTATCTAAATACGCATACACAATCGCCCGTGGATTCTCATACCGTTTCTTCAGGAGCTCCCACGCCGCAGTATAATTGGCCTCCGTGACATCCGTACTCCTCAGGATTTGCACCGCTTGCCCGGACAGACTGTCCTTTAAATAGTGCAATTTCTGCACATTCGTGAGATCGGTGCGAGATGCCACCAGTGAGGTGTATAAGTCACGGAAACCTGGCCATGCTGTGATTTCGCCTGAGAAACGAGGAAGATTAATCGGAGGCAATTTGACCGGATTATTTGCTAACATAGTAGCCGGAGGTAGACTATCCATACCGGGCGCAGCCGGGTCTACCTGTAATGAGTTCAAGACCTCCGACAGAGAATCCCTTACCTCGTCCGCGCATTCCGTAATAGAAGCGAATGCGTCAGTTATAAAATAATCTAAAATTTGCCTTTCTTGTGTTGTAGCTAGGCGGAGAATCTCGTCGTGGCGGTTGAGGCACCCCGTCCAGAACGTGTCCAGCGTTGCGAGGCGATGCTGGACTGCGTAGCGGGTCCTCTTCGGAATGGCCAGCTTTTTGAAATTCGTCCAAATCTTCAGGATCTGGTCTAGATAATTTTGTTGTGCCACGATGAGGTGATCCAGGTCGGAGTCCGGTGAAGAGATACCGGCTGTAGAAGTCATCTCGACAATGGTGGCAAAACAGGTCACAGGAGGTCGTCGTTCTTCAAGATGGCCAAGGGCTTCCACGTGCCCACTTTACACTCTCGTCGGAATGCGAACCACACCCGTAATCCGGCTCGAAGGACCAAAAATGTTAATGCGAGGCTAACCGCGTTTTTGGATTCCTCGCGGTTGCTGGAATCGAGCTGGGAACAGCTCGCGGATGAAGTTCTCGCCTGAAGCGCGTGTGTAAAGGGACAAACTCACGTGGATTTTATGTAACCGTTTTATTGTACACTGTTATGTCCTGTACTCGTTATAAGTTTGTTCAACACGAAATCGGTTGTTTTCGGAGAGCGAATCGGAAACGTAATCGCTACTTAGTTGTACACTAGATTATACGGATACGGAAAACGCTTGTAAGGAAATTAGTTCTGCTCAATTAGGCGGTTGGAATTATAATAATGGATTAGCGCACGCCGGGAAGGGGCTCGTCTTCCTTCCGTCTTCCCGATCGTGTCTGTGTACGACACGATGGTGTGCGCTCCCAATCAGCTGTCGACACCTGGCTTATGTCACCTTACGTCAGCGCGACGTCACGCGCCCCTACACGTGCGTCTCATGCGTGAGCGCGGGAACGGCGATAATGGCGCTAAGCGACCGGAGCGCGTGCGTGTTCTTTCATGAGCGCGACGCCGCACGGTGTCGCGATAGAGCAGAGTCGCGCACGACGCGCGCAATTCAACGCGTCTCAGGTGATCGCAATCCCAAACAAATATTGTTTATCTTTCTCACTCTCTTTTCGTTTATTAACTGCACCTCTGTTAGGCATCGCTACGGCATAAGACTATTTTTCGTTATTATTATTTCAACCGAAGCGTGCGTTTGAGAGATACTAAGTCAAAACGTGCAGGGATCACATCGCACTCACAATAAAATTCGTTAATTAGAGAGAGAGACTAACGAGCGAAACAAATGTCTCGCTGTACATAGCCTAGCGAATATTTGTATATACCGTCAACCGCTATGTGGCCGACTCAGTAAAAAGGGCATAAAAACTATCCCTGAGCCGGCCTAGGAACCACCTCGAGACGCGATCATCGTCGCAATTGGCTGTATAGTCGCATGGTGCGTAGTCCTCTGTCCGAGGATATCTTAGTTATTCTTTGTGAGCTAATCTGTGCAAATTCTTACAGTTTAATCAGAGACTCATTAATCCTTGTTAAATAGTAGTCTTAAAATCTAGTTATTAACCCTTTGCACTCGAGCGGCGCCGATACGGCGCCCGACCGATTTGAAGTGTCAACTCGAGCGGCGCTGCTGCGGCGCCCGGCTTCCTTAAGGGGTTATCCTACTGTGACCAACCTCAAAACAGGCTAAATTTCGCGAATTAATTCCGAAAAAACTATTAATGCGATATTATTAATTTTTTAATATGTATTTGTACACACCTTAGGGAGCTTGAATAAAAAATTGTACAACAAAATGTTTATATTTGAACAAGATATGTGACTTCTTGTTCAATGGTGCTCTTCGTGCACGGTTCGACGGTGGGCACGATTTTGGTGATTTGGTGGGTCCGAAACGGAAAAACAAAAAAGTTTCATGAATTATATTGCAATAGCTATCGTGTATCGAGGGCTTTCTTTTTTCCTCCATATATATAAAGAAATACAACGTTTTGATTTTTTTTTCGCTATTTTGCGCACAAAGTGGGTAGTTTAAAGTGGTTTATTTCTTAAACAAAATATGTTATCGAAAAAACCACCCGATACACGATAGCTACTATTTGTCCGAACATGTGTACAAAATTGCAAGTCAATTAATCAATTACAGTCTGAGATATCGTGCCCACCGTCGAACCGTGCACGAAGAGCACCATATTGAACACGAAGTCACGTATCTTGTTCAAATATAAACATTTTGTTGTATTTTTTTTTATTCATGCTCCCTAAGGTGTGTACAAATACATATTCAAAAATTAATAATATCGCATGAATAGTTTTTTCGGAATTAATTCGCGAAATTTTGCCTGTTTTTGAGGTTGGTCACAGTAGGATAACCCCTTAATTTGGCCGAAATCGCCTCGAGTTGCTGGTTCGCGCAAGCGAAACAGGGCTCGAGTGCAAAGGGTTAATAAGAGCAAGGACTCATATTTCTTTTTGGTTCGAATTTAATCTAGAGTGCGAAAGTGCAATCCGCGTTAACTTCCGGCACGTGGTCGGCGAATTGCGCCGAACTGGTTAGTACTTAAGTTTCATCTAGAAGAGCATTGTATTATTATAATTCAGTAGTTAACGGAATAAGTCTTCTCTCGGTGAGGAATTGGTATTGAATTTAGACTGATTTGAAACATCTATACCGGTCTAAGGAGTCTCGTTGCGAGGAACTTGTACAGCTCGCATAACATCTGAGCTCAGGCAGTTTCAAGCCTAATCGTAATATTAACACACATTTACGATTCGAAGGTACTCATCGTTGTTACACGTACGAATTTCCACCAACATACCGTCGATCTAAGATAGAGAGAGTAGCACAGCGAGCGATCTACACCGAGCGAGCGTGCGAGAGCGAGAGAGAGAGAGAGAAAGAAAGAAAGAGAGATTGTCTGAGCGCTTCCAGCAACACTGTAAGAATATTCGTACTAATTACCTCAATCATGATTGCTGACCCGACTCTTGCCCCCAATACTAGTATTACGGGGAACCTAGGGCAATAGTCGTAAGGGCGAACTCATAACCGAGTACTCAGAGCGCCAGGCGAACGAAATTGTCTTATACTTTATCTACACGAATACTTTTGTACCGATTATATCGCGAGCAGTAGCGCAATACGAGCTGCGTCGTCTCAACCAAGATATACCCCGCGTAGCATACCAGCGAATTGTACTACCGAATATTGCGTAATAGTTAGCCTTTTCTGTTCTCTCATTATACAAATATTCCGATTCTAAACCGAACGTTCTACCCGCTGTTAGAAGCAGGGAATTGGTGTCAGAAATCTGCGTTGGAATCAATTGTACTCAATAATGGCTTTGCTTTGTTATCCGCCGAAACACCTCTGGAACGGTAGCGCATGTCGACACCTTTATACACGCACCAGATCAATCTATTACAGAATATACACTTTTGCTTTTCACACTATATCCGATCTATCCTTTTATTTTCTTTGCATGCCTTTATAAATAACATTATCTATACTCGAATACAAGACGTAACAATTCAGAACCTGTACGGGTTTAGTGGAGGGGGAATCCTATAAGTCCTGCAGATCGGGCAGATTAATTCCGTTTCACGGTATTATTCTATTCGGTCATCGCTTAATAAACCTATAATCATCTTTCCGGTTTATATCCCTAGTTTTAAGTATTCACGCGTTACTCCCGGGCGGAACGGTCGACCGCTCGAATACACCTTTCCATCCTTGACAAACTTTAGATCGACTATTAGAAAGATCGACTTATCGCGACGCCCGGACGTAACACTATATTGTATTCTATACTGTATCCTGTTTGAAATGTTTGAAATGTCTGCTCACCATGTCTGTGTATTGCTTTACTTTACTAAAGGGTTTCTCCCGTAAATAAATAAATAAACACTTATTGAAACAATTTCCGATGAAGAGAACAAGCCGGAAATAATAAATTATTATAATTCGACCAAAAACGGTGTGAACGTACACGACAAATTAGTTCGAGAATATACATGTCGAAGATGCACCAGACGTTGGTCATTATCTTTGTTCATGCACTACATTGATATGGGAGCATATAACGGATTAGTAATATGGCTCACGAAAAATCCGGCATGGTGAAGTAACAATTCATTGAAAAGAAGACGAAACAAATTTTTGGAGGAATTAGCGGAATCTGTAATATCCCAAAACATAAATAAACGGGCCACGGATTTTGAAAATGAACGGACAACACTCCACAAAATTGTGGCAAATGCCATTCAATAGATGTGAAGATACCTAAACAGAAAGAGAGCACCCAGTACAAGCCATCAAAAGCGTGCGAGGTGCTACGCGTGTATTTGGAATGACAGCAAATACACACAGAAATGCGATTCGTGTCTGGCATATATGCAGGAATGCTTCCGTACGTGAAACATTATGCGTGAGTTGCACAGACACGAATGAGTAATCCCGCTGACTTGGCCCTACATCTCTCGCAAAAAGTGAACGAGTCGAAGAGTGAAGACGTCAAGAGAATTCAACACCAGGAATATTAGAAAATCATGAGCTCCCTTTCCTTTCACACCCCCTATAATATGCACAAATTTCAGCAAAAGGGGATTTGGTCACTTTAGGTCGATTTCGCATACAGTCCGTTTGGGCGGAGGTAAAATTGCACTCCGCTTTACATGATCCGTCTTCAGTCGAATGTCGGTAAAATAGTGCCTCTGCTTGGTCCTTGTAGAAAGGGTAAACATTCCACAGGTAGGATCAGGTGGACCCAGTATCCGCCTCGCGCGCGCCGTTCACGCGGTCCGCAGTCCGAGGGTAAATACGTACATTATCCATAAAACAATACGCGGTCAAAGAAAGGTAACATACGTTGATTATCGAATAAATATAGCAGAGCTAGTTTTACTTACATAAAAGAACTTTTAAGAAAACGTAACAACGACTTCAAAACTGCATTAAAAAGTAAGAAATAATCTTCAATTTTTGAGGTCGGTACCGCGATAGAAACTAAAGAACCGATCAATTGGCGAAATAAAAGACTACAATACAAAGTTCAGAGTGTGCTTAGATTCTAGTAGAATTTCAAACCACCCCCTTCTCCCCCTACCCCTTACCCTCTTACAACCACGCCTTCACCAACCTCCCTTGCACCACCGCACCGCCCCCTTCTCGTCCCTTTATAAATCGATTTAAGTGCTCTTTTGTTTCTACATTGGCACCGACCTCAAAAATTGAATATTATTTCATACTATTCAGTGCAGTTTTTAAGCCGGTGTTACTATCGTAGAAAAATGTTTATTTTGTAATTTTTAATTACATTTCACAGTAACCCAACTAACACCGGGCCAGTAATATGCTTGTAAAGTTTTGGATTAAAAGCAGGGTATTCCTTATTTAAATTTTTTTAAATGTACGTGGACCGCGGCCGTTGTGTTTTCCTCCAAACATACCCACTGTTACGTCCTACATCCTCCACCTGCCTTCTTCTAAGTTCATATTCTCGCAATAGTTCACTGCACCGCGTATTCTCCCACTAGCCGTAAGTCATAGACCCGCGAAACGAGAGCCGAGGCACCACGCCACCGAAATTTCTTCACGTAGCGTTAACGCCCGTCGAGGACGTAACCCGCGCCACGCGGAGGAATGACCTAACGACCGCGCGCAATAGTAATGTAACTAGAAGCATAAGAATGTTGACGCCGATTCAGCCACGACAATCCGATCATCGAACCGAAACAATTGATCAGCGATCCACGGCGAAATAGAGATCTAAGAATGCCAACACTGAATCGACAGCTAGGCTGCCGCTTCCACGAAGCGCCTGGCAACTCTCAACAAAACTTACTATTTAAATAGGCACATAGCCATAGAACGATCACAAAAACTTCAACTTCTACATCGAACTCAGATCCGCCACCAAGTTATGGTCGACGTACGTTCGGTAACTTATTCGACTACCCTACAACTAGTTACTCTCAGGCTCCCCGCAGCCAAGTCTTAGCTAAATAAGTAAATATTTGTGAACAACCTAAAGTGTATCTCAACAATACAACCGACACCAGACATAAGGTAACTAAACAATCATCATTCTCCTCTTGCCCTACAACACCCTGCACGAAAGCGTCGAATCCCGCCACTGGACCAGGGTCGAGCCCATCAAGTCAGAGTGACAAGTAGTGAGATACAATAGCGTGGAAGCCCCTCCTGGCTTCCTCTACCGAACTCCTACTACCCCCAACGATCGCTCCCACTGGTATGGGAAAACCCCATGGTAAGTGGAGCAAGAATCAGCCGAAACCTCCGCAGCTTCCGCTGTTTACGAATCAACACTAAAATTCAAGCGTCGCGCAGGTTCCAGTCACAAGTCCCGCCGTAAGAGGCCACGGGCCGAACGTCAAGTACGGGCCTGTAGAGAACGAGCCAAGCTCCGCGAGTACCTAGCGAAACAGCTCAAAACCGAGGCCCAGTTCCCCTTAACTAACCCCACTCCCTCCTACGGTTTCACAGCGACTCACCCTTTCTCCCCCCGTCCCGACTACTCCCCTATTCACACCCCCGAACGAACCCCTCCTCCCGGGCCAGTCTCGCCGGAGTACCTCGCCATCCCGTACATATTTGACGACGAGCACGGCAGACACTATTTGCATCCGTCCGCGACATACCTCCGTGACCTGTTTGAAGGAGTCCCGTCCACCGCCACGGTGACGGAAATTCATGAAGATCCTGATGTCGGTGTACTAAACTAGTTCATAATTATATTTCAATAATAAACCGTCCCTAAAGACAATCGCAACGCTGAGGCTTTCTCAACTCTCTCCTTCCAACACACTTACACACAGAGCCATAGCCATTCGGACGCACCCACACTTATAGAGCCGTAACCATTCGGACGAATTTACCTATAGAGCCGCAACCATTCGTACACACGCACACATCCAGAGCCGTAACCATATGGACGGCTTTACACACACCCCTTAATCAGTAAGCCGGTTAATCACCGCCCGAAACCACGAACTAGCCCTCGCCAGCGTCAGAAACGTTCGAGCGAACTCGACGATACGTGAGTGAACCGCTCCACTGACGCATGGATAACCCCTTTCGGTGCGATCCCTCCTTCCGTCCGTCCTCGATCCCAGATATACCCGGTGAACGCAGGGTGCCAAAATTGAGGACGCAACTGTGGGAAACTGTTACCACAATCATCAAAATCGGTTAACTCAGTAGAAAGTTGTACGTGTACATGTACACATTACATTGTAAATTTTGGGAAAAATTAATTAAAATATGGCTTGGCGTCGGCATTTTTGCAACATAAATGGGACCCAATCAAAATTAGCCCCTTTCATATAAACTCAGAATCATCAAAATCAGTTTGCCCGTTCGCGAGTTATGCATCGCTCCTGCACCAAGCTGTAAACCCCCATAACTATTGGCATTTCTATACCTGACATCTATCCAGGTGCGTCACGTTCGCTTTCCCCGAAACCTTTTCCCGGAACGACATTCCCTTCAAATTCTCTGAACCTTGATTTCCGGAAATCATGAGCCCTCGGAACCTTTTTCCCCGGAACCACTTTTCCTTCAAATTTTCCAAACCCTTTTCCCCCGCTCTCATCCCCGTTACCCCAAGTATATTAAGGGGTTACACCACCATGGCACTCGGAAAAAGTGGCACAAAATGAGACAATTTTTTTGACGCAAATATTAACTATACAAATTTGATTTTGTTATCACTATTTATAATATACATCAGTGAATATATCATATAAAAATGAATAAAAAATATTTACAAATAGCGGAGATATAAGGTGACCCGCAAAACGCCTTCGCTGTGATTGCCGACGGTGGAACATGTAGCATGGTCAAAATTTGTTTGAAAAAAAAAGTCAGCAATTTTCATGTAAATAAACGTAATAGATAAGAAGTAGCATAGGGAAAACATTGTTTAAACATTTTTGTGGAACTGACCGCCGTTTGTAACATGATATTGATTTTTTCGTTAAAAATTGGATCCTAAAACATTAAAAACAAATTTATGAGGCATCCGATCAAAAAACGGCTATGCTACTTGATAGATATTAGCGTAGAGAAGACATAGTGTAAATTTTAATAAAATCGGTTCAGTAGTTTTCGAGATATCGTGTCCACCAGTTTGAGAAAACTCGTTTCGAGTAAAACACAAAAGAAGAAAAAGTACCGCGTCAGCATGTTAAGATCCAGAATTTTTGTATGTTACCTTTAATCTGCGATTCCTGGTCTATACATTCCTAGTCCTTCTATAGACGCGTAAAGATCCATTCCGAAATCATTTGGCTTCATTATAACAGACCTTTAATAACGGTTACAAACGGATATGCCTATCTGAGCGAACAGACGCTCTCTACGACTCTCTGCCGTGCTCACTTCAAGTTGCTATAACTCTAGTAATTTTTGGAATATTAACATGCTTAACATCGCAAATTTTTCTTGAAAGTACAAGTAATGAAACAAGGCAAAAAAAAAAATCGTTTTTTTTTTAAACTTCAAGGTGATGTAACCCCTTAAGGGATGCTTCAGGACACACGAAGCAATAGTTGTCTGTGCACAAAATAAAAGTTATTTCTCAACCTATCTCGAAGTGAATAAAACCTAGCCCGAAGTCAATGGTCTACGAGTCAGAACGCGACAATGAATAACCGAGATTCTTCGTCACGACATAACAGCACAAACATACGTACAACAAAAAATCTGAATTATACATGTCGAATACAGAACCTCCTCATTTTTTTAGTACATGAATACTTTTTTGGAAGACGGTTAAAATCGTCCAATTACCGGACAACGAAAAATCATGGAAAACCTTCACTAGATGAAACACCTCTTCGACTCCAAGCGTAATACTGGACCCATTTCCTAAACTATATCGGTTCGACGCACAGTGTGTTATTTTGGTTATCTAGCGGGATAAAAGCACCGTCTTGGTGCTTGAACGTGATTTTTAATTTTTTTCAGCTGTAGGTAGTAAAAATAAAAAGAAAATAACCTGGTAAAAAAAACAAATGTGAGACCAAAAAAAAACATGTTACGAAAAATAATTATAAATTTAGATATTATGTAATTTGTTTTACATTAACTAATGTAATATGAACAGAACAACAATTATAGTTCAAAAATATATTCTTAACAAATTTTGAATGATAACATAGTTGGCAAATATGGCCTTTTTCGCAATTGTACTCATTCCACACGCAGATAAAAAATATTCAGTTTCTACCAAAAGCGCAAGAATGCGCAGAATGTTTTCACAGTTTTGGGTATTTGAATGCTCATAGATTAGTCTATAAAAGAATCTAGCTCGAATTTTGCGGAATAACTAAGAAAAAGTTAACTTCAATGTCATGTAGTAAACGAATATTTCGCCTTGTGGAGCCCAACTTTTGAAGAACAATAACTGCATAAAAACAATTGATATTTATATAAAAAAAACGAGCTGAACATACCTTATTGAAGGTACAATTCGGTATGAATAAAGAAAAACCAGGAAGATTTGCCACTTTTCCAGAATTTACGGGTAAACAGAACGAACTGAGAATAACGAGCGTAGACCATTAATTTGCAAGATGAATACGGGTGGGTTCAAACATGTCCCAACACGCTGTTTTGATGGCAAAAGAGTAAACAGTTTCGGTTTCGGTACTACCTAATATCCCTCTGAACACACGCAATAGCGTCCAATTAAAAAAAAGAACTTCATTTTTGGACTTTTGTCCACCTAGATTGCCGAAATAACACACTGTGCGACGCCTCGAAAGAAAAACTCAACAAGGATGTGCAAAGATTGCTAGAAACACAATGTACTGTTATGCCGCGATGGGAAGGTGTGGGGTGATAGTCTAGATCAGGCCTGGGCAACTCGTGGCACAAGTGCCACATTCCCCTTCTTCTTCCACTTCTCGGCGACCCCCACCTTATTCCGTGTGCGCGCTGACTGGCGTTGACGGAGCGAGGGGAAGTAGCGTTACATATATGCGGAATCAGAGGCCGATTCGCGTTACTTCATTGTTTTACTCTCTTCTGGTCAGAACTGAGCGGCTACACTGCGACGCGTCGTATGCTACCCATTGAATCAAGGAGAAAAACAATTTGATTTCATTAGCTTTTTTCAAGGCTTTACATTACACATTAGACATATCTTATACGTCTTTTTCAAGACGAAGTATTAGGCATTTTCCAGCTATATATATCCTTCATCTCACCGGCATCATGTCAAAATGGAAGATTTCCGAAATTCACCGGCAATTTAAAAAGAAATGGGAGACCGACTTCGTATTTATTCAGTCTGGAGAACAGCCCTTGTGTTTAGTTTGCCACAAAATAATAAAAAGCATGAAAAAAGATGTGGTTATGCGACATTATAATGCACAGCATGCAGAGGCGTACGGATCATTTTCCGCACAAAGACGAGAACAATTAGTGCGCGAATTGAAGGTAAAATATAAAGACAAAATACAGTCTAACAACAATAATCCATGTACGTCTACATCTACATTTACACATCAGCAACAATGCCTTGCAGCTTCATATTCTGTTGCAATGGAAGTTGCACGTGCAAAGTAATGCTTTTCGGACGGCGAACTAATTAAAAAATGTGCCATTGAAATGCCTAGTGTCCAAACGTGTCTGTGAAATTAATAGGCATATTGAACAAAAATTAAAACAGTTAATTGAAAATTGTCGATATTTTTCGCTGTGTTTAGATGAGAGTACAGATATCACCGACATAAGCCAACTATTAATTTTTGTACGCCTAATAAATGTCGATTTTTCAATAAACGAGGAACTTTTGTCTCTGATCCCTTTACACTCAACAACAAAGGGAATAGATATTTATAACGCGGTTTCTGAAGAGATGAAGAAATACGGTGGATTTGAAAAGTGCACAGCTATTGTCACAGATGGTGCTAAAGCAATGGTAGGACAAGATAATGGATTGAGAGGACATTTAAAAAAGAACGGAATTAACTGTCCTACATTCCATTGCATCATACACCAGGAAGCGTTATGTGGTAAGATATTAATTCTGAGCGACACAATGAAAATTGTAACGAAAGTTACCAATTTGATTAGAGGGGGAAACAGATCACTCTCTCATAAAAAATTTCAACATTTTTAGAAGATGTCAATGCGTCCTACAGAGATCTCCTGCTGCATACTGACGTACGTTGGCTGAGTGCTGGAAAATGCCTACAACGATTTTTCGCCCTAAGAGCAGTAATACCAGAATTTTTTAAAAATTACGTCAAAAGAGACACGAAGGATATCGAAGCAAAATTCAAAGAAGTTAAATTTTTAAGCAACCTTGCCTTTTTAACCGATATAACGCATCACTTGAACCTGTTAAACATGCTTCTGCAAAAACAAGATCAAAATATAACTGACTTAATTGGTCATATTAATGGGTTTAAAAATGAAATAAAATTATTTATTGTGGAATTTGGTAGAAACGAATTTCATAATTTTCCATCCTGCAAAGAGATCGTAGAACACTATTCTGATGTAACCTTCGTCGAATGTGTAGCCGTATTAATAGAAATTCAAAAACAGTTTGAAACAAGGTTTAAAGATTTCGGTATATTGGAAAAGGATATGTTTATTTTTAACAACCCAATGAGATGCAAAATTGAGGAACAGGATGCGTTATATCGAATAGAATTATGTCGCGTACAAGCTGATCCATTTCTGCTTAGTTGAAACGAATATGGATTCGAGTTTTTCAAATTATTATCGAGGGAGAAATATCCAAAATTAGTGGATCTGGGTTTGAGAATGTGCTCCATGTTCGGTTCTACTTATAAGTGTGAAAGTAGTTTTTCTGTTCTCAATATTATTAAATCCAAATATCGTTCATCGCTAACTAACGATTCTCTCTCCTCTTTACTAAGAGTAGCGACCAATAAAATTCCAGTTGACATTCCGTCGCTTGTCAAAGAAGTTACCCGGCCACAACACGCTCATTAGAAATTCGAAACGATATTTATTATTATTTTTTTTTTATTAAAATAGTTTTTCTGTGATGTTATCACTATCGAAATCCGCGGCATTGTGAATTAACTCTCCCTTCAAAATTGTATTACTTTTATTTAATTTGTCCATCACTATTATACGTGCACGTATTTCCCACGTAGAAATAGGAGGTTCTCCGACAACCTTAACCCTCTGACTGCGAAAGGCGTATATATGCGCCCTCACATTCCATCAATATATACGGAAGGCGTATGTATACGCTCTCACAAATCTCTGAATATACGCATCCTACATGTTTCTTACTGAAACACCTTCACTCTTTTGCATTGGAGAGCTCTGGTGCCATAATTTCATGTAACACAATCCACACAACCACGCATCACTCGCAATATCCGCATTCAACAAAATATATTTTGCCGATGTTTTGCGTAACGAGAGAAAAATTCGTTTATATAGTCATGTTTAACTAAAATCACGCTTTTTTGCGATTTTCAATATTCCGTCACTTGTTAATAACTTTGAAGCCAGCAAAATTAGGAGTTAAGCTCATCATTATTTCACATGGACTACAACATATTGCAATTGCATAAAAATGAGAAGACATGCTACGATTTGGTGATCGGTTTGGTGTGGACTGGTTCATACACAACAATTACGACTGGGGGCCTATTACATCTTAACCTTTGCATAACCACGTTGGGTCAATTTTTCGGTGTCAAGAGAGCGGCATTTCTTTATACACAGTACTGGCAATAACATGTCTTGAAATCTATAAACCACATTGTATCGTCGCTCAAATGTACTTTGGTGAAACTTTAAATTTTGCTCGAAAAAGTTTGTAAACAGTTTATAAACAAAATGTTAACAATGTATAAAATACATTGCAACGTCGGGAAAATGTACGTTTGCGAAAATTTTAATTTTGCTCAAAAAATGGGTTGCCGTTCTTCAGGCTTTGGGCCGAAATTACCCATCGTGGTTAGCCGTGTCGCATTTCTCGTTCCGCGTATGCGAGGGTTAATTGAGTTTTCCATTTTAATAAAAAAAAAATAATAATAAATATCGTTTCGAATTTCTAATGAGCGTGTTGTGGCCGGGTAACTTCTTTGACAAGCGACGGAATGTCAACTGGAATTTTACTGGTCGCTACTCTTAGTAAAGAGGAGAGAGAATCGTTAGTTAGCGATGAACGATATTTGGATTTAATAATATTGAGAACAGAAAAACTACTTTCACACTTATAAGTAGAACCGAACATGGAGCACATTCTCAAACCCAGATCCACTAATTTTGGATATTTCTCCCTCGATAATAATTTGAAAAACTCGAATCCATATTCGTTTCAACTAAGCAGAAATGGATCAGCTTGTACGCGACATAATTCTATTCGATATAACGCATCCTGTTCCTCAATTTTGCATCTCATTGGGTTGTTGAAAATAAACATATCCTTTTCCAATATACCGAAATCTTTAAACCTTGTTTCAAACTGTTTTTGAATTTCTATTAATACGGCTACACATTCGACGAAGGTTACATCAGAATAGTGTTCTACGATCTCTTTGCAGGATGGAAAATTATGAAATTCGTTTCTACCAAATTCCACAATAAATAATTTTATTTCATTTTTAAACCCATTAATATGACCAATTAAGTCAGTCATATTTTGATCTTGTTTTTGCAGAAGCATGTTTAACAGGTTCAAGTGATGCGTTATATCGGTTAAAAAGGCAAGGTTGCTTAAAAATTTAACTTCTTTGAATTTTGCTTCGATATCCTTCGTGTCTCTTTTGACGTAATTTTTAAAAAATTCTGGTATTACTGCTCTTAGGGCGAAAAATCGTTGTAGGCATTTTCCAGCACTCAGCCAACGTACGTCAGTATGCAGCAGGAGATCTCTGTAGGACGCATTGACATCTTCTAAAAATGTTGAAATTTTTTATGAGAGAGTGATCTGTTTCCCCCTCTAATCAAATTGGTAACTTTCGTTACAATTTTCATTGTGTCGCTCAGAATTACTATCTTACCACATAACGCTTCCTGGTGTATGATGCAATGGAATGTAGGACAGTTAATTCCGTTCTTTTTTAAATGTCCTCTCAATCCATTATCTTGTCCTACCATTGCTTTAGCACCGTCTGTGACAATAGCTGTGCACTTTTCAAATCCACCGTATTTCTTCATCTCTTCAGAAACCGCGTTATAAATATCTATTCCCTTTGTTGTTGAGTGTAAAGGGACCAGAGACAAAAGTTCCTCGTTTATTGAAAAATCGACATTTATTAGGCGTACAAAAATTAATAGTTGGCTTATGTCGGTGATATCTGTACTCTCATCTAAACACAGCGAAAAATATCGACAATTTTCAATTAACTGTTTTAATTTTTGTTCAATATGCCTATTAATTTCACAGACACGTTTGGACACTAGGCATTTCAATGGCACATTTTTTAATTAGTTCGCCGTCCGAAAAGCATTTCTTTGCATGTGCAACTTCCATTGCAACAGAATATGAAGCTGCAAGGCATTGTTGCTGATGTGTAAATGTAGATGTAGACGTACATGGATTATTGTTCTTAGACTGTATTGTGTCTTTATATTTTACCTTCAATTCGCGCACTAATTGTTCTCGTCTTTGTGCGGAAAATGATCCGTACGCCTCTGCATGCTGTGCATTATAATGTCGCATAACCACATCTTTTTTCATGCTTTTTATTATTTTGTGGCAAACTAAACACAAGGGCTGTTCTCCAGACTGAATAAATAAGAAGTCGGTCTCCCATTTCTTTTTAAATTGCCGGTGAATTTCGGAAATCTTCCATTTTGACATGATGCCGGTGAGATGAAGGATATATATAGCTGGAAAATGCCTAATACTTCGTCTTGAAAAAGACGTATAAGAGATGTCTAATGTGTAATGTAAAGCCTTGAAAAAAGCTAATGAAATCAAATTGCTTTTCTTCTTGATTCAATGGGTAGCATACGACGCGTCGCAGTGTAGCCGCTCACTTCTGACCAGAAGAGAGTAAAACAATGAAGTAACGCGAATCGGCCTCTGATTCCGCATATATGTAACGCTACTTCCCCTCGCTCCGTCAACGCCAGTCAGCGCGCACACGGAATAAGGTGGGGGTCGCCGAGAAGTGGAAGAAGAAGGGGAATGTGGCACTTGTGCCACGACTTGCCCAGGCCTGGTCTAGATATTCACACCTCTTCTCACAAGCACAACTTAAAGGCTATTAAGAATAGCATACAGTTTGCAAAATGGAACTAAGTGATTGAGCGGACTATCGAGCAGCGTTACGATGTTGCTCGTTCCATGATTTTTCTTGGAGTGTCCAGCCCAGACTTGGGCGTTTTCTAGCTATTGTGTAGTGGGGGAAAAACCCTTAGCGTCGGTCAAGTAGGCACGCGGTGCATACGGTGACGTCACCATTGACACAAAGCCTCAATTTTCTCGAAACTTCAGTTATTTACGAAAGATAAATGGCATGCCCTAACGGACAGCTATAAAAATAGTGGCGGCTTAGAGCTAACAGCGAAATGCGTAAATCTAACGATGTCTACAACCTAACAGTACGAAACGAAACACCATGGGCATGCACGGAGTGTAAAGTAGCTTTGGACAAGTGCTACCGCAGAAATCTTGTCCATTTTTACGTCCTGGATGAGGCAGAAACCTAGAAATTTGATAGGAGTTAAGATATTTGCATCTATATCGTTGGACGATATCGGCAATTTTTGATTCTTCAGCTTATGGATCGACCTGAGTTCAAAGACAGTCACTTTGGACAAGTGATACCGCACAAATCTTGTACATTTCGACCTACTGGACGAGATACCATGAGGCAGAATCTTGTCAAATTTATTGGAGTAAGAATAATTGCATCTATATCATCGGACGATATCGGCAATTTTGGATTCTCCGGCATATGAATCGACCTGAATCCAAGGAGAGTCGATTTGAACAAGTGCTACCATGCAAATCTTGTACATTTTGACCTCCTGGACAAGATGGGATGTGCCAGAATCCTGTGAAATTGATAGAAGTAAAGATATTTGCATCTATATCATTGGACAATATCTGCAATTTTTGATTCTTCGGCTGATGGATCGACCTGAGTTCAAAGAGAGTCGCTTTGGACAATGCTACCGCACAAATCTTGTACATTTTGACCTTCTGGACAAGGTCGGATGAGGCAGAATCCCGGAAATTGGATAGGAGTTAAGATAATTGCATCTATAACACTGGATATCAACGACAATTTTTGATGCTTCGGCTTATGGATCAACCTGTGTCCAAAGATAGTTGCTTTGGGCAATTGTTACCACACAAATCTCGTACACTTTGACGTCCTGGACAAGATGGGATGTAGCAGAAACCTGTGAAATTTATAGAAGGAAAGATACTTGCATCTATATTACTGGATATCAACGACAATTTTTGATGCTTCGGCTTATGGAACAACCTGTGTCCAAAGATAGTCGCTTTGGGCAATTGTTACCACACAAATCTCGTACACTTTGACGTCCTGGACAAGGTATGATGAGGCAGATTCCTGGAAATTTGATAGAAGTTAATATATTTGCATCTATATCATTGGATATCAACGACAATTTTTGATGCTTCGGCTTATGGATCGACCTGAGTCCAAAGAGAGTCGCTTCGGACAAGTGCTACCGCACAAATCTTGTACATTTGGACCTACTGGACGAGACACCATGAGGCAGAATCCTGTCAAATTGATTGGAGTAAAGATAATTGCAGCTATATTGTAACGATTTTATCTCCCGAAGTGTCGTCACATTTACAAAAGTATATAATTGGTCATATAACAGAAAGGGACAAAAATGAGTTCACATTTGTAATAAATTATATATTGCGTGGGATCGACAGACATACAATAACTTTTATAACAAAACAAAAGATCCCATACTCGTCAAAAAATAAAATACACAAATAATAATAAAAGATGAATAAAATACCATAGTCGGAACCAATAACATACAAAGAAATAATAATTTAACATAAATCTGTTACATCTACTCACTTTTTCTTTAACATACACGACACACGCCCACACATACCATATATGTATATATATATATATATATATATATATATATATATATATGTACATATAACTCTTAGTTTGACGACTTCAAAATGGCGACACTGATTTATATATACATAGATGTACAAACGAATTTTGAAGGTTATGTAGTGTTTCTTTTTGCATATAATTGATATATATGGGATATACGACCAATATAGTACCTAAACCTCAGTTTGGCGACCTATTGTTGTATATCCGAGTTTGGCGACATTTTTATACATATTACAACGAGTTTGAAGACTTATTTTTTGAAATTATTGTTGTGCCAGTTATTGCATACATAGATTAACAATTCATTGTTTTATCTTGTATATTAATTCTTATCGTATATATAATACTGTATAATGTGTATATCAGCAAAGAGTATGTAACTCCTAGTTTGGCGACATATATATGTCGTCGAACTAGGAGTTACAGACTCTTTGCATATATATATATATGTCGTCGAATTAGGAATTACAGACTCGTTGCTTTACTCAGAATGTGTTTATACGGTGCTGTGCGGATCAAGTCACACACGTGATATTAGATGAACGTGCCAAGTGTAAATATTTTTCGATTATTGTAGATGCAACAACTGATACAGCAAATGTTGAGGAAAACGTTTTTGTTTTAAGATATATTCTATTTGACGAATAGACAGCAAAATATAATATAAAGGAGAGATTTCTGAAATTTGTAGACTGTAATGAAAAAAGCAGGCGAAGTTATTGCAATTCTAATTATTTCTACCCCCCTAAAGTGTAAAATGTCCCCTGAAAGATTGCCGTGAACAGGGCTACGACAATGGGAGTAACACGAAAAGTGGAGTCAAGGGAGTACAAGCTCGAATTCGGCAACATTATCCACTTGCTAATAACTACTCTCCGTGTGCTTGCCATACATTGAATTTCTGCGGTGTACAAGCTGCTAGTGATTACTTTGTTTGGAGTAGTGCAAAAATTGCACAATATTTAATACAAGTCCACAAAGATAGGATATTTCAAAAGAAAACATCGGTTCATCACTTCGTAGCATGTCCCAAACACGTTCGTTAGCTAGAGTGGACTGCATTCAGCCATTTACAACCAACCTTTCCGGTATAACGAAAGCAATTGACGGTGTAATGGATTTGAATTTATCTGTAGAAATCCGCGCTGACCTAAATAGGATTATCTCATATATAAACTTTCAAACGCATTTTAATGTCCTTTCTATGGTTGGAAGTACTTACAGTTATGTACTTCTTTTGCTAAAATTGAATTGATGAATTAATAAAAAACTTTTTAAAAAAACTACACGAACAGACTTCGAATGCGCTAAAAAGTAAAAAACTAATTTCTTTTTAAAGTTGGTGCCAACAAAGAATCAAAGGAAACTGCCGTTGTAACTGTGCAAAAAAAAAATTCTTTCTCTTTTCGCCTCATCTTTAAAAAAGAAATAATTTTTTACTTTTTAGCGCTTCGGTCGGTTCGTTGTACTCTTTTTAAACAATTTTTATTTTTGAACTTTTTACGTCCTTGCAGTGTCCTCTTTCCTACCATGGGAGAATTATCAAGATATTTCCGCCCGGTAGAAAGTTATTCGGGAACATACAGACTATCTCATAAATATTCGGATACGAGGATAGTTATAAACGGATGATGGTTTTTCTTGTTTCAACTGATTTGTCTTTCATCCCAGTTTACAAACATTTGTAGTTTTTTTTTTTAAAAGAAAATATGGATCATTTTTCAATAAACGATAAATGAAACCGTGTCAAATTTTCGTCATACTAAAATATTTGAAGACTTGGCTTCTATCGGTATTAAAAGTCAATGTACCAGGTGTAGATTGTTTTAATTTCTTTGTGGCACATCCTTGTTGCCTTCATACATATCTGCATCGATTTCGCACGTTAGATATTATATTTGTTAAAAAATAGTCGAAATTGGCGTCGAGTCCGCTTACAATTATAGTCTTTGCCTTAATTTTGCTATTGAACTTTTGGCGTTTTTTTCCACTTTTCTGGTTACATTTTCCGATAAATTATTAAAAGGATTTACGTTTGAGGGTTGCGGAGAGAAATTAAAAATTATTATTCACTGCGTACTTTTTGTTTGCCTTCGGTATACTGATACAATATAGGACTATCGTTCAACGCCATTTTGCAGCTCCAATGTTTGGAATACAGCCCCTACGTACAGGTAAAAAAAAGTTTCATAGTGTCCGAATACTAAAGTAAAAACCTACTGGAGGTATACACCAGTGTCTATTTATCTATAATATTTTTGTAACATTTCGCTTAGGTGTTATTTCGTGATGCAAAATTGTCCGAATATATGTGTAACGATAAATTGTAAATAAAGTTCATGTATGTATCAGCTGAACCAAACAGGTAAATAATTCTATATTTAGCAGGTACATAGCCATATTTGCCACAACGCATCATTAGTTACACAATTATGTTCATTTAAGTGAAAATACATATTTTTTATATATTTTCTGCCATAAATCGAAGGTCGACCTATTCCATTGACAAAATATAAAAAACTATCCGTGGCTAGAAGAACTGCCGGCCAGAGGATGTAATATTAAAAAAATAATAATTTCTTGAAAATACATTGGACCGTAGGCGCGAACGTACGGCACATAGGGTCTCCACCGGTACCCCAAGACGGATACCTTAACCATTACGCTACCACCGCCGTTGATATAGTTCATCGTACTTTAGAAGGTGAGCTATATATACACTTTAAAATAATTGAATTAGCTTAACTCCCTTCGTACGTATATTACTCTACTATGTGGAGAATCACATAATACATTTTCTGTATAAAGGTAGTGCAACAATGGAAAGAATTCGTCACGTTTTCGCACGATAAACTTCGGTAATTTATATAAGGCGCACCCTCGGTATTTTAAATAAGGCGCACCCTCGGGACACCTGAAAAAATGAGGATAATAGTCATGCCAATACCTGACTACATTATAAATCCAAAATCTAGTCGCTCAAGCGATTCAACCCGAAATCTACATTTTTCGACATTTTTTTGTGTTTTTAATTTTCCACACAGGATTTAGAACGAAAAAATGTGACAAGGAGCGGGTCAGTAGTTGTAATCTTGAATTTCAAAAATAAGACCGAAATGTTATATCTTTCCTAAAAAAAAACACGTGTAAAAGCTTTCGTTCATTTGGACGTTATTTTTTTACGATTTCCAGAATACGGTATCTACTCGTAAAGAAATATATGTTTCAAACAATCGTCGATGACGGAGGCGGTAGCGTACCGGGTTCATAAGCCGTTGTTCAAGGGTTCGAAACTCGATGGACTGCAATTATCTTTTATACATTTTTATGTCAAATTTTCTTTCAAGACTCTTCCACACTAATCCTACACGACATTTATATATATTTTTATGTACATACTCTTTTGGATCTCGTGCTCCGTAATGATTTTTCGTATCTTCGATATTGCGGCAGGTCAAAAGGTATGGGGACATCGATCCCTCGTTTTATTTACGGGGGAGAGGACGTTGGATTAACGGTAACAAGAAGAATACATTGAAATGTCACTATAAGATCAAAGGTATTCATACCTTACTTGAACAGGTGGTAAAGTATCTAACGGAACTATCCCAAGCCAGGTAAGTGTACGCCGCGAACTACTCTCGCAAACTTCTCCGTCACGACAGGGAAAGAAACGGTTAGGATTGAATCCATGTAAATAAATATCGAGTGGGAGAAATGTGCAAGATACTTGAAAAACAATATGACGTGAAAATATGAGTGAAAAAAAATTAAGTCCACCAAGATTAGAACCGTGGTAAAACAACACATCATGTCTTATGAAACTCTTACGCTACCGGCTCGACTACCGGCAATTACTCGAAAAACATTTTGCTCTACAGGTAGATACAGTGTACTGGAAATGTTAAATAAATTGTGTCTGAATGAACAAAAGCTATTACCCGTGTCTTTTTTTAGGTAAGGAACAACATTGTGGTCTTATTTTTCAAATCCAGGGTTACAACTTCGGACCCGTTCCTTGCAAGTTAATTCAATTATTTGGAAGTGCATACGCGCTGCATCTTCTAACGCAGGGGTCTTCAACCTTCCACAGCCATTGGAACCCTCCTAGTTTATAATATTCTTCGAAGAACCCTACATTTAGATTAACAATTTCAGACAGTGTTTTTAAACTTTGCTTATGTACTCGAGTTCAACCCAAACATTTTTTTACATATCACGAAAAACCGTGGAGGTAGACTAACCCCGGAAAGGCGCGTATGACGCGAAAAAATCCTTCGAAATTTTTACGGAACCCAAGGTTTCCGCAGAACCCCAGAACGAGGACCCATTTCTAAGTGTCAAATAATATTGAAAAAATCACAGCTAGTGTAGTTGTTAAGGTGTGGGATTGGTAGGGTCGATAAATTGTTCTATCTACGGGTAGCTTCTAATATTTCGTGCATGGAATACATGTATTGTATTGATTTATGATAGGTTATAGAACAAATCAATCTGCAATCTCAAATAGTTTGGCTTCTCGACTTACACATCTTACTTAAAAACTGGCACATTCCTGTATCATTTGCCCATTACCTCATTTCCCAGGGTCTCTGCTTTGTATAGAAACCTACTCAGTAATTCCATTGGTAGTCATCTATCCCTGAAAATAACGTACTTTCATAGAGGCCACAGAAATAATTATACTTGTGTATTTAGGAAAGTTTATTGAACGAGAGTTGTGAACATTTGGATTCACGTTGTAGCCCTGAAAAAGGCTGATTTAAATGGATATCAAAGAGATCCTTGCAAATTAATGTGAAACAACTAATCATTTGTCCCACGTTCCAGTCAGATGAATTATCTTAAAAGAAACATTTGGCTCCTGCCATTCGCCGTCGCAAGCACTTTCCATTTGATTACACCTGCATATAGTATTCTTGTGTATCCTGTAGACTTCCACTGCAATTAAGACAACTGATATATTGCGTACGTAGAGATGTTATTACTTCTGTAACCTTATTCCTTACAATTCAGTCCGTGACATGATTCCAAATACCACAAAAATCAGGGACTGCAATTTCAAACGGTGCGTTTGCTGGGAACCGTAAAGCCACTAATAACTAATGAACGGTTGATACAGCATAATTTCTGAAACAAAAATATATTTAGTAATAACGAGTCACTTAACTTGTAACAATAGCGCACCAATTTTATAAAATAACCTGAAAACAAACTAATTCGATCAATACTTGCCTTTCAGTCGTGCTCCTTATTTTCTTTTTAATAAGTTAGAACCATCTCCAGGATGATTTTCGAAGAAATTTTTCCTCACCCGGAACGATGAACGATTCCCGCTATGACAGATAAGGTTATGGTGCTTCGCGGCCCCATGTGTTTTTATGGTATTTTTATACTTTACGGGACCATTCACGACTAATTCTCAATATGAATGTCCCAGACTGATTGGGGACGATTCCGTAGATATTCCACACGCCTTGCACTGTCACACTGTGCTATCAATCTTACATTTACCGTGCATATCCGTCACGCCGTTGACACGTAGCCCGTGATGTAAATACGCATCGTCCATCCACTATTTGACTATTTCATTGGCATTTCACAACGCATTCCTATTCTTCCAGTTCCAAACTTTTGCACGGACTACTCTACGGTAGTACTGTTTGTCCTACATTGCAATCTGCACCGTAAATATCCATTTTTGCCTGTCAATATCTCTTGTATATTCTTGCAGGATCGAGTTTTTATTTCGAAGTTGTAACAGAATCTACGGTATTTTTATTATACTAGAACTATATTCTTTACTAGAAAATATCCATTCTTGCGAAAGACCGATTTGTGTGCACGTAACACATAAGCACATAATAAAATACACATATTGACCTATATACATAATCTTACAATTAGATCAATTATAAGCATAACATTGCGCAAAATATCTTATATCTTTCCTCGCAAACTCATATAATTGAATATATGCGTTAACGATGATTACTAAAAGTATATTATATACATTAGAAACCTAAATTATGGTTCCATATATGCAGAAATATTAAAAAATGCTATAACATCGCAGCTAGCGTAATAGAAAGGTGTCCGACTGCGGTAGCGATGGAAACTTTTCTTCGTAGGTTCGGACCCAGAAATGGATCAGTTTTTATACAGATTAATTTTTATTTTTAATTATTCATCACACGGCAATAAACAATATTCATTTAAAAATATTTTAATACTAACAGGGATAGTTTTTAATATTTTGTCAGGGGAATAGATATGTCGTATTGCTTTATGATAGATATGGACAAAACATTTCACATTATGGCACAGATGGCATATGTATTAGGGTAGGTACAGAATTATTTAACTTCATTTGTTCAGCTGATATGTGCATGAACTTTATTGTAAGAATACATATCTTTATTTTAAGAATACTTTTAACCATTATTATATCATGATGAGTATATGCTGTTACAATCTTAGTTCTCGTCACTTATGCCGACAATTGAGACACCAGTCTAACAATAAATTAGAGAGCACCAGAACTAAAACTGTAACAGCATACTCATCATGACAGTAATAGCGATCAGTATTCTTAAAATAAGGATACGTATTCTTATAATAAAGTTGGATAAAAGTTATGGATAAAATATCTGACACGTGTCTTTTTTGGGGTACAGAAAAACGTGCTGGTTTTACTTTTCAAATCCAGAATTACAACTCTTACACAGCTTTCTTAAATACTGGCACATTCCTCCATCATTTGCCCATCACCTCATTGCCCTGGGTCTCTGTTTTGTATGGAAACCTAGTCAGCAATTCCGTTGGTAGTCATCTATCCCTGAAAATAACATACTTTCATAGAAGCCATAGAAATAATCATTCTTGTGTATTTAGGAAAGTTTATTGAACGAGAGTTGTGAACATTTGGATTCACGTTGTGGCCCTGAAAAGGGCTGGTTTAAATGGATATCAAAGAGATCCTTGAAAATTAATGTGAAACAACTAATCATTTGTCTCACATTCCATTCAGATCCATTATCTTAAAAGAAAGATTTGCCTCGTGTCATTCGCCACTGCAACCACTTTGCATTTGATTAGACACACATACAGTATTCTTTTGTGTCCTGTAGACTCCCACTGCAATTAAGACAACTGATATATTGCGTAGGTAGAGATGTTATTACTTCTGTAACCTTCTTTGTAATTCAGCCCATGATACGATTCCAAATACATTCCACAAAAATCAGGGACCGCAATTTCAAACGATGCGTTTGCTGAGAACCGTAAAGTAACCAATAACTAATGAAGGGTTGATACAGCATACTTTCTGAAATAAAAATATATTTAGGAATAACGAGTCTCTGTACTTGTAGCAATAGCGCACCAATTTTATAAAATAACCTGAAAACAAACTAATTCGATCAATACTTACCTTTCAGTCGCGCTCCTTATTTTCTTTTCAATAAGTTACAACCATCTCAAGGATGATTTTCGGAGAAATTTTGCCTCACCCGGAACGATGAACGATTCCCGTTATGACGGATTAGGTTATGGTGCCACGCGGCTACATGTGTTTTTATGGTATTTTTACACTTTACGGGACCATTCACGACTAATTCTCAATATGAATGTCCCAGACTGATTGGGGACGTTTCCGTAGATATTCCACACGCCTTGCACTGTCACACTGTGCTATCAATCTTACATTTACCGTGCATATCCGTCACGCCGTTGACACGTAGCCCGTGATGTAAATACGCATCGTCCATCCACTATTTGACTATTTCATTGGCATTTCACAACACATTCCTGTTCTTCCAGTTCCAAACTATTGCACGAATTACTCTACGGTAGTAATGTTTGTCCTACATTGCAATCTGCACCGTAAATATCCATTTTTGCCTGTCAATATCTCTGTACATTCTTGCAGGATCGAGTTTTTATTTCGAAGTTGTAACAAAATCTACGGTATTTATTATACTAGAACTCTATTCTTAACTAGAAAATATCCATTCTTGCGAAAGACCGATTTGTGTGCCCGTGGCCGTGACACATAAACACATAATAAAATACATATATTGACCTATATACATAATCTTACAATTACATCAATTATAAGCATAACATTGCGCACAATATCTTATATCTTTCCTCGCAAACTCATATAATTGAGTATATGCGTTATCGATGATTACTAAAAGTACATTATATACATTAGAAACCTAAATAATGGTTCCATATATGCAGAAATATTAAAAAATGCTATAACATCGCAGCTAGCGTAATAGAAAGGTGTCCGACTGCGGTAGCGCTGGGAACTTTTCTTCGTAGGTTCGGACCCAGAAATGGATCAGTTTTTATACAGATTAATTTTTATTTTTAATTATTCATCACACGGCAATAAACAATATTCATTTAAAAATATTTTAATACCAACAGGGATAGTTTTTAATATTTTGTCAGTGGAATAGATGTGTCGTATTGCTGTATGATAGATATGGACAAAACATTTCACGTTATGTCAAAGATGGCATATGTACTAGGGTACGTACAGAATTATTAAACTTCTTTTGTTCAGCTGATACATGCATGAACTTTATTGTAAGAATACGTAACTTTATTTTAAGAATACTTTTAACCATTATTATATCATGATGAGTATATGCTGTTGTAATCTTAGTTCTCGTCCCTTATGCTGACAATTGACACACCAGTTTGTACATTAATGTACAAAAGATATTGACAGGCAAAAATGGATATTTACGGTGCAGATTGCAATGTAGGACAAACAGTACTACCGTAGAGTAGTCCGTGCAATAGTTTGGAACTGGAAGAACTGGAATGTGTTGTGAAATGCCAATAAAATAGTCAAATAGTGGATGGACGATGCGTATTTACATCACGGGCTACGTGTCAACGGCGTGACGGACACGGACGGTAAATGTAAAATTGATAGTACAGTGTGACAGTGCAAGGCGTGTGGAATATCTACGGAATCGTCCCCAATCAGTCTGGGACATTCATATATTGATAATTAGTCGTGAATGGCCCCGTAAAATTTGAAAATACCATGAAAACACATGAGGCCGCGAAGCACCGTAACCTAATCTGTCATAGCGGGAATCGTTCATCGTTCCGGGTGAGGCAAAATTTCTTTGAAAATCATCCTGGAGATGGTTCTAACTTATTGAAAAGTTAATAAGGAGCACGACTGAAAGGCAAGTATTGATCGAATTAGTTTGTTTTCAGGTTATTTTATAAAATTGGTGCGCTATTGTTACAAGTTGAGAGACTCGTTATTACTAAATATATTTTTATTTCAGAAATTATGCTGTATCAACCGTTCATTAGTTATTAGTGGCTTTACGGTTCCCAGCAAACGCACCGTTTGAAATTGCAGTCCCTGATTTTTGTGGTATTTGGAATCATGTCATGGACTGAATTGTAAGGAATAAGGTTACAGAAGTAATAACATCTCTACGTACGCAATATATCAGTTGTCTTAATTGCAGTGGAAGTCTACAGGATACACAAGAATACTATATGCAGGTGTAATCAAATGGAAAGTGCTTGCGACGGCGAATGGCAGGAGCCAAATGTTTCTTTTAAGATAATTCATCTGACTGGAACGTGGGACAAATGATTAGTTGTTTCACATTAATTTGCAAGGATCTCTTTGATATCCATTTAAATCAGCCTTTTTCAGGGCTACAACGTGAATCCAAATGTTCACAACTCTCGTTCAATAAACTTTCCTAAATACACAAGTATAATTATTTCTGTGGCCTCTATGAAAGTACGTTATTTTCAGGGATAGATGACTACCAATGGAATTACTGAGTAGGTTTCTATACAAAGCAGAGACCCTGGGAAATGAGGTGATGGGCAAATGATTTAGGAATGTGCCAGTATTTAAGAAAGCTGTGTAACGGTTATAATCCTGGATTTGAAGAATAAAACTGCCACGTTTTTCTGTACCCCAAAAAAAGACATGTGTCAGATCTTTTATCCATAATTTTTATCCAACTGTATTGTAAGAATACTGATCATTATTACTGTCATGATGAGTATGCTGTTACAGTTTTGGTTCTCCTGACTATCCATATTAATGATGGGCACTTATTATTAGACTGGTGTGTCAATTGTTAGCATAAGGGACGAGAACTAAGATTACAACAGCATATACTCATCATGATATAATAATGGTTAAAAGTATTCTTAAAATAAAGTTACGTATTCTTACAATAAAGTTCATGCATGTATCAGCTGAACAAAAGAAGTTAAATAATTCTGTACCTACCCTAGTACATATGCCATCTTTGACATAACGTGAAATGTTTTGTCCATATCTATCATACAGCAATACGACACATCTATTCCACTGACAAAATATTAAAAACTATCCCTGTTGGTATTAAAATATTTTTAAATGAATATTGTTTATTGCCGTGTGATGAATAATTAAAAATAAAAATTAATCTGAATAAAAATTGATTCGTTGCTGGGTCCGAACCTACGAAGAAAAGTTTCCAGTGCTGTCGCGGTCGGGCACCTTTCTATTACGCTAGCTGTGATGTTGTAGTATGCTTTAATATTCGTGGATATACGGATCCATTACTTAGGTTTCTAAAGTATATAATGTACTTTTAGTAATCATCGATAACGCATATACTCAATTATATGAGTTTGCGAGGAAAGATATAAGATATTGTGCGCAATGTTATGCTTATAATTGATCTAATTGTAATATTATGAATATAGGTCAATTAGTGTATTTTATTATGTGTTTATGTGTCACGGGCACACAAATCGGTCTTTCGGAAGAATGGATATTTTCTAGTAAAGAATAGAGTTCTAGTATAATAAATACCGTAGATTCTGTTACAACTTCGAAATAAAAACTCGATCCTGCAAGAATGTACAAGAGATATTGACAGCTAAAAATGGATATTTACGGTGCAGATTGCAATGTAGGACAAACATCACTACCGTACAGTAATCCGTGCAATAGTTTGGAACTGGAAGAACAGGAATGTGTTGTGAAATGCCAATAAAATAGTCAAATAGTGGATGGACGATGCGTATTTACATCACGGGCTACGTGTCAACGGCGTGACGGACACGGACGGTAAATGTAAGATTGACAGTACAGTGTGGCAGTGCAAGGCGTATGGAATATCTACGGAATCGTCCCCAATCAGTCTGGGACATTCATATACATATTGAGAATTAGTCGTGAATGGCCCCGTAAAATGTAAAAATACCATGAAAACACATGAGGTCGCGAAGCACCGTAACCTAATCTGTCATAGCGGGAATCGTTCATCGTTCCGGGTGAGGCAAAATTTCTTCGAAAATCATCCTGGAGATGGTTTTAACTTATTGAAAAGAAAATAAGGAGCACGACTGAAAGGCAAGTATTGATCGAATTAGTTTGTTTTCAGATTATTTTATAAAATTGGTGCGCTATTGTTACAAGTTAAGAGACTCGTTATTACTAAATATATTTTTGTTTCAGAAATTATGCTGTATCAACCGTTCATTAGTTATTAGTGGCTTTACGGTTCCCAGCAAACGCACCGTTTGAAATTGCAGTCCCTGATTTTTGTGGTATTTGGAATCATATCATGGGCTGAATTATAAAGAATGAGGGTACAGAAGTAATAACATCTCTACGTACGCAACATGTCAGTTGTCTTATTTGCAGTGGAAGTCCACATGACACACAAGAATACTATATGCAGGTCTAATCAAATGCAAAGTTGTTGCGGTGGCGAATGGCAGGAGCCATGCAAATGTTTGTTTTAAGATAATAGATCTGAATGAAACGTGAGACAAATGATTAGTTGTTTCACATTAATTTTCAAGGATCTGTTTGATATCCATTTAAACCAGTCCTTTTCAGGGCCACAACGTGAATCCAAATGTTCACAACTCTCGTTCAATAAACTTTTCTAAATACACAAGTATGTTTATTTGTATGGCTTCTATGAAAGTATGTTATTTTCAGGGGTAGATGACTACCAACGGTTTTACTGAGTAGGTTTCCATACAAAACAGAGACCCAGGGAAATGAGGTAATGAGCAAATGATTTAGGAATGTGCCAGTATTTAAGAAAGCTGTGTAAGAGTTGTAATCCTGGATTTGAAAAGTAAAACCGGCACGTTTTTCTGTACCCCAAAAAAGAAACGTGTCAGAGCTTTTATGCATAACTTTTATCCAACTTTATTGTAAGAATACTTATCCTTATTTTAAGAATACTGATCGCTATTACTGTCATGATGAGTATGCTGTTACAGTTTTAGTTCTGGTGCTCTCTAACTTATTGTTAGACTGGTGTCTCAATTGTCGGCATAAGTGACGAGAACTAATATTGTAACAGCATATACTCATCATGATATAATAATGGTTAAAAGTATTCTTAAAATAAAGATACGTATTCTTACAATAAAGTTCATGCATGTATCAGCTGAACAAATGAAGTTAAATAATTCTGTACCTATCCTAGTACATATACCATCTTTGCCATAACGTGAAATGTTGTGTATTTTTAAAAGAATATTGTTTATTGCCGTGTGATGAATAATTAAAACAAAAAATTATCCTATGAAAAAAAATTGAACCATTGCTGGACCCGTACCTACGAAGAAAAGTTCCCAGCGCTTCCGCGGTTGGACACCTTACTACTACGCTAGCCGTGATATTGACATATTTTAAATATTTGTGGAGATATGGATCTATAACTTTAATTTAATTTAAATAACTTAATTCCCTTTATTCATAGACCACTCTACCAAACGCAGAGGTTTAAAAAATTACATAATTCACTCACTGTATAAAGGGAAACCAAGAATTTATAGTATTCACCAAGATTTCGCATGGAATACCTTAAAAATATTGGTTTTTAATTTTTTTGAACATGGCCCCCCAGAATTAAATATATAAAAAAAATGGAGGATAATTGTCATGCCCGCATCTAGTTACTGTAAAAAGGAAAATCCAGTCGCTCGAAACTTCAACCCGAAATATGCATTTCTCGTCATTTTTTTGTGTTTTGTCTTTTCACACTGGGGATTAACATGAAAAAATCTGAAAAAATGACAACCATAAACATCTACGTCTGCAATGATCTAGTTTTTTTTTAGAATTTTTGCGTCCGTCTAAATTGGAAAATGTGGGGAAAACCGATATTTTGAATTTATCCCGTAACTACCCTCCCGATCGAGTTAGAGGGCTGAAACTTGGTATACAATGGTTTTTTTTTTTGGTAAGCTATCGATCGGTGCTTTGTGAAGTAAAATCGGTTCAGGGCACTTTTGACCATTTTATATGTTTATGGAATATTGTTACTTAGCCAAAAAGAAAGACACGTCTTAGAGTTTTCGTCCATTTGGATATTATTTATTTTACAACTTCAGAACACCGGCTCTACCTGTAAAGCAATGAGTATTTTGGACCGTTGATCTGTGTGTGGCGGTAGCGTAAGAGATTCATAAGACCGTTGTTCAAGGGTTCGAAACTCGAATGGCTCATTTTTTTTTACTCATTTTTATGTCAAATTGTATTTCAAGGATCTTGCACACTTATCCGACGCGACATTTGTTTACATGGATTGAATCCTAACCGTTATTTCTGAAAATTGAAAAACATCACGAAAAATTGGTGTGGACAACGTGTCTTATCAACTTGAACTGATGTTTATACATGTTTGCAAGTTCAAGTTGTAAAAGTGCTTTATATAATTTTATTCGGAAAAGTTTGGACAATTTTGTGCAACAAATAAAAATGGTCCAACTTGTGTACCTACGGTCTGATTGTTGTTCAAAGTTGAAACAGTCTGCTTTTATCAAAATTCAATTACTCAAAATCTCGGGCAAACTGCCAAAAACGGGTTTCAGATTAGTTTTCAGCGGGTCAAAATTGGTCGAAATTGCCTATTTTCGTGGAAAATAAAATAATATTACATATATTGAAAATTCTTCAATTTATGATATGAAAGTTTTTTTTCCGTGTGCGGCCCGAGGATACTGTGTCGAAATACTCTTGCGGCCCCGTTGGAAGATGTTGGACCACCCTGATTCAGACGAGAGTCGTCAAACTCGGTTTTAGATATACCATCGATTTCGACGACTCGTCATGAAATTGATGAGTCGCTGAAGTCGGAGTTATATGTAGATACAAATTTCGGCGACCGTCGTCAAAGTAGGAGTTATGTGTATAAAATAACAGCGACCGTCGCCAAAGTAACAAAAAGTCGTCAAACTCAGACTTGCAATAGTCAATAGGGTGCCAAACTAAGAGTTATATGTACATATATATATATATATATATATATATATATATATATATAATGGGACGAGTATGATTCCACGGTGAGGGAATTCCACTACATATTACTGCTCGACAGTACCACGTATACGATGGACCTAAGTCATGATAGGAATATTTCCTATACGCGGCCTGGAGGAAGAATAGAATAATCATGATTTTACAACTAATACTCTAACAGCGCACCGGATGCGATGAGCCTAAGCCATGATACGAATATTTCGCATCCGGAGGTCGGAATAAAGGAAAGAAAAGCGAGTTCAATTAAGAAATTATGTTAATAAGAAAGGAAAAATCAAAAAGTTACGCTGGGACGTAACACCCGCAAAATAACATCCCATCGCAAGGAGTTAAACGCATTTTTACATTCACCATTATCATTACTGTGTATTTGCTCAGGCGGCTTGCCTTGGTGACAAGATGTAATACTTTTTGGATTGCGTCAACCGTCGATTTACCTTTACGAAAGCCGAATTGGTTTTCTCAGAGACCACCGGTACTGCTCAAAGCATTTTCGATCTGAGCCAAATGAGGTGCTCATACATCTTTCCAAAATTGTCCATCAAGCTTATAGGTCTGTATGCCTTTTCTCGATTTGTTGGGTCTTTTGGAAAGACACACTTCGTGTACAGATGATTAAAAGTGTCCCTGAGGGTAGCGGGTGCGAAACCGTGTAAATGCTTAAGGGGTTACACCACCTTGGCACTTGGAAAAAGTGGCACAAAATGAGACAATTTTTTTGACGCAACTATTAACTATACAAATTTGATTTTATTATCACTATTTACAATATACATCAGTGAATATATCATATAAAAATGACTAAAAAACATTTACAAATAGCGGAGGTATAAGGTGACCCGCAAAACGCCTTCGCTGTGATGCTCGCCGACGGTGGAACATGTAGCATGGTCAAAATTCGTTTGAAATAAAAAAGTCAGCAATTTTCATGTAAATAAACGTAATAGCTAAGAAGTAGCATAGGGAAAACATTTTTTAAACATTTTTGTGGAATTGACCGCCGTTCGTAACAGGATATTGATTTTTTCGTTAAAAATTGGATCCTAAAACATTAAAAACAAATTTATGAGGCATCCGATCAAAAAACGGCTATGCTACTTGATAGATATTATCGTAAAGAAGATACAGTGTAAATTTGAATAAAATCGATTCAGTAGTTTTCGAGATATTGTGTCCACCAGTTTGAGAAAACTCGTTTCGAGTAAACACAAAAGAAGAAAAAGTACCGCGTCAGCATGTTAAGATCCAGAATTTTTGTATGTTACCTTTAATCTGCGATTCCTGGTCCATACATTCCTAGTCCTTCTATAGACGCGTAAAGATCCATTCCGAAATCATTTGGTTTCATTATAACAGACCTTCAATAACGGTTACAAACGGATATGCCCACCTGAGCGGATAGACGCTCTTTACGACTCTCTGCCGTGCTCACTTCAAGTTGCTATAACTCTGGTAATTTTTGGAATATTAACATGCTTAACATCACAAATTCTTCTTGAAAGTACAAGTAATGAAACAAGGCAAAAAAAAATCGTTTTTTTTTAAACCTCAAGGTGGTGTAACCCCTTAATAGCTATAGCCGGAATAGCGTCAGGTCCCGGTGCATTCCCCATTTCTAATCTCTTGACTGCCGTGTCGATATCCTCCATGGTAAATTGAGTGACCATGGGGAGCGGCAGCGCGGGGGTTGGGCAGGGCTCATGGAGCGGTTGTAGTGCGAAAAGCAATTGGGCAGCTTGTTCCATGGCCTCTAAAGAGAGAGGCGATCCTCCACCACCTCGCTAATTGTGCGTATCACTGTTCTATAGGGCTTACCCCAGGGATCACTGTTCACGAGCTCGCACAGTTTTACCCAAGATTCATTCTTACTCCTCGTTATCAGTTTTTTCAACTTCTTCCGAGCTTCTCTAAATTCTTCACGGTAAGACAGGTTCTCAGGGACCCGGTACGCTCTCCTTCGGTTACGTTTTACCTCTCTCCATTGCAGGGCGATCTCAGGTGTCCACCAATATTTTGCTGTACTGCGATTAGCTGGTTTTTTGCGAGGCATCGCCGCATCACATGCTAGGGTTATAATATCCGTGAGCTTTGCAACCAAACCGTCGTTCGAGGACGGCGATGACTCGCTATGCAACCTGTTCAGACCAAACCACAGAGAACAAAGGAAGGCTACGTCATCGAAAAGGCGGATATTCCACCCAGGCTTGCAGGACGAGGCCGCCGGTGTAACGGCCGTTCCGAATTCGTGCCATAAGTGAAGGTGATCCGACGCGTTGTATGTATCTATTACGGTAGTCTTAACTCCAGTACGGAAGAGGTCCGTGATGATCGCAGCCAGATCGATAACGGACTTTCTCCCCTCTCTGTTGAAGGTGGGTATTTCAGTACAGGCGGTCGGATGTAGGTTTTATTTTCCCAATAGGTCCCCCAAAATGCATCCGCGCCGATCGTCAGTAGCTGAACCCCACAGCCTTGATTTTGAATTAAAATCCCCACCGACGCAGACAGGTAAATCCGTGTTTACAATCGCATCCTCAATTTCGGCAATTGCGGCCGAGAATGTTGCCAAGGTGATATTAGGCGAGATGTAACAACTAAGAAAGAGAACCCCATTAACGTTCACTCCACAGCAATACTGACCTATATAATGATCTTCATCCGTTGAAATTTGGGGCCCGGGTCTGACCCATATTGCGGAGCAGCGAGATCTGTTCGCCACCCATTCAGCGTTACAGTGGTGTGGTTCAGAAACGATCACTACGTCCGCACCTTTCTCCAGAGACGTCTGCTCAAGGAGGTCCTGAGCCAGTCGACATCTGTTTAAATTGGCCTGTAGAATCTTGAGTCTCGCTATGAAGGTAGGCATCTTTTCAATCGCATCGTGTACACCTGGCATCTACCAGAACCGGCAAAGTATCCGAGCCTGCTCTCAGGAAGACCCGCTTCCAGACATAAGACGCATCGGTCCGGAGCCATGCACCCGTTCCAATTGTGGCCATCTAGACCGCATTTCCGACAGGTTTCTTTCCCAGTGGCGTTTCGCGTGCATCTAGCTGCCACATGCCCGAAGTGATGACACTTGAAACACCGAGTGATTCGCGGTGTGATCCGGACGCGGCAATAGACAAAGCCTATACGCATCCTATTGATCCTCCCAATTACCTTTGCATGGTCGCTAGGAATTAGCAAATGCACTGTTTTTTTTCCTCCGAAACCCGGTCTCACACTCTTCACCTGAGCCTGCGACCCATCGGAAAGTAAGGCGTTTACAGCTGCTACGATCTCTTCTTTCCCCGCTAATTCATCGACGTCCCTGATATCGACATCTGTCCGCGCTTCCAGGATCCGAATATCATGGCCCTCACCGAGTGCTTTCCGCAATTCTCTTTGGGCCTTGGCTAGGCCACCGTCTTTCCTATCGACTTCTAGGAGGAGATCACCTGCTGCTGTGCGTCTGTGACCGGTAATCCTAACTTCAGCAAACTCGGCTTTATCTTTTACCGTGCGGAGGGTGTCGACATAGGTTTTACCTTTTCCAACTTTGACTGCAACCGCTTCGGATCCATTTTTTTTTAAAGCCCTCCTTTCCACCGCTCGTCGTTCCCCGGATCCCGATCAACGTATAACAACAGGGAACGAGGCTGTACCATCCACCAGCCGTCGCGATACCGCTTCGGCCGGACAGAAGGTCCGATCGGAGGGCTTGCCATCTACCGCGATTTTGGTAGGTCCCCCTTCCGTTCGCATCACTGGAAAGGTTCCCGACCGAAAGCAAAAAAGAAGTTTGACAGAAAAAGAACTTTAGAAAAAAAAAGAAGAAAATTGTTCTGTCCTGTACGTCCGTTAATCTGTTCGTTCCGTCTTGTTTCAACTATGTCATCGTTCTGTACGTTCGTTTTGCGTTTGTTTCGTATTGTACGGTCTGATTCTATCCGTCGCCTGTCTTTTCTAACTTTGACTGGGACAAGACGCACACGCATCCTCCCAGTCAAAGTGTGAATTTTCTCAAGGAAAAAGGTACCCCCGAAAGAAACATGCTGGTTCAAACCCGGTAGGGAACCCATAAAAATTACCCCCTTTATGACGATTTGAAAAATCCGTGCTATTCCCACTTTGTTAAGGACGACCCGCCGATACCTCTAGGAGGGTCGTCCTTAACAAAGTGAGAATCGTTATATCGCGAAAAATTTGGCGCCATCGTCAAGGCCTGCATAAACAGTGAATTGAATTATTCTTGATTTTTTATCGATTCCTCAGTTTTTTGGTTTACTCTTGGTTGCTCTCTCACCTTAACTGGGACACGCCGCGCGCGGCTGGTCCCAATAAGGCGAGAAAATTGCAAATTTAGCAGTTTCCGTCTCTGGTGGTCTTGTAGCAAAAAAAAAATTGAAAGAAAAAGAAAAGCCCAAGAGGCGTAAAGAAGCGATGAATGATGAGAAATGAAGATGCGACCAATGGACTAACACGCCCTCATTCACACACTGATTCATACAAAATGCCGCACGCCGCAGCGTGGAACCGTGTCGGATCTAGGCCTTTGTCTACGCAGGGTAGATAGTACCGCTCGCAATTCTGGCGGCTGATTCGCGGGACTCTGTGCCGAATCTTCTTTCCTTGCTCTTCTAGCAACGATCGTGGTGCACGTATCTGGGTCTGTAGACCCCTCAGTTATCCGAAATGGTGTGACAGATCCATGAGTGCGGTCAGCGTTCGGTGTTAGCGTTGGGGCTGCCCCGAGGGGGGAAAAGCTGCGCGCAGCCTCCAAGGGAGCATGGGGTCTGACCACACGCCTCCTTCTCGTACGAGGCTCCAGTAACACGTTCGGCGGACGAACCTTTATCTTTGGTCTGCCGCCATTCGAAGTGTTAACGGTAACCTGAACTGAGTCGTCGGTTTGAACCGCCTTCTCGTCGGTACCACTGACACATTTGTTTGCCTGTACTTGCTCCGGATGTGATGTCTGGACCTCCTTGGTTGCCGTGGGATGACCTGGTTCCGTCTGTGCTTCCCGATCATCTCTTTCCACTTCGGGTAAAGGCGCCTCCAGAGTCCTTATAAGAGCGACAGAGCTCGAGTTTTGTGCATCACGGCCTTCACCGAGTTTCTTGGCAAGCTGTACCAAGTCCGCGTGGAACTTTTTTAGGGTAGTGTCCGCTCCCGTTTGACGCCGAATGAATTCTCCCAGATAGTTTATTCGCTGTTTCAGCTCAACAAAGTTTCCAGAGACTTCGACCCTGCGAGCTTGAAGGTTGTCTTTACACCTTTTGATTCGTAGCGGTGGGTTTGTCTCAGGCAGGTACGATGCCTTCGGGTCGTCCATAACCTCCATCTCAGATTCGCTTTCATCGCTTCCCTCTGTAGAGGTCTTTTTCCTAACACCTGCTCTTGTTTTTGTTTTATAAAGTTTTAAAAATATAACATACGTATGACGACAGTTCGCGCATCATGCGAGACCGGCCACAGCTGGCTTGCTATTCCTGCCGGTTGAGAACCCTAGTTATGGGTACGGAAACCGAGAAGCGGTTTATGTGTGCGTGTGTGTGATGAAGGAGAAGTGACGAGTGAGTGTTTGGTTTTCATTCGGGGTGTTCCTTCCCCTAGGACGGCGCCAGACACCTGGCTTAGGAGCCCGTCCGACCCCGCTAGCTGTCCGCTGTCGTTTTTCTGCGCCTAACTCAGCAGAGGGATCTGTCTGCCACTCATGTATGTGCGCCGCGTGCGCACCGCCGAGGCTTCCTTGCACGCACGCGGTGCGCGCGCGGCGCTCACAGACACGGCACGCACACACCTTGCGTTTTCCCCCACTACGGTCGCTAAGTGTGCGGGTTTTAGGCCGGATCTCTGATGACACTGACTCCGAGGGCCTTTGGCGTCTTACTAGCCCCTTTTCCCTTAACCCCGTCATGGGGCTGAGCAACCCGTGAGCGCGGGCGGCCGTTTTGGGGTTAATCTCGTTAAGGACTCACCCCCATGAACATACATGAGTGGGAGACAGGTCCCTCTGCTGAGTTAGACGCAGAAAAACGATTCTGTGAGCCGTCACCCATCCAACTACAGGACGTGACTGCTGACGCTTAACCTGACAAAGGTCTCTAGCACCCTCTAACATATAGGCCACTGTGCTCGCTTTTTATAGAACTCTGAAATATCTCCTTTAATTCGCATCCGTTGATAATAATCAACAAGTCTTTCGTCCTTATTGCGAAACGTGATATTCAGCCCAGATTGTTTGTTAGATGTAAAGAGTGATTTTGAACCTTCAAAATCAAAGGAGATAGGTTCCGAGAAATACTTGGGGTATTTCTTGGCATGAAAATTTATCTTGTGTTGGATGTCATCCATATCCTAAAGAAGACTCTCAACATCATAATCCTGAGGCATAATGTCGTCAGGGTTTCTTAATATAAAATCCTTGACAATGGCGCCAGGTATAGGATTATTCGCAAAGAATCTACGTCTTATTTCAAGTGGAGTATCAACACTCGAAAGAGATTCAACAGTTAGACATAGGTTAGAAAAAATTACGTGCTCACTTTGGGGGAAGAACTTCCCAGTGTTAGTGATCCATTGACAGCGATCCGCGGATAATACTGCCGGTCGTAGACCTTAATATTGCCGATAGCGTTTATCGACCGAGAGATGGGATCGGGTAGAATTGGCTTGCCCTTACAAGCCTGGACAAAATCGGAAGGATTATAAAGAGTGATTGTATCCTCCTCATTCGCAACAATCATACGCAAGTCGCATTGACAGTGTTGAAGCTTAGCCTCGAATATAGGTAGATAAACCCCATATAGCTGGTAGATAGTTCCACGAATTGGAACGTAGTGCAGATCGATCATAGTTAGGAAGGTGGTAGCGGTCCCAAAACCCATGCTACGTGTAGTTACGCATAAGGTTGCAGCCTTCAAAGTTGATACGACGTCTAAGTGGTCGGCGGCACTCTGTTCTGATTTTACACCTGGTATTAGTTTGTTTTGTAAAGCTGTTGATAGTTCAAAATCAGCAGAGGCGCCCCTGTCTCGTTGCAAATTGTCGACTCTTGAATATTAGAACGTCTTTCTCGAGTGGGATCCCTTTTTGGGTCTTGCGTGGACGACAGCCCTCAGCTCATCAGCTAAGACTACACCCGATTCTCGGCTGGTTGGAGCCGTAACGGCCCGGCTTATGGTATTGGTAAGTTTGTGGTTATTGTGTCTTTCCATATTGGGATTCGCTTTTCTAGGCTGCAATTAGTACCTATACAACCGCTTAAGAGAGTCATAATTAATCCCGTCGTTTACCCGCGCTTAATTGAATTTCTTTACGTTGACATTCAGAGCACTGGGCAGAAATCACATTGCGTCAACACCCGTGAGGGCCATCGCAATGCTTTGTTTTAATTAGACAGTCGGATTCCCCTAGTCTGTGCCAGTTCTGAGTTGAGCGTTGAATGGCGGCCGAAGAGGACGACCATGATGGCTAACCGTCAACGGAAGCTTCGGAGCACGGAAGATCCGTGAGAAGCCAAGGCACGGGACCGAGCTCGTATCCCAACCGGACGAACCGGTCGTTCACCTCGCCCAGGCCCGGCACGTCAGCCAATCCCACTTCCCGGCCAAGCCCGCCACGCCCCGCTCCTCACAGCCAATCCTTATTCCGAAGTTACGGATCCAATTTGCCGACTTCCCTTACCTACACTAATTTATCGACTAGATGCTCTTTACCTTGGAGACCTGCTGCGGATATGGGTATGAACCGGCGCGAGACCTCCACGTGGCCCTCTCCTGGATTTTCAAGGTCCGAGGGGAAGATCGGGAGACCGCCGCAACTGCGGTGCTCTTCGCGTTCCAAACCCTATCTCCCTGCTAGAGGTCTCCAGGGAACTCGAACGCTTATACAGAAAAGAAAACTCTTCCCGGATCTCCCGACGGCGTCTTCAGGTCATTTTGGGGTACCCCGACGAACTATCTTACGAGGGCCCGAATTGGATACGGTTCCGCTGCTGGGTTCCGGAATAGGAACCGGATTCCCTTTCGCCCGACGGGTGTGTATTTTTGGCTGTTCAAATTTGTTGGCTGTTCAATTAGGCCGATACTCTCGTACCAGTCATCGTATAATTTGTATAAGTTTCTTGCTTATTAGCACACCGTCATCAACATAGGATTTCTCCTAGGGCTTAGGATCGACTGACTCGTGTGCAACGGCTGTTCACACGAAACCATTCTCCACGTCAGTCCTCCAGGGTCTCGCTGGAGTATTTGCTACTACCACTAAGGTCTGCACCGACGGCGGCTCCAAGCAGGCTCACGCCCAGACCCTTCTGCACACACCGCCGCGATCCTCCTACTCGTCAGTGCTTCGTGAGCGGCGCCGTAAATAATACGGCAACCGCCCTCTCTTGCCACTGACGGCCGAGTATAGGCGCGACGCTTCAGCGCCATCCATTTTCAGGGCTAGTTGCTTTGGCAGGTGAGTTGTTACACACTCCTTAGCGGATTCCAACTTCCATGGCCACTTGTGGTGGGGACCTTTGGGGCTTAGCGTACCCACGGACCCGACAAGCACTCGTACTGGACCCCTAATCGGCTGCTGGGCTGTGGGTCCACTCCACCGGAGGATAATCGGTAGACGGGGTTGGGGGCCCACCGGTGGTAGTGGTAGGGTTGCGCGTGGGAACGTCCCACCCGCGTTGCCCTTAGCTGCCACCGGTCCCCCAACATTTGGGACGGCACCCCGGTTCGTTCTGCCTCGCCGGGGTTGCAATCGTCGTGGCAGTGGTGAAGCCATAGCTGGCGAGGGGTTCTTCCCCGGTGTGGGAGCTGCACTGAATCAGCTCGCCTTACCATGGTGGCAGAATTATGGGAGAGATTTAGAAAGGCCTCGCCTCCACCAGTAAGATGAGGGGCCAGCAACCCGATAGACTGGGAGCAGTTTACTGCCCGTTGATCGAGCGTGATCTCGATCATTGAAGGGTGTGTGAAGCATATAGACCACTGTGTCGAGGTGGCTGCCGGCCTGCGGGCCCACCCGCGTTGAGTTACAATAGACAATAGATGCTGTCTTAAGCAACCAACGACTTTCATGGTATCCCATAAGCGTCGACTTAGGCGCCTTAACTCGGCGTTTGGTTCATCCCACAGCTCCAGTTCTGCTTACCAAAATTGGCCCACTTGGCAACTCTGATCCAAAATCTCATGGCTTCACCATTCAAGCAAGCCAGAGACCTCACCCATTTAAAGTTTGAGAATAGTTTGAGGTCGTTTTGGCCCCAAGGCCTCTAATCATTCGCTTTACCAGATGAGACTCGGAATACGTTCAAAACATTCGAGTGCCAGCTATCCTGAGGGAAACTTCGGAGGGAACCAGCTACTAGATGGTTCGATTAGTCTTTCGCCCCTACACCCAGTTCCGACGATCGATTTGCACGTCGGAATCGCTACGGACCTCCATCAGTGTTTCCCCTGACTTCGTCCTGACCAGGCATAGTTCACCATCTTTCGGGTCCCAACTTGTATGCTCTAGGTGCGCCTCTTCTCGCAATGAGAATGAGGCGCGGGAGACTCCCGAGAGTGCGAAGCCGCTCTGCGCAGCCCATCCTCCCTCTGTCGACGCAAGGTCGACCTTCACTTTCATTTCGGCTTTAGGTTTTGTTATCCCGATGTCTCGCGTACATGTTAGACCCCTTGGTCCGTGTTTCAAGACGGGTCCTGAGAGTACCCAAAGCAGTAGCGTCGCAAACAAGTAAGCCGTCTGTCAGAGGACACCATCAGCCAACCGCTGGTCAGGCCCGGGGACGGCACTAACTCCGTACCACACGGGACACTGACCGCGCTTGTGACGAGCACATGACGCAGTTCGTTCGATTGGATTGCGGCCGAATACCATCGCCAAATACCGCCGGGCAGTCGGACGGGCTGAGCCACCGGGTGTCTGTCACGAACGCCGAAGCGACGAAACGGACAACCACCCAGGCCGTAGTGCGACACCCAACGGGTCGTGACGTTCTACTGGGGGAGAAGTGCACGCCGACGACACCAGACATAGCACAGCGGCGACGTGTTTTTGATCCGAAGTCCTAGAAATCGTCAACCACCGCGAAGCCAGCGCCACTGACGATGAATCTCCCGATTTGAACTTTCGGGTTTCTCAGGTTTACCCTTGAACGGTTTCACGTACTCTTGAACTCTCTCTTCAAAGTTCTTTTCAACTTTCTCTTACGGTACTTGTTCGCTATCGGTCTCGTGGTTATATTTAGCCTTAGATGGAGTTTACCATCCACTTAGAGCTGCACTCTCAAGCAACCCGACTCTAAGGTGAGGTTCTCCCGAGACACGTCCCGGTCACTACGGGCCTGGCACCCTCTATGGGTAAGTGGCCCCATTCAAGATGGACTTTGACGCAGTTCGATGTCTCGGGATAGTCGAACCCTCCCGAACACTTCATTTCCCTGCGGCGGAACCGCGGGATTCAGTGCTGGGCTAATTCCTGTTCGCTCGCCGCTACTGAGGAAATCCTAGTTGGTTTCTTTTCCTCCGCTTAGTAATATGCTTAAATTCAGCGTCTAATCTCGCGTGCTCTGAGGTCGTCAAATCGTTTCTAATATATGCCTTTCGTATGCAACGTCATCGCGATCAAGTACCGACCGTCCGAACGCTCTTTCTAATCCTACCATACCGGCGTAATGAATTCCCTTCAAAACGAGGGCAGTTTCAAAATGCGCACAGTCTAAGGTGAACAGATATCGTGGACTGGACGAACCGCTCGCGATGCTCCGTTTGCATTGAAGATTTGCATTTGTCGTATCATTTCAAACGACGTTGTTCTTGATATAACTCTAACACGCTGTTGGAGAAAAATCGAGAAAGAAGCAAAAGTAGAGTCCCGCCTTCAGCAGCGTGCACGAGAGAAGGGTACGCCACATAGTCCTATCCCTGACACCGTCGTACACGAGCTAAGGGTACACCCAAATCAAGCTCTTTCCAAATTCCTTTTAGACTCCTCTCTATATTCTGCACGTGAATAGAGACATAAAGAAACAACGAACGTCCAACGATCGCCCATGCGCGATCCCTCCGGAGAGGGGACGCAAGCAGTTTGTTTGTACGTTAACGATCCTCAGCCAGGCGTAGTCCGGGCATTGCATCTATGGACTGCAATGTGCGTTCGAAATGTCGATGTGCATGTGTCCTGCAGTTCACAAGTTGACGCGCAATTAGCTGCGTTCTTCATCGACCCACGTGCCAAGTGGTCCACCGTTCAGGGTAATCTTTTCTGTTTCGTGTCGTACAAGAGAACCTTGTACGGACATATATATTGATATTATCGTCCTGGTGTTCTCGGTGTCTCTAGCCGAGTCCGCACGACCGTAGTCGAGCGTGCAACTCGCCTAACTGCCGGCCGAGCTAGACTCAAGGTCAACGCAGAAGGTTGGCGGCATAATGAGAAGTCCGCGGGCGCAACTCATTTAATTAGCCTCAAACGGTGACACATATCGGACAAACAGTATTCTCGAAGATCTTTCTCTTTGAACCCGCTAGCCGCTCTACATCCTATGCTTCAGATGAGAGAAGGGCGGAAGAGATGATCAGCCGACACCGAATATCCATGGCACACGCGATGTTTTGCAGACTTCACGCGTACACAAAGCAACGTTACGTTCGAACACGTGCCCGTGTGCAGCGGTCCGCATAGGCTACAACGTAATGCGGACTATCTCTGGCGGCCGGACACTGGGGGAGTCTATTCGCTCGTTCGAAAGTTCGTTCAAATTGCCACGGAGGCAAGTTTCAATCTCGACGAGCCAGTGTTGACTGTCAAACGTTCAAATTGCATTTGTTTGTTGCAAATTCGCTTCGTTTGTTGTCACAACGTTAATGATCCTCCCGCAGGTTGACTTCGGAAACTTGTGTCGACTTTTACTTCCTCTAAATAATCAAGTTTGGTCATCTTCCCGGCAACATCGTCAATGCCGAAACATTTCCGCGCACCGGTACGAAGTCCTCACTAAATCATTCAATCGGTAGTAGCGACGGGCAGTGTGCACAAAGGACAGGGACGTAATCAACGCGACCTTATTACTCGCGCTTACTAGGAATTCCTCGTTCATGGGGAATAATTGCAAGCCCCAATCCCTAGCGCCAATGAGGTTCAACGGGTTACCCGAGCCTTTCGGCCAGGGAAGACACGCTGATTCCTTCAGTGTAGCGCGCGTGCGGCCCAGAACATCTAAGGGCATCACAGACCTGTTATTGCTCAATCTCGTGCGGCTAGAAGCCGCCTGTCCCTGTAAGAAGACTTGTTTGTCGTTGATAGTAATAACCCACCGACCAAAGCCGGTGGCCTTCGAGATTTCAGAATTACGACTATTTAGCAGCCTAGAGTTTCGTTCGTTATTGGAATTAACCAGACAAATCGCTTCACCAACTAAGAACGGCCACCACCACCCACCGAATCAAGAAGGAGCTATCAATCCGTCAATCCTTCTAGTGCCCGGGCCTGGTGAGGTTTCGCGCGTTGAGACAAATTAAGCCGCAGGCTCCACTCCTGGTGGTGCCCTTCCGTCTAATCTTTAAGTTTCAGCTTCGCAGCCATACTTCCCCCGGAACCCAAAAGCTTTGGTTTCCCGGAAGCTGCCCACCGAGTCATCGGAGGAACTTCGGCGGATCGCTGGCTGGCATCGTTTATGGTCAGAACTAGGACGGTATCTGATCGCCTTCGAACCTCTAACTTTCGTTCTTGATTAATGAAAACATTTTTGGCAAATGCTTTCGCTTCTGTCTGTCTTGCGATGGTCCAAGAATTTCACCTCTAACGTCGCAATACGAATGCCCCTATCTGTCCCTATTCATCATTACCTCGGGGTTCCGGAAACCAACAAAATAGAACCGAGGTCCTATTCCATTATTCCATGCACAGAATATTCAGGCGAGAGTAGCCTGCTTTAAGCACTTTAATTTGTTGAAAGTAAACGTACAGGCCCACCTCGACACTCAATGAAGAGCACCGCGATGGGATGTATAGTTGGACCGCCAAGCACAAGGCAAAGCTAAGCCCACCGGTAGGACGTCCCACATCGTGCCAGTAAGCACCGACGAGCGGTGTACCGACAGTATGGCACACAGATTCAACTACGAGCTTTTTAACCGCAACAACTTTAATATACGCTATTGGTGCTGGAATTACCGCGGCTGCTGGAACCAGCCTTGCCCTCCTTGTTAAAGGATTTAAAGTGTACTCATTCCGATTACGGGGCCTCGGATGAGTCCCGTATCGTTATTTTTCGTCACTACCTCCCCGTGCCGGGAGTGGGTAATTTGCGCGCCTACTGCCTTCCTTGGATGTGGTAGCCGTTTCTCAGGCTCCCTCTCCGGAATCGAACCCTGATTCCCGGTTACCCATTACAACCATGGTAGGCGCAAAACCTACCATCGACAGTTGATAAGGCAGACATTTGAAAGATGCCTCGCCGGTAATAGGTCCGTGCGATCAGCACAAAGTTATTCAGTCACCAAAGCAAACGATGAACGAATAGCGAACCACCCGCCACCGATTAGTTTTGATCTAATAAAAGCGTTCCTCCCATCTCTGAGAGGAACTCTAATTTGCCTGTATTAGCTTTAGAATTACCACAGTTATCCAAGTAAATTTTTGTATGATCCAAGGGACCATAACTGATTTAATGAGCCATTCGCGGTTTCACCTTATTTCGGCATGCACTAAGGCATGCATGGCTTAATCTTTGAGACAAGCATATGACTACTGGCAGGATCAATCAGGGGGCTTCGTGAAGCTCTTTTACGTGCCCTTCGGACACTAGATTTTAATACTTTCGTCGTCGGCTCACCGATCGACTAACTTTCTCTACTTCACCGCAGACGGCGGCTCCAGGCTGGAACAAAGTCCAAACCCTTGTGCGCTCACCGCTCTGCAACAATTTGATACCCTTCACCTTCTGTAAAATGACTATTCTTTTCTCATTTTACCCAAGTACTCTCCGTTGCCAAAACTGCAACGAATTACCGTAGTGTTAGATTTTAATATAGGTATGTGGTACCCCTTTACCGCGAAAATCGGTAGGGGCCATCACAGTCTGAGTTGATGCGTAAAGGTACATAGTACCGCCAACGGCAGTGCCGCTCATGCTACATAAGAGTCATTGGGTCAAAGACACAGACTCGTAGCTATGATGTAACGAAAACATAGTTTCGTTGGACGGTCCTACCGGACCGCCGTATATCTTAAGGATACCGCGGGAGCGTCCGGGCGGTCGGCGCGCGTGGACTCCGCCGGGCTAAGTAAGCGGCGGCGCCCGACGCAACGATCCCAGCGGTCGGGTGGCCGATGGACTGTTAGACTCAAACACAATTATCAAAAAATGTCAAATTTCCCAGCGTGCAACAATCCATCGTACCGAGGGTAGTCATGCATATTATAAAAAATTAAAAAATACAAAACAAACATTTGGAATATCTCGTCAATGGGAGAAACAGACGTTTGTGAAGAGAAGTCTGAACCCACCGTACGATTTTCTTCAAACTTGCAGGAGTGCTCTCGATTGGCGACACGAGCATTCTGTGAAAGTTTCATAAACTTCGTACGGCTGGAAGCAGAGTTTGAAGAACAAAATTGTCCTCTAGTACGCAGTATCGGAGAGTTTCCGCTCAGCGACCAAGACCCGTCGTAGCTGAATGTAAGTTCATCGAGAAATCTGAACCGAGGGAGGGGCCGATCGCCGAGATCGACCCTCTGCTGCAGCTCCGCAGCAACTGACCTGTGAGATGCGCGAGCAGAGCAACCAGCTGCGCGCCGCTATCGCCGCCTTGACGGCGATGGTCGAGCCCATCGTTGCAGCTTCTCGGGCAGTACAGCCGCCCGCCACGCAGCAGCCGCCGCGGGAGGCGGCCATGAAGCCTGCCGCTCCAGCGTCCGCTCCAGCAACTGCCGGGAAGTCGGCAGCCTCTGCTGTACCCTGCTCGGCCGCTTCAACCCCGGCGAACCCGGGTAAGAAGCGGAGACAGGACACTTAACGTGTTTGTTAGTGTGCGGGCGACTGGCATGCCAGCCGCCGCGGCTTCCTCGACGCAGGTGGTCTATATGCCGCGACGCACAGCAAGGATCGAGATACGCTCGATGAACCGACAGTCGTACGATTGCTACCAGTCTAAAGGGTCGCTTGGCCCCTCATAATACTGATGGAAGCGAGGCCTTTGTAAACATCTCCCATAATTCTGCCACCATGGTAAGGCGAGCTGATTTAGTGCAGCTCCCACACTGGGAACGTTTCCCCAGCCAGCGAATTTTGGCTGCAACCACTGCCACCACGATTGCAACCCCCAGAAGGGATGACGCCCCAAATGATGGGGACCAGTGGCAGCTATAGACGGCGCGGGTGGGACGTTCCCACGCGCTGCCCTGCCACTACCACTGGCGGGCACCATCCCCGTCTACCGATTATCCTCCGTTGGAGGTGGCTGCACGGCCCAAGCAACCGATTCTGCAGCCGGTACGAACGTATGTCGGGTCCGTGGGTACGCTAAGCGCCAAAGGTCACACCGCAAGGGCGGGACCGCCCTACGGCGTGTGGAGACAGGACACAGGCGGAAAGGGGGTGGCTCCCAGAACATCGATCGCCACCCCTCAGTTAGGTTACGACGACCCTCCTCCTTCCGTGTTCGCCGCCGAAGAACCTGACCCCTGCGACTCTAGCCCCCGCGAACGAGGGCTGGAAGCGTAATGGTAATAATAAAATTAAGAATGGTTCCGCCACCACAACCGCCAGGGAACCAAGGGCGGCGGTGATGACGCTCCATCGCCGCCCCGACTCCCCCCCACGCCGATTGGGGGGAAGTAATGAGGAAAGCGTGCGCGGAAATAGATTTGGCGGCCATCGGCATCACTGGCGGCTTCCGGTTTGAATACACCGCTGCGGGAGGGATGGCGGTGACCATACCCGGGAAACAGAGCGCGGCACCGGGCGGCGCTCTCGCCCAGCGCTTCCGCGAAGTCGTGGGACCGATGGGCGTCCGCGTCGATGGATTGGCACCGAGTGCGGTGCCGTTGCAATCTTGCAGTGGCACGTCGCAACTTCCCCACCGTGCTCGCTCATTGAGCGTGGGGACGGGTTCGCGATCACGAAATGGGGGAAGATGTACATCGTTGGATGCTACTTCTCCCCCAACGCACGCCTGGCCGACTTCGAGGCGTTCCTTGAGCGGTTGGGCAGTCGCCTGGACAGGCTGCCGGGAGCCTGTGCGTTCGTGCTGGGCGATTTCAACGCGAATTCCGGGGCATAGGGGAATAGAACCACGGACCGAAGAAGAGCGACCCCCAAGGGATGGGCCCAAGGGGACTTCGACTCCTCAACGTCGGAAACGCGTGCAACTGCGTGCGGTGGAACGGCGGCTCGATCGTCGATGTATCGTGGGCGACGACTCCCGCCGCGCGCCTGGTGCGGTGATGGTCGGTAGCGGAGGATACAGAGTCTCTCTCCGACCACCTACACATCGTCATCGAGATCGCCGTGGGAGGACGACCTGCGAACACCTTGCAACGCGGACGCAGGAGCGACGCCCGTAGGTGGACCTTCCGGGGGCTCGACGATGACGCGCTCGCCACAGCCGTCATCATGGAGGACTGGGCGGAACCGCCGCCCGCACCGCGGGATGAGGGGGAGGAGGAACATCCGGATGACTCGGCCGTGCGCTTGTAAGCGGGCCCAGGTACTGAGCCCTTCGCCGCTTTCCCTTTTTGACCACCCATATCGTACCGAGGGATACTTTACGACGTCCGGCTAACCAGAAACTGACAGATAGCGAAGTAAATGTAGCTGTGGCGACATCTGAGTGTACACAGATGTCCAGATAACCTAAATTCCTAGAGACTCCCTTACCAAGAAGAGAGACGTCTTGGAGGACGCCTTCGCCCTTCTCTGGGCTACCAACGCAACCCCCTGTTCTCACAAACCGTAGATATAAGAAGCATGTTCTACGCTGCGAGTTTAGTCTTAGTCTACATTTTAACACCGAATCTCTGCCAGTAACTCTATTCATTCTTAATAAAGTATTCATTATTATATTTTATTTTATGTCGTCTCATTGATTCGCGCTATCACGACACGCTTTCAGCGCACAATGACAAGAATCTGCGATGCCTCCATGCCTCGAGCGAAAACGAAGCCCAACGGGAAGCGGAAAGTTTACTGGTGGACCGCGGAGATCGCGGCGCAAGGTAGCACCTGCGTCTGTGGAGAGGAGCCGCGGCCTGCCCCGCGCGAGTCTCCAGAATGAGACGAGGAGCTTCGCATCGCGGGAGACGAAGTCAGCCTCGCGGTGAACAGGATGCGAGCCAAGACCGCTGCCCCGAGGCCCGACGGCGTACTCGCGAGGGTACTGGCGTCGGCACTCAAGACCCTGGCGCCGAGGCTGACGAAAATCTTTGACGACTGCCTCCGAAGAGGAATATTCCCCGCACCATGGAAGACGCCGAATTTGGTTCTTATCCCCAAAGTGCCTTCTGGACGAGGCGGGCAAGCTTTTCGAAAGATTGCTCGCCGGTAGGATAACAGCACACCTGTCCGACGTGGGTCCCGACTTGGATGACGACCAATACGGGTTTCGTCGCAGGCTATCGACGATTGACGCATTGGAGCGCGTGCGCGGCTTCACGACGGGCGTGACCACCGGGGGTGGAGCGGTGTTGGCGGTGAGCTTCGACATCGTCAACGCATTCAACACTCCGCCCTGGGGGGCCCATTCGGGACGCTTTGGACCACTACGGCCTTCCGTCGTATCTTCAGACCGTCATCCGGGACTACCTGCGGGAGAGAATGGTGTCGTTCACCGTCAAGGACGGCGGCGTCCAAACGCGTCGCGTTACGCGCGGGGTCCCGCAGGGCTCGGTGTTGAGTCCAATCCTGTGGAACCTAACGTACGACTGGGTGCTGCGGGTCCCTCGGCCTCCAGGGGTAAGTATCGTCTGCTACGCGGACGACACGCTCGTCCTCGCCGGGGGGCTCCTGCGAGAGGGCCATCAAGCTGGCTGGCCAGGCGGTGGCCTCAGTCCTCGATCGCATCCGGGCTCTCGGCCTTCGGGTCGCTTCGCCCAAAACGGAAGCCGTGTAGTTTTACCGCAGGCTCCATTGTCGGGGCGTCCCGGCGGTCGCGGACATCGGACTCGGCGACAATGGGGAGTTAACCGGCGTGGGCGAGGGGTTCCGCTATTTGGGACTCCTCCTAGATCCAATTTGGAAATTTGATCGTCATGTTAAGAAGTTGATCCCACGGGTTGAAGTCGCGGCAGCGGGACTCGCGCGGCTGCTGCCGAACCTAGGGGGCCCCTGGGCCCGCGCTCGGCGCCTGTATTTGGGGGTCATGCTCGCGATGGTGATGTACGGCTCCCCGATATGGGCGGATAGATTATCAACCTCCACCTGGACTCGCTCCAACGCCTGATGGCCCTGCGGGTGGTAAGGGGATACCGAACCGTCTCCTTGGAGGCGGTGAGCACTATCACGGGCATCGTGCCCATACATATATTGGCGTGCGAACTCGCAGCGGCTCATCGGCGTCGAGTCGAGCTCTGGGAGCGACAAGTCGTCCCGCTGGTTGCGGCGGACACCATCGGCGTCGACCGCGGTGAGGAAAGAAGAAGGTCGATCGCCAAATGGCGCGATCGGCTGACGGATCTCCCTAACGGTAAGAGCCGTACGCTCGTTGAAGTGCTGCTCCCCATTTTCGACGAATGGGTTAGCAGATCGCGGGGCGCGAGTAGTTTCAAGATGAAGCAGGTGCTCACCGGACACCGATGTTTCGGTGTGCACTTGTATCGCCTGGGGAGGGAACTTTCCGAGCAGTGCCATCACTGCGAAGAGGAAAGGAACACGGCGGCGCACACCGTCGAGGACTGTCCAGCGTGGACACGGCAACGCCGTGTCCTTCGAAGCATTTGCGGCCAGGATCTCTCGCTCCGGAGTATTCTCCCTCAGATGCTCCGGAGTATTGTCCCTCAGATGCTCCGGAGCGAGAAGTCCTGGAAAGCATTTGCCTCCTTCCGCGAGGACATCATTTCCCAGAAGGAGGCTGCGGAGCGGGAGCGCGAACACGATCCCGACTCGCTCCGCGTGCGTCGTCCGATGTGGCTGCCTTTCCTCCATCCCGCTATTCAAGGCGACGGAGGATAACCGCGTGGGCGACCGCCAGGAGCTGTCCTCTCTGCGGTCGCCGTATCACCGGTTGCCGACGTTTCGGAATCGTATCCACCGTCGGCCGGGTAGATTCAAAGGCTCCGTCGCGCGCGATGAGTCAGGGCGTTCACTCTGAGCGCCCTCGGGAGTTTCGGCCGCTCGGCAGATGCCTGGTCGAGCGGCCTTATCCACGCGAGTAGTTGGACGAAATTGAACGAGTGGTCGTAACCCTTTTGAAGAATTCAAAGCCGTTTGGCCACTAAATTCACCGTGGAATTCGGGATCCGTTAACCAGGATTGTCCGGAGGCCGCTTTGCGGCTTCCAGGGTTTCGGGCGCTTCACGCCAGCCTTGGGTGCGTCGCGGACGTAATTCACGCGCGAAATTCCAGTAGCGCACCTATTCACGAGCAGGGAAGTGGCATCGGGGAGGTTTTAGCCGGTGGAAATGGGGCACTACCTCGGGAACCCCTCGCCGCGCCCCGGGGTGTCTTTGAAAGATTTCCTCCTTGACATAAAAAAAAAGAGGTCTCCACGCCATGCTGTGGCAATCCATAATAGGCGTCTAACGCACAACTTAGAGGCACGTTCCCGTCTTCCGCTGTGGCGGAGGAACAGGAGGCGGTCGGGCATACCTTGCAAAGCGGAACTTGCTCCGTTCGTACCTCGGACTGGAGGAAGTTACGCGGCTGCAAGGGGCCCGGCAAGAACGGAAAGTTACATACGGCGGATATGCAACGGACCGTTGACATCGGCGCGGTAGAGTTTAGCACCGCAAGGATAACAAGGACAGTGATTCTATCAATGATAAATGCAATTCTGTGAGGTAATTTAAGACTGACACTTCAATGTTACATTTATAGCGGTAACAATTCAATGTTACAGCATTTCAATTGCGCGTGCGCAATGGCGGGCAGAGACGAAATGACGTCACGACGAATGGCGCGAAATTTGAAGTGGCGACATTTCAACGTTACACGGACAGCGACGGCAGTTCAACGTTACCGCGTTTGAACTGCGCGCGCGACATGGCGGACAGAGACGAAATGACGTCACGACGAACGGCGCGAAATTTGAATTGGCGACACTTCAATGTTACAAGGATAGACGTGACAATATAAAGTTACAGCGTTTGAATTCCACGCGCGACACGGAGGACATAGACAAAATGACATCACGACAAATCCGCGCGAAATCTGAAAGCTCTGGGTGCGACACTTCAATGTTACACCTAGCCTTTTAATCCCACGCAGAAAACGAAGACGACGACTGACCCCAAACTGCGAGCACGGACCGACTCAAAAGACCTGATGAACAAAAATAGCGAGTACGAGAGACAGGACACGACTGATGCTACTTATCCACAGTCAGACTGAACAAGACGGAACGAACGAACGGAACAGAATGTGACTTGCAGTGAATCGCGTGGCAGTGCCGAACCTCCTCCCATGTAGAATAACCACCTCTTTGCAGGGGGGAGGACGCAGGCTATACTGCATTGTAACCAGAGATAGAGCACGGTGCCATCCCCTGTAGCAATGCGCAAGCGGATCCGGGGGATGATAATGCGGAGTGTTGTGGATGGGGCGACCGTCGGTAATTAGCGCGTTACGTTTACCTTTCTTTCCGACCACCGCGGTCGCGTCTGCCTAACGCATACCCCTCCGCACCTCGCTACCGCTGAGTACAACGAGACGCGGGAACACCGCGTTCTCGTGCCGTTAATTGTCTGGGTCGACCGGCGCGCGGAATCACGTGATGCCCTTATATGGTCATTTCCGAGAACCATGCCACTGATTGGTGCCAATACCAATCAGTGACACAAGTATATGTGCGCCGGCCAGAAGTTATAAAAGTGGGTCAAGTTTAACGATCGGGCTTCTCCTTTTTGAAATATCCGAGTGTGTGACGTGCGTCCTCTGCGGAAGATTGAGTGACGAGTTTTGTTGAGTGCGTGGTTAACCGCGGAGTTAGTTTGTTCTTGTTGTTCCTTGCCAGATCGGCTCCGCGGATTTGATCTTCGTCGAGGTTTACGCGAATCTCTGACGAGTCCTTCCACGATTCCTTCCTTCCCGAACTACGGCGGCGAGTCCTATCGCGCGCCTATGGGTAGTTCACTGGGTCCTCAAGCGTTTCCGACTCTTAGAGTTTTCCGCTGTTCTCCCGTCGAAGGCAAGGCTGCACGTTGGTGCACTCCTTCTTTCCCATCTTCCGGGTAACCGCGGCGTCAGTAGGACTTATACACCGCTCACCCCATCCTCCTTCCTTCCATGCTCACGTATAACGTTTGCGCCACTCGTTGAAGCCCGCGTAAAATAGGTCAAGACAGGTGCGTGCGTGACGACGATTTGTATTCAACGTGGTGCAACATCCTGAATGAAATATTGTTCGTTGAAATTGTTTCCCCTCTCTCCGCACTCGAGCTGTCCCCAGCTTATCAGCGACTATCTAGATTATTGATAATCCTAAACACGGAGGAACGGAGGGAAAACAAAAAAAAAACCACGGCGGGTTGCTGCAGCATGGAGGGGAGGCGTATCCCAACGGGGCGCGTCCCCGGGTTGCGGATAGGGGGACGCCCAGGAAGGCAGAGGAATTCATTCCTCTGAATGATAGGGTAGCCGCGAGGTAACCGGGAAGAGACGCTCGGGCGGTGCATGCACCTGCTTGCACTTGTATGCGCCAAGCGAGCGTCCCGACGAATAAGCGGCCGCGGACAGCACGTTGGAATGAATGTGTGTGAATGGTGTACATGTATGAATGGGGTGCGGTCGGGCTTCAGTGGATATTTCCTGCAGACTAGCCAAAGGGGGAGTTGTAAACCACACGACCGTGTGCCAAGGATATGTCAGTACCTGTCCCCGTATTAGTAGCGCACCATCGTGGATATTTTCATATTCAAACATGGTGTTGCGAAAGGACGGGGATGTGGAAAACCCGCTACCCCGGCATCTACGGAGCCAATGCAGGGGCTGAAGGGAAGCTTCCGGGCGCACGTGTGGGAGTTTATAGAGACCGGATATTACCCCATACCCTGAGCTTGTCGGGGCAAAGACAAGCACCGTCTAGCCTGAGGCACGTGGGGCCTGTTACGTCCTATCGTCCTCCACCCGCTTTTTTCTATAACTATATTCTCGCAACGGGTTCACTGCACCGCGTATCCTCCCATTAGCCGCAAGTCAGAAACAAGAGCCGGCCCACCGCGCCACCGAAATTTCTTGACGTAACGCTGACACCCGTCCGGGACGTAATCCGCGCCACGCGAAGGAATGACCTAGCGACCGCGCACAATAGCGCAATAGCGATGTAAGTAGAAATATAAGAATGCTGACGCCGAATCAGCCCACAGGCCAACCACCCAACAATCGATTAGCGATCCGCGACAACATATAGATCTGAGAATGCCAACGCCTAAACGGAAGCTAAGGTGCCATTTCCACGAAGCACCTAGCAACCCTCAGCTTAATTCACCATTTAAATAGGCTTACAACCGTAGAGCGAGCGCTCTTTCGCCAACCAAGTTCGGCCACGATCAATCTAAATTCGGCCACTCATAAACCAGCGTTCGACCGCGGTCATTCAAAAATTGTTCAATCTTCGGACGCGCAGCGAGCAGTGTTAATCATTAAGTGAAAAATTGTAAACAGCTAAGTGCACTTCGAGATAAAACATTCAGTCCACATCCACCATCTGAACATTACTTTACACGACCGTGGCCTGTCTGCGCGTCAACACCAAACACGAGCACCTCTACCTCTAAGCCAGGGAACCCCAGTGACCTGTCGAGCTAATCTACGAAGTGTGGATGCCTTTCCGGCATCCTCCGTGGTAACTCACGCACTGAACCAGGATCGAGCCCATCGTGCAGGATAACTAGTAGTGAGATAGCTTGGAAGCTCTCCTGGCTACTTGCACCACGCTCCTACTGCCCCTGACGATCGGTCTCCCTGGTGTGGGAAAACCCTCGGGATCGGCAATCAGACAACCATACACACTCCCACCTATCCAGAGCCGTAGCCATTCGGACACCCCCTTCTTACATTCCGCGATATGTCAGTGAGCCGCTCCACTAACGGATCAAACCCCCTTTTTGGTGCGATAACTCCTTCCGTCTGTCCTCGATTCCTGGTATACCCGGTGAACACAGGGTGCCAAAAACCGAGGACGTAACAGGCCTGCTCTCGGATTGGAACGGTTGCCACGTGCGATAGGGGGGACGAAAACCTTTAGTATCAGCATGGCGCGGGCCTATGCCGTAACATATTTTAGTTAGAATCATGTCGATAAGGATAGGGCAGGGCCACCCGAGAAACCGCCTCTCGGCTTCCTTACCTATAAATAGGGGACACAACTGGCAGGGAAGTACGCCACCTGCGCTCTGGCCTCCCATAATGGGCGAACTTTCATCAAGAATACGAGCACAATATGTCATTATCCAACAAAAGCACCAAAACACGATCTCTACCTACCGCGCCACAATCACCGCTGACACCCGCGCCTGTAACGAGCTTTACGAGCTTTATGTTCAAAGACACGAGCAGCGGCAAGGACAACGGAAATAGTTCAGGAGAAGGAGACGACGCGACAGAACGGACAATACGGGCAACTACGGACGGCCCACTCGGAACGGACGGACCACCTCGGCAAACAATGTCAACGTCCACTCCTAAAACGGTAGGAAACAGTAGCGAACCGGACCTAGTGAACCTTTTGGACCTCGCGGGAACGGAGGAGCACTCCTCAACGACTATGGGCATCGGCAACAAGGCCAAAGGGTTTATACCAAGGGAAGATTCCTTTACCCTCCTGTTCCCGGCCCTGGGAAGCAGGATACGCGAAAGCCGGAGGGAGTCTGTGGAAGGGCATGCGCAATCGACACAACAAGGTCCAGCGCTGGCCGACAAACCGGACGTTCAGCTTGCCAAACGAGCCAAGGGGGTAGCCGATCTGGCTATGCAGCTACAGACGAACGTGAATGGAATGGAAGTGGCCATGGATAAAGCCGGTGCAAGCGGCGTTTGAAAACATCAAAGCGCTATGGAGGAAAATCTAGGCCAATAGGGGTGTAAGACAAGAGTCCCTGGCCGCCCTATTGAGACGGATGGAGGCGGGGAGAGACCAACCCACCAAGGCCCGCGCCGAGTGGCAAAGGAAGCTTGAGGAGAAGGAGAAAGAAATAGATAAAATGAAGAAAGAGGAACACAAGAGGAATAACGGAAAGGGTCATGGAGATGAGGAGAGGCAGGGAAGAAGAATATAACAAGAAGAGGAAAGTGATCTCGCCAGCGGGGGAAAAACAAAAGGAAGCGGGAACGGAAAAGAGAACGGCAAGACGCCGAACAGAAATAAATCTAAGCCCGATGCAAATCGGGAGACAGATAGGCGCGGCTACCCCCTACTATTACGACACCACGGACGGAGATAAAAAGGACGGACGGTGGCAGGAGGACTGAAGAAGAGGCGTGAACACAGGTTGTACGCAAAGGCCAGACTAGACACATGAACGCAGCGACGCGAAACAAGGACAATCGCAGGGTGAGGTCCCGGACCGAGGCAATTCTCGTTAAGATGGAAGGCGACAGGACACACGCCGATACGCTTAAAAACATCAAGGCTCGGATAAACCCCGAGGAGCTCGGGGCAAAGGTCGAAAAAATAAGAAAAACCAGGATCCACCTTCTGGTGGAATTCAATAAGGACAGCATGTCAAAGGAAATAGGATTGGTAAAAACGGTAGTTCAGACGGCCCTAGGACAACATACGACGGTACGCACACTAACACATCGCACACAATTGCTTGTATGGGATATTGACGACGTCAAAGAGGCGGGAGACATACACGAGGCAACTAGGAACGAAACGGGGCGAACTGATAGGGAAGAAGAAGTAACACTAAATTCACTAAGAACAGCGCACAGGGGTACCAAAGTAGCGGACCTGGAGGTCCCGGCGCTCATGGCTAAACAGCTCTTGGACAAAGGCAGGCTCAAGATCGGCTGGGTGAGCTGTAGAATCAAGATCAGATCCAATATAAGGAAGTTCCCTAGGTGCATGGGACTTGGGCACGTGGCAGCCTTATGCCGCAGCACAAGCGACAGAACAGGCAGGTGCTTTAGGTGCGGACAAAGTGGGCATCCGGCCACAAATTGTACAAACGAGCCATTCTGCATTGTATGCAGGGACAGAGGGAAAATCGCGGACCTAATCCATGCGGCGGGAAGTAATAAACGTGTAGCATACCAGGATTACACAAGGATCAACAATGCGCACACTGCAAATTAACCTTAATAAATGTAAAGCCGCACAAGACCTCCTTCCACTCCGCGAGGGTGATGGATGCGGAAGTATTAATAATCAGCGAGCCATACAAAAGTAAAAGACAATAGCCCACCAGTTCCGATAATGTAGCGTGTATTGTAATCCTAAGGAACAGTCTGAAAACGGAAAATATGACTGATAGGGGTGAAGGCTACGTGGCCGTTGAAATTGGCGATACGGTAGTTTACAGCTGCTATATATCCCCCAATATAGACATAGCAGCGTACACTAGAATAGTTGACGGGATAGAAACAAGCATTATGGGAAATACAAGGAACATACTCATGGCAGGGGACGTTAACGCCAAAGACCCGGGATGGGGTGCGGTAAATGAAGACCGACGGGGAACAATACTCGCGAAGATGGCAGCCAGATGCAACTTCCTCACTATGAACAAAGGAAACACCTATACATATAGAAAGGGACACACGGGATCGATAATAGACCTTACGTTTTGTAGCCCGAGTATTGCAAGGAGGCTTAAGGACTGGCGCGTTCTCGAAGAACTAATGATGATTGACCATCAATATGTTCTTTGCCATTTTGGACCGGGAACTTTGGACCACAACGCGAGGCGAGGAACGAAGAGGCAAACCAGCTGGGTCGCTGGCTCGCTGAACAAGGATATCATCATTGAGAAATTCGCGGAGGGAACGAGCGCAATTTGCAACGAGGGAACCGGAGCGCGAGAAAAATGTCACGTCCTCCTTAACGCACTGGTTGACGTTTGTGATGCAAGTATGCGCAAAGAAGGACCGACTAAGAAAAGGAATGCCGCAATATACTGGTGGAACTCTGAGTTGACCGAACTGCGCCGCGCCTGCTTATATGCGAGGAGATCGGCACAGCGTAAACAAGGAATAAAGTAGCAAAGAAAGACCTCTGCACTGTAATCAAGAAAGTCAAGGAAGCAGCCCGGAGGAAATTATGTGAAGAGGTGGAAAACGACCCATAAGGTTGCCCCTATAAGGTAGTGGCCCAAAAACTCGCACCAAAAGCGGATACCTTAGGGCAATTGATGCAGGCAGGAACGGCGAACATTGTAAGCCACCTTGTTTGAGACCTGGAGAGCGGTCGGTACTCGCGCCGATACAGGGCTCGCGATCGGCGCGCTTCTTATAATTCGTACGGGGGAGCGCTCCCGACGTCGCCGCGGCTCGCATGCGCGCGTCACATGTCGCTTACCCTTTGTTCCCTGCTCCTCACGACACCTGTGCGGCGCTAATCGTTTCCGCTAATTAGCGGCGGGCGAGTGGGAGTGGGAACAGAGCCTATATATATATGTAGGTGTCACATGCTCACTCGCGTTTTTAGAGAGTTTTTCAGGGTGATTAGAGCTATACAGAGTGAGTTTTTCGAAGTGCAAAGTGAGAGCTTAGCGGTCTTAAACCCTGTCTACCCAAAAGCCTTCCTGCCCGGATTGCTGGCGACGATACACATCGTGCGCCGTAGGGGCAATTCATAGATTCCTATCCGCTTTTCTGACCAACTAGGTCGTTCCCTGCGCATCCTTTCGAAGGGAAGTGTACCGTGCTGGGCACTTTTTCTTCCACGTGCTCCGGCCTTCCCGCGTGAAGGTGACCATCCTACCTTCTAACTCCTATTTGTAAAATCGCGTAGCTTTAAGTTGTACATTCACGCGTCGCTTAATTATAATTCGTATACATTATTAGTTTTACTCCCGCGTCGTCTCTAGTTGCCATGTGCGTCCGTTCGTTTGAATCCGTCCGTTAGCGTAGTGTCCGGGTCATCTGTATGTGACGAGCCTTCGGACAATAAAGCGAGTGCAACTACAAAGTACGGGCTCAATTGAATTCACGCGCTCCATAAGTGGAACCCCCATTCCCCGGCGCCTGCTCTTCCGCAAATCCCATACAATTTGGTCATTCGGGCCGGTGAGTGGGGTGTGTGAAGTGTTGAGTGTGGGATTCCAAGAATCGTAAGCTTTCCTCGCCTGGATTCGCTGCTGCTGCCCGCTACCAGCCTCCCCCCGCTCAGCGTACGAGTCAACAACGTGCTGCGCGGGAAGGAAGCCATATTGCATCGTACCGACACGCTGCCGGAGAAGTCGCGCTGCGATTTGCACTAGCATCGGCCGGAACAGATTCTTCGTCAGTTCCCTCCATTCTAAGTACGAACTAACACTGTCGTATTGTACTCCGTTCTTTTACCCGATTTCGATTTTAGTCTCTACGTATACGCTCTCAGACCGGCAACGCTTCGTTCTGCGTTTGAATAGCCCGCTTGCTGACACTGAAGGACGCCATCTTGGATCGATTCTCGATCATGACTGCGACGCCGACATTCCGTACGTCGATCTAGGAACAATGTCCCAGTTGGAGGAGTTAATTTTGGCTCAGCAGGTCGGACAGACGGACATACAAAGCCGACTGGCTAGTTTTGTTAAACCAGCCAAGCCCAAGAGGACGAGGCAAGCCCTTGAAAGCCGACTGGCTGATATTCAGCGGTACTGGGATGATTACCGTCAACGTCATCTGACCATCCTCGCTACCGCAGTCGACAACAGCAGGAAGACAAACTCCTATTTCCTAAGCGGCTATAACGACCTCAGCGATACAGTCGATGCGGCGCGTGATGGTCTCTTAGAGTATCTCGATACGTTAGAACCTCTGGCTGTCACTAACGCTAACCCCGCAGGGCCCTCCTCCTCCGCAATGGCGCCCGATTCGAAGGCGGAATCAAAACATTGCGTGGTGTCCTTGCCCACGATCGCTCTCCCTAAATTCGGAGGAGATATTGCGGCGTGGACGAGATTTAAAGACCTTTTCACCACCTTGGTAGCTTCTCGATTCGATCTTACAAACTGCCAGAGGTTACATTATTTAAAGACGAGTCTCTACGGCGAGGCTGCGCGCCTTCTTGCGAACTCCCCGATTACAGAGGCGAATTATACTTCCGCTTGGGAAATCCTCACTCGCGAATACGAACGTAAACGTGCGATTGTTTATTCGTATCTGCAGAAATTCGCGGACGCCCCCAAGGCGAGTTCCACTTCTGTACGCGAGCTCAAGGCCCTTTTGGAAGTGAGCAGGGAGGTACACTCTGCTCTTTCAAATTTGTCACGCCCGGTCGATAAGTGGGAAGATTACTTTGTCTTCACCATAGTCACTAAGCCCGATAAGGTAACGCGTCAACACTGGGGACTCTCCTTGGAGGACGTCAATCTCTTACCCGCTTTCTCACCTATAGAGAGTTTTCTTTCTGCCCGAGTGGGGGCATTGGAATCGGTAGAACAAGCAGTAGTTCCCATTAATACGCGAGGACCTCGATTCAAACCTGAGAGCACCCGTGTGCATCAAGCCGTCGCGTCCCGTCAAATGCGTCCCGTCAATGCAAATACCGCGCCGCGCCCCGTCAGCCTCGGGCTTGACTTGTGTCGGTTGTACAGGCGCTCATGCAATGTATCAGTGCCCTAACTTCCTCGGTCAATCGGTTACGCAACGACTGGCGCTTATTCAGAAACATGGCCGTTGTTGCAATTGTTTTTCCCTGACGCATTCCACGCGTAATTGTCAGAGCAAACACCGTTGTCGCGAATGTATACGTCGGCTTCTCCGCACGTCAAGCCCACGCCCTCATTGCCGACCCCGGTAGCGGAGGGCTCCGATGCCCACGATTCGGTAGCTTCCTCGTGTAACAATCTTTCGCAGTCGCGCTTATGTTGCACGGGGTTACCTACTGCGACAGTGTTAGTTGCCAGCCATACTGGACGTGTGCTACGCATACGAACCTTGTTAGATCAAGGCTCCCAGTCCAGTTTTATATCCAGTCCGCTAGTGCAAGCTTTGAAGCTGAAACTAAACCCGGTTTCCGTACACGTGAGCGGTATTGACTCTACTCCTGTAGGTGCCGCCCGACGGGCCGCCACGGTACGCATCCAACCCTTGACCGGAGGAGACAATTCGGAAACAATGACCGCCTTGGTGCTCGATAAGCTTTCGAATTATGTCCCTCCTCCCGTTCCGGTAACCGCCGATCTATCTCATTCGTCCCTCGTAACCCTTGCGGATCTCCAACCCTTCTCTCGCGACCCTATCGATTTGATAATCGGTACCGATTACTACCATCGCTTTCTTCAGGACGGGTTAATTCGCGGAACGCAGTTCGCACCCTCCGCGCAGAGAACGACTTTCGGGTATGTGTTGTCCGGTCGCCTTGCAGGTTCGTCACCCCTTTGCGACAACACGGCCTCAAGCCACCTCTCAGTGACCGATGGATTCGCATCCCTTCTGGAGTCCATACAGCGGTTCTGGGAGGTGGAAGAAGTCCCGGTTTCTCTAAAACCCAGCCCGGAGGAAGACGCTTGCGAGGCGCACTTCATGCTAACGCACTCCCGTGCACCGGACGGACGCTATAGCGTCGGTCTGCCGTTTAATTCGCCGCCCCCTTTAGCAATTGGGGACACTTCTCGTTCCGCGTTAAGGGTACTCCTGGGGAATGAATCGCGTTTCGCGAAACGTCCCGAGCTTCGTGCGTCCTACCAAGCATTCCTGCAAGAGTACGAGCAGCTCGGACACATAGAACGGGTTCCCCGCGAGGAAACGCACTCCGCTGCAGCTGTTTATTTACCCCACCAAAGGCTTTGAGCGCCACCACCAAGGTGCGGGTTGTTTTTAACGCTTCCTGTACCTCCTCCAACGGCGCTACCCTAAACGATTTTTTGCTGATAGGTCCAAAATTACAGACGGACCTGTTTTCAATTATTCTGTGCCGGCGTTCCTTTTGATATGTATATACAACCGATCTAGAAAAGATGTTTCGACAGATTAATATTTACCCTCGCGATGCTGACTATCAGCGAATCTTGTGGCGCCCAAGTCCCGAGGAGGAGGTACAGGAGTTTCGGTTATTCACGGTCATATATGGTACCGCGTCGGCCCCATTTCTAGCCAATTGCGTGATTAAACAATTGGTTAGGGATGAGGGGCAACAGCTTCCGATTGCCGCCCGAGTTCTCGACAACGATGTTTACATGGACGACGTCACGTTCGGGGACGACGATAGGGATACGTTGGTACAAACCCGGGATCAACTCCGCGTTCTCTTCAGGGCGGGTGGTTTCCGGGCTTATAAGTGGGCCGCAAATGATACGAGTCTGCTCGCGGATCTCGCTGCTAAGGACGTCAGCGTCCAAGCGGATAAGACGTTGGGCGAGGATGCCTCCGTCAACGTGCTAGGCATCACGTGGGACCCCTCACGTGACACATTCTCCTTCCGGGTGCAACCGCAACGGGAATCCCTGACGAAATGGTCGTTCCTGTCCCTCATCTACCGGATTTTTTACCCACATGGATGGGTATCTCCATTTCTTATCATGGGAAAAATCCTAATTCAAAAATTGTGGCTCCGAAAGGTGGAGTGGGATGAAGCTCTTCCCGATGATTTGTCGGCTTCATTCGCCCTCCTCCAGTCACAGATAACCGAGTTAAATCGCGTTACAATCCCGCGCTGAACTCTCCAGTCCGGCCCAGATACACGCTTAGAGCTCCACGGGTATGCAGATGCGTCCAGTTTGGCGTACGCTGCGTGGCCTATCTACGGGTCGAATCCGTGACCGACCCTGTAAGAGTCTCCTTGTTCTATTCTAAAACGAAGGCCGCGCCGATTAAACTTTTGAGCGTGCCTCGATTAGAGCTCTGTACTGCAGTCCTCTTAGTACGGGTGCTGGAGTTCGTGAAAATCTCCATGCGACTGTCCGAAGTCCCCGTTTTTTGTTGGTCGGATTCGTCCGTCGTCTTAGCATGGCTGAAATCTCCAGCCTCCCGTTGGAAACTGTTCGTGGCACATCGCGTTTCGTGCATTCAAAGTGCACTCCCCACGGCCGCTTGGCGGCACGTTCCAACTCTTTTTCTTGGCCCCAAGACAAGAGTAGTGACTCGCCGGAGACCGAGCTGGAACAGCGTAGTAAGGTTTGCTCGCTTAACACCGCGCTGGCGCTTCCCGATGAGGAGTGGGACTTGCCACGGCGATTCTCGTCATGGCCGAGGCTGCTCCGCGTAACGGCATATATTTTGCGTTTTGTAAATAGGACTAAGCGTAGACTTAAGAACCCGGTAATATTTCATTCTGCATCCAAAGTAGACACCGCCCGCACTTTTTGGTACAAAGATGTACAGGCGCGCCACTTTGGCGTGGTCGAACCCGTTGCCGAGAATGGTATATTACCCGCGCCACTGTCTAAGTTAAGGGCCTTAAGCCCGTTTGTAGATGAGGAAGGAGTCGTTCCCGTGGGAGGGCGTTTAACTAAGTCGGCGTTAACGACTGCCGAAAAACATCCGGTCCTGTTACCCCAGTGCCGCACCTCGGAGCTGATTATACAGCATGCTCATTTGTGTACGCTTCATGGAGGATTGCGCGTGACATTGTCGGTTCTGCGGAAACAAGTTTGGATCGTAGGTGCACGCTCTCTGGTGAAGCGTTGTGTGCATCGATGCGTGAGTAGCATTCGGCAGCGCGCCCAGTGCGCCTCTCAACTTCTCGGCAACTTACCGAAGGCCCGCGTCACCCTGTCGCGCCCGTTTGCCCATACCGGAGTGGACTATGCGGGTCCATTTTCGGTGCGCTCGTAGCGCCCGGCGCCTACTCTCCCGAAAATCCCACACACACCTGTTCCCGAAAAGCCACGATCTGTACCAGGATAGTACGGATATAAAACAAGAAAGAGCCGCTGCACCTGAGGAAGGGGAGCTCGCACCCGTGACATATGCGGAACGGGTGGAGGCGATCAGAGGAATAAAAAATAATAAGGCTCCTGGGCCCGACTGCATTCCAGAAGAGGTACTCAAAACGGCAGCCACACACTTCCCGGAACTTTTCGCGTGTACTTTCAGTAGTTGCCTCCGAGAAGGATTTTTCCCAGAAGAATGGAAAGTACAGAAGTTGGTGCTAATACCAAAACCAGGGAAACAAGCGGGACAGCCCTCGTTTTTCAGACCGCTGTGCCTAATCAGCGGCGTTGCGAAATTATTTGAGAGAATAATAAGAAATAGGATCTCGAGCATAATCGAACGCCTGGGCGGACTGGCCGATAACCAATTCGGATTCAGGCCGGGGAGATTTACAATCGACGCTATGCGGAAACTACAGGATCTAATTGCAGACGAATGGAGAGAGACTTGGGAAAAAAAGGGCCTGTCTGCTCGATACCGTGGATGTCAGAAACTCGTTTAACTCCGCAAGCTGGCCAAAAATCAATCGGCAATAATAAGGCGTTCCCGGGATACTTAAAAAACATGATCTCGGCATATTTGAAGGATAGAAACATTGTATACGAGAACTCAAAGGGCAAACAGGAATCCTCGGTAGACAGTGGAATCCCACAGGGCTCGGTCCTTGGACCGACCCTGTGGAATATCTTATACGATGACTTAGTCACCACACGCATCCCGGAGAGCACACACATCATTGCATACGCCGACGACATAGCGATTGTCGCCTTTGGAAACGATAGTGTGGAACTACGAGATAGGACAAACGACGCTCTGCAAATTATAGACAGGTGGCTGAGGAAAAACAAACTGGAGGCAGCACCTGAAAAAACAGAGGCGGTGGTGATAACCAAAAAGAAAACAATTCCCTGCGGTGGAAATAACGATTGCAGGGAAAACAATTAACACCAAGGAATCCGTCAAGTATCTCGGCGTTACGATTGACAACAGATTTACGTTCGCGGAACACATCCGGGAAACGTTGCGAAAAACCTGCGAAAAATCGGCAGGAATGCTGAGACTCATGGCCATATCGGTGGTGCGCCACAGGCAAGAAGGCACTTATATTTCAGTGTGGTGCACTCCAGAGGGCTGTACGCTGCACCAATCTGGGAGGCTGCCATGAATCAGAAAGGGCTGCGGGCAACGCTTCGAAAGGCGCAGCGATGCTGCATTATAAGACTTATTAGAGCATACAGAACGGTCTAAGACGAGGCTGCGTGCGTGACCGCGGGCGTCTCACCCATCGAGGAGCTGGTAAGCCGGGCGACTGAAAAATGCAATGACAAATGGAAGACGAAGAACGGATGCTGGAGGGGCGTATAGTACCTCGTGAGTGTGGCAGGGGACAAGGAAAGAGAGAACGACGTGGACGACTCCGAATTCGAATACGGCCATTGGCAGCACAGGTGGGACTCCACCCTTAAGGGAGCATGGACGCGACGACTGATTCCCGGCGTCGCGCGGTGGGGGAAACTCGCGCACGACGGGCGTAGATCGATTACATATAAGGCAACGCAGCTTTTGACCGGACACGGGTGTTTCCAGGCGTACCTCTGTAAAATAAATAAGGTTGCGACGGAAAGTGCGCGGAGTGCGGGTACGCTCCCGACAACGCGGAGCACGTGCTTTTCGTCTGTCCGAAATGGGTGGCTAACAGACAAAAGCTTATAAGCATATGTGAAATCAGTGAACTTAACGTAGATACTGTGCGGGAAGTTATACATGGACGACAAGGCGAATGGAGTGCATTCCTGGAGTTCGCGGCCGCCGTGATGGGAGGAAAGGCCGCAGATGAAAGAGAACGGGAAAAAGCGGAAAAGCAGAGCCGACAGCAGTAGCTGCGGTGAGTGAAACCAATCCAGACATAAGCACAAATGACCTGACACATAACGAAGAAAGAACTTTTATTCTATTTTATTATTGTTCGGGATCCGCCCCTGACTATCGTCGGGAAACAAGCGATTAGGCTCCTCCTTCTCGGTGTGCCCGTCCTGATCGCTTGTGACGTCCAGCAAATCCGCGTGTGCCACGGCGCCGTCGTGGCTTGCGCGTCGTGCGACCACTGACGGCTTCGCGCACTTACGTAATCAGCAGCTGATCGACACGCGCCAATTAGGGAAGCTATTGTCTCCCTTCCCTAATTACCGCGTGTCGGCGCGACAGGTACGCGAGGCCCACACCGGCACTCTCTTTTCGACCTCAGCCATCGCCAGAGGTCTGTGCTCAGTCAAACGATATCTTTCATTTCCGTCTTGTACGGTACATACTTCTCACTCGAGAGTCTCCAGCTGATTGTGCCTGCGAACTTCCACCTCGGAGTCGCCGACACCAAAAGTGGGGCTGTGCCGTGCCCAACTCGCGTGTTCCGCGCCGATCTGATCGTGTAAACTGTGTGAAGTGAACAACGACTATTGCCTAATAAAGGACGTCTTGACAGAGAACGCTGTGCTCTCAAGCATCTTTCAATGTCCCGGCCTACCCACGTCGCGCTCAACTCTGAGCGGAATCGCGCAATCGATAGCGGCCTCCTTTTCGTTTCGAGCCGCGACAATTATGTTGCAAATAGTAGTAACAACAGCGGGTAAATATCGGCGAGGCTTATAATAAGAAAAACAGCGGTGATAATAACAATGACAGGATTAACGGAAAAATTCAAATCAATACAAAATAAGCGTAATAGTTACGAAATCCGAACGAAAACGAAAGAAGAAGAAAATACTTATAATAGGAGTAAGAGTAATGGCAAGAACCAATAGAGATAACAAACAAAATAGGCAATACCCAGGGAATCAAACGAGAAGAAAAAGAAAAAATAATATAATACTGTTAGGTAGGTGTCTAAGACACTAAAGTGTGACTAGAATAGGAGAAATGAAAAACAACGATGCTGCCCGTGCGAACGAGATGATTCCTCGTTGACCCCCACGGGCGATCAGTGGCGCGCGACAAATCCTGAAAAACAAAAGAGAGACACGTTAGAACATATTAAACACCTAACTCATTGTTGGGGATTCGGAATTAAAGGCCTGAAAAAAGCTCCGTATAGTTAGCACCCCATCGTCAACCGATTCGATTTCTAATACTTTCAATCGTTTGAAGGTCGTTTGATAGTCCAAAATAAACGTTTGATAGTTAATCCTTTATTTATAATTAAAGAAACAAATTTCTAGGGGAATTTTTTCGTAGTTAGCACCCCCATGGTCGCAAATTTAATTATTATCTATACCAATAGATGTACAATCGTTTGATAGTGGTTGATGGTCCAATACCAACGTTTGATAGTTAGTCGTTTGTTTGTAATCAAAGAAATAAGTGTCTAGGGGAAATTTTGTCAGGCATTTCATTTTTTATCTACGAAAAGAGATGTAAAATCGTTTGATAGTGATTTATAGTCAGGTATAAACGTTTCATAGTCCAGTGCAGACGTTTCATAGTTATTCGTTTGCTTGCAATCAAAGAAATAAATGTCTAGGGGAAATTTTGTCATAAGTTATGTTGCGTTACCACTCCACCCCTTCTCAAAAGTCGCTGCGTTACCTGCCGCCTGCCTAGCGAAGTATCTAGTAGTATGTTTTCCCGCCACAAACGGAGCGCTACATACCCCTTCCGCCAAGAACCCGCAAGCAGACGAGACAACGAGTCGCCATAATGGATACTTAAGGGTGGGGAGCAACAGCCAACCCAATTGGAGCTGCAAAATCGAGGAAGACTGGACGGCACTCAACGCGGGAGTTTGATTTCCTACCATGGAGATGATCGCTATGACGAACAATATTCATTATGTTGTCAACGAGGACGATGTTTTAATGAGAAGAAGGAGAATAAACGGCACTTGATTAACAACCATCAAACTGGGAAGACATATTTAATTTTTTCCCTCCTGTTAATTTTTTCCTGACCTAAAACGTAAAGTTACCACTAGGGTATACAACAGTTATAATTTCCCGAAGGTCTCGGACAAAATTCTTTGACAAAATTTCCCCTAGACATTTATTTCTTTAATTGCAAGCGAACCAATAACTATCAAACTTCTGCACTGGACTATCAAACGTTTATATCCCACTATCAAGATTAATAATGAAATGCGAGAGTATGCCTACGACAAATTTTCCCCTAGGCACTTATTTCTTTGATTACAAGTAAACGGCTAACTATCAAACGTTTGTATTGGATTAAAACCACTATCAAACGATTTTACATCTATTGGTGTTTGGGAATGCCGCGACGCCGACCAATCGTCGTCGCGGCATCCTCAAGGCGGCCTGAGGGCCGAGTCACACGCGGGGTCCATGCGAGCGCGCCTTTATTGCGCACGGCACGCGGGCGGCGTTCCCGCCGGTTTCGTCGGCCATTACCGTCTCAGTGATCGTCGAGAACACATTGACTTCACAATCTCACGGGTTTTCTCTTCACATTTAGTGCTAGCATTCGAGACACACATCATACGATCGCGGAACATTCTCATTCACACCACGGATCATCTCATTTACACTAAACACCGGTACATCAACAACACACGACTCAGGCTCTGTACGCGGCGCGAATCGAGCACGTGCATCCGTAAAAGGTACGAATCATTGTACGGCGGATACATTTCATATAATTGATTATCTCGCTCAATATGACGGCTACTCTCACTACCGTAGAGCACCTGTGACCATAATTTTGTTGACAATAAAGACTCTGTTAAACGGACATTAAGATGACCACGTGGAAACATAACCTCTCCACCGCCAATAGATCTTCTCATTTCCCCCCTTTGCTCTTTCCTTTCATTCCCTCTCATCTCCTCACAACGGGAATCGCGAGATTCTCGAACAATTGGTATAGATAATAATTAAATTTTTCACAAAAATTTCGACAAAATTTCCCTCGAAATTTGTTTCTTTAATTATAAATAAACGACTAACTATCAAACCTTTGTATTGGACTATCAAACGTTTATATCCCACTATCAATCACTATCAAACGATTTTACATCTATTTTCGTAGATCAATAATGAAATGCCTAGGATAAACTTTCCCCTAGACACTTATTTCTTTGATTACAAGCAAACGACTAACTATCAAACGTATGTATTGGACTATCAATCACTATCAAACGATTTTCCATCTATTGGTATAGATAAAAATTAAATTTGTGACCATGGGGGTGCTAACTATGAAAAAAATTCCCCTAGAAATTTGTTTCTTTAATTATAAATAAACGATTAACTATCGAACGTTTATTTTCGACTATCAAACACTATCAAACGACCTTCAAACGATTGCAAGTATTAAAACTCAAATCGGTTGAGGATGGGGTGCTAATTATACGGAGGTCTGAAAAAGGTGTTGAATTGCGCGCCCTTCTGGTGAGGCACGTCACTGTGACGCGACGCACTGTCGTTGGCACACCAGCGAGCGCCATGCGGCAGACCGCGTAGCGCCAGGAAGACACTGCGTTGCCGCGCTCACCGACAAGGAGCACCGGTAAGGGGCGTGTTCCCATCAGCCGCATTAGGCGACTGATTGGTGCGCACACAACCTTGTCCTACACAGACGGGCCTGGGAAGACGGTTTGGCGTATTTTCCCCTTCCAAGGTCTTTTCTTCTTGTTCAGGAACAGATAGTGAAAGCACATGTAACAGTGTAGCTTGACAATTTTTGTACGTATTGTACTACAGTTCTTCCTGTTTCAAACCTTATAAGCGCCGTGCCATATTGCAAACTTGCGCTCTTATCGTGTGCAGCAGGTAAAAATAAAGCTAAAAAAGAACACAGGTTTGGTGTAACAACACGTGTTACTATATTCTTTCTCGCCTGCACTTTTCGAGAGGCTGCCCCAGCCTCGTTCCGGCAGGAACGGTTCTAAATTACATACTTGAACGCGATGACATAATTTGGTCCTTGGACCGGATTTGGAAATGCAAATTCGAGAATTTTCCTGTGACCACGAGGAGACTGGCCATCTTGCCGACCTTCATCGCCTTGTGACCTGTTGCGGACGCCATTGTACGAGATGACCTCTGCAAACGAGAAAATTCAAATTACAAACAAGATAGAGCAGTTAATTGTTACTCAACTGGGCTATCGCGACCAAATCAGCAATATTTGGTTGCAGGATCCAAAACCGCCTGGATACGCTGGAGACATTCTGGAAAGGACTCCTCCACCGCCACGACGAGATCTTGGGGCTTTCTACACAGGAACAAAGGCAACAATTAGAATATTTTAGTAAAGAAGCGTTTGCTTGTAGAACAACCACTGTAGAGGACATAAGAGACTCTTTGTCGGATGCGTTGGGAACGCTTACGACTAATACGGCGCCGAACGGCACAGACCTTCGGTCGCCGTCTCTAAAGCGGAAACTGTACATTTACCATGTATTAACTGGCGCGGATTATTTCGGGGACTTATTGCGGGAGGGATTAATTCGGGGTCCCACGGGTACTCCAGTCGCCCAACTTACCATTTTTGGGTGGATTTTATCGGGACAGGTTACCCAAAATAATGCCATTACCACCCGCGTTCACGTTCTGTGGCGTCGATGTACACTGTAAAACGGTCTTGACCCGGAGGTAGTTCGAACGGACACGGCTGCACTGGGGAAGTCCAGACGGGCGGTATAGGTTGTCCGGGGAGTTTGCGGTTACCCGGGGAGGGGTTCACGGCTTTGGCCGCTTCTTGTTGGGATGCGTGCAACCTGCGCAACCGTGCGGCTTCGCGGCATGCCCGGTTTTTAACTCTCGCTCGGGGGGCTCCTCTATAATCTTTACGTAGCTGTCGACGTCGAGGTTCTGGGAAACGGGGTATTCTCTGGTTACGAATTCGATTGAGGTGTGGTTATGATAATTACTGAGCTAGGGGTCGAACCAGCGTGCGGCGAAGCAGCTGTAAGGCCAAGATCACAGCGAAGGAACGCTAATTTTCGCCGGAACGGACGTTTTGTGGTCACAGCGAATGAATCGCCCTAGAGGTCACCGGAACGTGGAGGTTCTACGATGACAGCGAACGAACCGCTCTAGGGGTCACCGGAACTCAGAGGTACTACGATCACAGCGAGATATTGCTCGCTAGGTGACTCAGACGCAAGCTCTACGGCGACAGCAAAGAATGCTCGAGTAGCGCGCCCGGTGGTTTCGGCAGCCCAAGTTACTGCGGGGAGGAGAGAGGGCGCAACGCCGCGTTTGATTAGATTCAGAGAACGCCCGGATAGCCAGGGTTTATACACGGGTGTGTACGCGTCGCGGAGGATGAGTGGTAGAGTAGGTGATTCACGAAATTGTTTACTTAAGGTTTACTTAGTGATTGAACGCTTCAATTTGAAGACGTAAGGTGGTTCCACTTGTTTATCGCGAGAGTAGGGTCGAAGGTCGGGACTGGACGCAAGATCTCGACCGCGCAAGTTACATATGGTTACTTAGATTACCTGGGTGAGCTCGAAGGTATGCTGGAGTGATGACACTGATTCTACCGCGTTAACTATTCACTAGACTCGACTTGGTTTACTTGAAACTTGTGCTAATAAAAGAAATTCTAATCGTGGGTTTACACTTCGGTGTCTAGAATACAAATTGCCAAAGAAAATGAGTCGAAGGCTACGCTCGAACTGACTTGGCTTAACTATGAAGTGAATGCGCACACAGAAGTGTCATGAGGTGAAAAGTGACGAAGTCAGAAGTGGTAGAAGTAAGTCCTTTTTCCGCTCCTACTGCCCTATATAGCCGTTCCGCTGAGCGGCTTTCCCTGCTGACACAGGGTCAGCGTTCTGCTCTCGGTCAGGCGCGACAGGTGCCTTTCCCAAGACTCCACGATACGTGTCCTAACTTTTGAGACGTTTGCTACTGCATTTCAGATGCATGACCGGCCGGGTCGCGTGAGAATTCGGCAGCGCAGTATCCCGCACGCATCCCTAACAGGATTCTGCATCACCGTATCTTGTCCAGGAGATCCAAGTGTGCAAAATTTGTGCGGTAGCACTTGTCCAAAGCGACTCTCTTTGGACTCAGGTCGATCCATATGCCGAAGCATCCAGAATTGATCAATTTCATCCGATGATATAGATGCAAATATCTTTACTCCTATCAATTTCACAACGATTCTGCCTCATCATACCTTGTTCCGGAGGCCCAAATCTACAAGATTTGTGCGGTAGCACTCGTCCAAAGCGACTCTCTTTGGATTCAGGTCGAATCATAAAGCGAAGAATCCATAATTGCTCGTATTGTCCAATAATATAGGTGCAAATATCTTTACTCCTATCAAATTTCGAGGATTCTGCCTCATCATACCTTGTCCAGGCGGTCCAAGCGTACAAGATTTGTGCGGTAGCACTTATCGAAAGCGACTCTCTTTGGACTCAGGTCGTATCATATGGCGAATAATCCAAAATTGCCGATATTATCCAGTGATATAGATGTAAATATCTTTACTCTTAGCAATTTGGACAAGATACGATGAGGCAGAATCCTGTGAAATTCATGGGAGTAAATATATTTGCATCTATATCAATGGGATAATATCTGCAATTCTTTATTCTTCCGCTTTTGGATCAACCTGTGTTTAATCGTTTTCTCGTCGGAACCAAGCCAATGGTCGGATGGAGGAGCACGATCTGATTTTTTAGTAGTGCGTCTGGATGAGACGGTGGTATAGTTTGTATGAAGGGAGGCTATTGGAAAAAAAACACGCGCTATTTCGCACTCCGGTCTTTATTTCACCTTTCGATGGTCTCTGTTCCCAAAAAAACAATTAGAATATGCCACGAGAAAGCTCTCGACAAGAAACAGCGGGAAAAGATCCCTAAAACGCAACGTAGCCGGTTCGCACACACATAAAGGGATAGAGGATTCGGAGAGAAAGTCAGATGTTCGCTGATAAGTAGGTCTCGCACCGGTAAAGGATTACGACTAATTAGTTGTCGCGAAGGTGCCCGATTCCGGGAAAAAAACCTCCCCGCTCCCCGCTCATGCAGCCCACGATCTGCTGGATCCATCCATGGCGGCGGAAGGGAGACCGGGAGAGGTGTTAGACATATGGAATCGGGAACGACCCAAAACAAAGCCGAGGCAACCCGAAGCCGCTTGTCGGTTGACGCCTGACGGTCGCGCGGTACGAGACATCGCGACAATACCTACATGTTCAAGTGGAACTTTACCGTATGCTTTCAGAGGCATATTCAGCGTCTCGATTCGTATGCTGGGGAAATATCTCTCTTTCGTTTCTTCCGAAATTATCGGTACATAAAGTTCCGTTTCTATTTCCATTCTTACACCGATACCGTTTACGGTAGCATTTATATACATCGTTTCCGCGGTCTTGCAGTCATTTATGATATTTACTTTACCGACTCTTATCCGATTATTACCGATGTCTTCTTCATGTCAAAAGAAATCTTCTGAAGACCCTTCTCCCCTCTCAATTTCCAGAGATGAGGCTGCTTGGAGATGTTGAATCTCAGATTTCTTCGTTCTGCACATTATTGTAAGATCTCCCTTCCTCTGGCAAGCTCTGCATGTTTGATATCGCTGCAAGCAGTCTCGGGCCATGTGATTATCTTTTCCGCAGCAATAACAGGTTATGGTTCGTTAATTCCAGTTTTGAGTGTTCGAGCTGTCATCCGTAAATTTTTTCCTTGGCGAACCTCGAGCGTGCTGTATGTTACCTCGTGACAATCCTTGTATACCGTTGTATGGACGTTGCTGTGACTGCTGAGTCCATTGTACCGAACTCGTGCTTGGCATTGACACGTTGAATTTGTCGGTCGTTGTCGCGTCCTTTTCTGCCGTTTCCATTTGTGTCGCGATTTTGTATGCTGTTTCGTAAGTCAAGTTTTCTTCTCGAAACAGAGCTGTTTTCGTTCCACGATCTTTGAGGCCACACACAATATGGTCTCGTACCGCATTGATTACGTCCGGGAAGTTGCAATATAACGAAAGTCGCTTTAATCTTGCAACAAATTCTGCAACCGATTCCGCTGACGCTTGCTGTGCCTGATGAAACTTGCACCTTTCCACCGCCTCAGAAGGTTTGGTGTTTAAATGACGTTTGATAAGCGCGACTAGTTGCGTATACATTTTTGTGCTTGATTTATCGGGTTCATATAAGTCTCTTGCTAAAATATACGTTTCTGGATTTACTTTCGTTAGCAGTACTGCTGCTTGGTTTTCAGTCTTTACATCGTTTACCAAGAAATATAGGTCCAATCGTTCTGTATATGTTTCCCAGTCGTCCTTTCCCAGTACAAAGTCTAACTTTGACGCTTTGTGTTTTGACACCGTGTGAATTATCTCCGGAACTTCGTTTGTGTTCGCGATAGAAGCGCTCTCCGCGACATTCGTAATTCGCGCCCGCACGTGAGTCGAGTCGAGCCATGTCAACCTCGTGTGTCGTCACTTCGTAATGAGTGATCTCCACTCAACCGCGCCGCCTACCGACGACACACGAGGAAGACACCGAAAAATTTCGAGGGCTCTCGACTCCGCTCGGCCCTCACCGATTAACGGAGCCATGTATTGTCGACGACGCAGCCAGCCGTATGGCAAGCGCTCACGCACACAAAAATAAATGTAAATAAACGCCGAGTCGACGAGGTGGTGCTATGCCACGCTCTCGGGCACTTCTGTTTCCGCATTCACCTCAGAGACATTTCTGAGTACCGAGGCTGATTTCGTAGAAAAAGTGGTGCTCATTCACCAGCATTTTATTTTCCGTTTTCTACAGACTAGAGCGCGCAAGCTCTATATTATAACAGTTACCGTGTAAATATATATTTTGTTTTGTTATCTATTTAAATTAACGCAACCACGTGGATAATGAGTTTCTTTTTCGTTATAACGCATCCCGAGAGTTGTTCCAAACTTAACCAGCCACTCCTGTGATTACTCGAATCACTAACAGTTTGTTTCGATCTCAGGCGTCTCGTTGCGTTTCGTTTCTTGTTTACACTGCTTGTTGCGTATGTGCGATTTTAGAAGTTTTCGCAGTTGTTCGATACCGCTGTTCCTGTCGAATTTGGTGTTCAGTTCCGACAAAAGTTTAGCTAGCTGTGCCTTTGTGAGGGTTTGAATCCAGGATGGTCAATATTATTAATCGTTATATCTTCTTCGCTGCTGGATTACGCCGAGATTCGATCACTGAACTATTCTAGGAGTTTCCTTATTCACCAAATTTTATTTTGTGAGATTTGCAGAAATTCGCGCTTTACCGACTACAGGCCTGTTCACAACTACCGCGCAATTACCGTATGCAGTGGCTTTCGAATACAGCGGATTAAATAAGTTTTGTACTTCCTTCGTTCCACTCCTAATTATTGGATTCGAATTACCTCGTTGCCAAAATTGTCATGTATTGAGAGGCGGACGGGTTATTGAATATACACTTAAAAGCACTCTGTATTACTAATTTACTCTGTAGCATAGATATAATTACACGTAGCGCCGTGCGCCAGAGCGTCACGTACGAGCGTCAGTCGTGGACTGCTTCTGCTCTCACGCGTCCGTTCTGGCGATGTCGCGGCGTTTGGGGAAAATTCCGCAAATCATATGTTACAGGTAAATACCCAAGAC